>JBBBDQ010000202.1:10210000-10532500 GCA_037127315.1 Ascarosepion bandense | reverse complement strand
AAATCCACACTTCGCATTTATTATTTTTTGCATTTTAAAATCATAAATTTCATTCTAATTGCTTGGTTTGTGCATTAGAGTGTCTCACCTTTAACCTTTTTATGCGCGGGCAATTAGCTTTACTTTAAAGTTTAAAAAACTGACGTTGGTGTGAATAATAAAAGGTTGTTTAAACTGATAAGTGTTTTATAATACAGACTAAACTATCTGATACACCACTGAAAGAAACAACCTAACTGCACACACATATAAATGCAATTACATCCTAAGTGGCCATTTTGCTAGTGTGAAGACAAGAATGCATATAATATTCAAGAAAATGGAATGTATGGACAACAGCAAAAAAAAAAGAATAAATACTCCAAAATACTATCTAAGGTCGGAGAAACTAAAATTTAACAAATTAATATATTTAAATACCTGGGAAGTTTTCTAACAGAGTGTGGAGGTGCGATATTGAGAACCGAAAATGCATTGTCATAGTGAAAGACCCATTAAATTACAAACAGAGTTTAGAAAAACAGGAAAATCACATTGGAAATAAATCTAAGATTGTTGCACTGCCATGTGTTATTTATCCTTCTGTATGGTAGTGAATATTAGACAATCTCTCAAAAGAAAAATAAGAGGCTTGAGACGGTAGATATGTGGTTCTACAGAAGGATGTTGCGGATACCATGGACGTCAGCAAAGATGAGGAGTTGAAGAGGAGGCAAACAATATGAAAACTTTTAACCTCACGCAGAAACACATGAGCTTTCTACGTCAGGAAGAAACACATGAGTTTCCTACATCAGGAAGAAATACATGAAGTTCCTACATTAGGAAGAAACGCACGAGGTTCCTAACACACGTAATTAGAAAATAGTGCCTAGAGAAATTTAATATTCACAGGTCTGATAGATGGAAAGGGAGACAAGGGAAATTAATGCAACACCTATTTGATAGGTTTCAGCAAATTAATAGCGGAGCGGGGTGTAGGAGAGATACCAATAACACAAATATTAAAAGAGACAAGAGACATGGGCAAGTTTATGTCCATGATCGCCTACGCCATGAAGTGTCACGGCTTATGAAAAAGAAGAGGATGACATATCTTTTTAAGAGAATAATTGTTCATGGGGATTTAGTAAATTACATGTAATTTGAAAAATTGTTTCTTGATCAGCATTTACAAGAACAAGCATATATATATATATATATATATATATATATATATATGTGTGTGTATGTGTGTGTGTGTGTGTGTGTGTGTGTGTGTGTGTGTGTGTTTATTTTTTTGATTGACACCTCCACTAGATTATCATAAGCCACTTGCCTCGAACTAAAGATACTTTCTTTTTTTCTATGTGTCGTGTCCCTTCAGGATGTAGGCGATCATAACTTTTAAATTCACCTTATTAATTGTATCTTTTAACATATTTTCTCATGTTACACCCTCAAACCTGCTTCCATATCTATTTACTCAAACCCATCAAATATGTCACACGTTGCATTCTCTTATTTCACTTTCCGCTATCTGTCCTGAAAGTATCATATCCTCCAAGCCCTTCTTCCTCATTACATATCTCTTCAGCTCCCTTTACCAGATATTATGTATTTACTTCCTTTTCTTTTCCATTTTCTACAAAACATTGTCGTTGCTCACCTCTTCGGTCTATGTTATCATTAATATTCTTCTGTAGAACCACATTTTTGTTACTTCAAATCTTTCTTTCATCTTTGATGAGATTGTTCAGAATCCGTTGTCATTTTTATGGACAGACATCACATAACAGTCCAGGAATCTCTTCTTTCTTTCTAACGAAATTATCCGGTCGTAACAACATTTATTGTAAATAAACAGGCCGGTAGAAATAAATATACTGTTTGATTAAAAACAGAATATCTAATCAAATGCGAGTATCTATTAAAAATAATGTTAAAATACATAAATTACATATCTCGGTTGTTTAATCATTTCGTTAATCTTCGGGATGTTCCGTAACATTCAATGTTCACATTTGTTAACAGTATAGATAATGACTTGTAAATATATATATATATATATATATATATATATGTGTGTGTGTGTGTGTGTGTGTGTGTGAAATATTTTGTTTGTGTTTGAACCCATAGATGTTGTCTGATTATATCAATTTATATGTCAGAATACGTGTATCATTTGTATACAAACGAAGCAACAATTTTTTAAATATATGTCTAAGGAAAACTTTTAATCTTTAAAGTGGATGATTGTGTTTATTGTTTGGTCGGTAATGTTAGTTAAAAAAGTGTATATGTGTATGTGTTTGATTGAAACATCTGTAGGTATTCAGATTAAATCGTTAAAACTCTGATGAAAATGACTGCACGCTATTGTCAGGTTTTTATTGTTGGTCAATGAAACATAGCTAGATTGAAATGAATTTTGCTGTAGAAATTGTACATTGAAGATAGAATAATATACCCCTTTTTTAATTATATTATTAATTTTATATTTCGGTTAAAATATTATTTTTATTTTATTTATAGCCGACAAGGCTGAATGCTTTGCCCGTAGATTCTCAACCAATTCGACACTGGACTCGTTAGGAATACCTACACCAGACTTCCCACCGAGAACTAAGGCTCAACTAAATAACGTCCACATTTCACCCTCGCTGGTCGCCAAGATAATAGCGCAACTTGACCCACACAGAGCGAGCGGCGCTGACGGAATCCCAGTCATAGTACTGAAGAAATGTGCCCCAGAACTCTCCTCTGTCCTCTCTAAACTCTATAACCTCTGCCTATCTGCTTCCTGCTTTCCTGCCTGTTGGAAGTCCTCCTGCGTAGTACCTATATTTAAGAATTCTGGCGAACCCTCAGACCCCGCCAATTACCGTCCTATTAGTCTCCTTCCAATCTTTGGCAAAGTTTTCGAAGCCATTATCAACGCCGAGGTGATTCAGCACCTTATGACCAACGGGCTTCTCTCTGACAAACAGTATGGGTTTCGCTTCACCAGGTCTACTGCTGATATGCTAACGACCATTACCGAGTACATATACCAGGCACTCGACAAGAATGGTGAAGCCCGAACCGTTGCCTTGGATATCTCCAAAGCATTCGACAGGGTCTGGCATGCTGGCCTCTTGTGCAAACTGCGGAGCTATGGGATAACTGGACATCTGTTTGACCTCATCCAGTCCTTCCTCTCTAACGCACATTAAAGGTGGTATTAAATGGGCATGCCTCCCAAAACTACCATACGAACGCGGGCGTCCCTCAAGGTTCTATCCTAGGTCCCACGCTCTTTCTGATCTACATTAATGATCTCCCCGACACCATTAGATCCCAAGTTGGCATGTATGCCGACGACACAACAATCTACTCCCGCATCGATCAGAAACCAGGTCTGGACGACAAAGTGAACCTCGCTGCCGCACTTGAAAGGGACCTCCAATCCGTAGTGACCTGGGGTAGGAAATGGTTGGTAAATTTCAATGCTTCCAAAACAAAGCTGTTATCAACTAACCACCACAGAAAATCGCATCTACCTCCCATTAGCATGGGACAGGCTAGCCTCCCAGAGAGTAAAATACTACGCCTCCTTGGCCTTACACTCTCGGCGGACCTCAAATGGAATGACTATATTGAATCCATTGCCAAATCTGCTGCTATGAAAGTCGGCTCCCTGTGCAGGGCCCGGGAAATTTTTCCCACCTGAAACTATTCTGCACATATACAAATCTACCATCCGCCCGTGTATTGAATATTGCTGCCATATCTGGTCGGGTGCCCCTGCTGCTCTCCTTGGGCTTCTTGACAAAATACAAAGGAGGATCTGTAACGTGGTTAATACTGACTTGGCAGACCGGCTGCAGCCGCTCTCACACCGGCGTGATGTAGCTTCCCTGTGCCTCTTCTACAAGTACTTTCATGGCTTCTGCTCCGATGAGCTTAGATCACTGGTGCCGCCTAAGCACGAATTTACACGAGATACTAGATTAGCAACTAGGTCCCACCCTTTTACAGTTAAACAAATAAGATGTACCCGTAAATTCTACTCCAACAGCTTCTTTTCTCGCGCTTCCCGCCTGTGGAACTCCCTTCCACAGTCTGCTTTCCCGACAGTTACAATCTCCAGGTGTTTAAATGTAGGGTCAATAGACACCTCCTATCACACTAACTCCCAACTATTCTCACAACACTCTCATCTACCTAACCCTCATTCTCGGTATCCTCACCCGCCTATCACCCACCCTCTGTTATTTCCTATATTTAATCAGCCTTTCTCCACTCTACATAGCCCCCTGCACAGTAGTGGCAGTGACATGCCTTGCTCGGGGTGAAACGCTTATAAAAAAAAAAAAAAAAATCAATATTTAGTATATTGTGCATTATAGAAAATATTGCTAAAATATTATATATTAATTGAATAATTTTTGGATGTAGTATTTATTATTTTGTACATTGTTAAGCATAAGTTAATTTCATGAAGAATGATCAGAGAAAAAGATGATGTCATAATGCACTGTTTTAAGTGAGTTTTTATAATTAGTAGTAATCCTATTATTTTGTTTGCAAAAAAATTTAAATTTTAAATTGTCTTATATATATATATATATATATATATATGTGTGTGTGTGTGTGTGTGTGTGTGTATCATTTGCAGTTATATATATATATATAATAAAAAAAAATAACGAAGAAGATGAAAGAAGAAGAATGAAGGAAAGAAGGACAAGGAGAATGTGAAGAAGGTTGAATAATGAAGAAGAAAAATGAAAGAGAAAGGAAGAATAAAAGTGAAGAAGAACAAGGATACACAACGAAGACGATGAATAAGAAAGGAGGAGAAGAAGAAGAAGAAGAAGAAGAAGAAGAAGAAGAAGAAGAAGAAGAAGAAGAAGAAGATGAAGAAGGAGAAGAAGAAATAAGAAGGAAGGACAAAAATCAGAATGAAGGAAAAGAAGAAAGAAAGCAGAAAAAGAAAACGAAGAAAGACGATACTGGAAGAAAAGAATGAAGAAGAAGATACAGAATAAGTAAAAATAAAAGACAAGAAATCTGAAGAAGAAGAAATAAAATATAGAAAGAAGTAGAAACGAGGTGAAGAATGTAGGAAGAGGTAGAAGAAGAATAAGGAAGAAGATAACTGAAGAAGAAAAAGAATACCAGAAAAGATGAAGAGATGAAAAGTAGCAAGAATAAGAAAATACAAGTAGAAAGAAAATGAAGAAGAAAAAGGAAAGTTAGATTAATAATAAAGAAATGTGCATTTTTTGCGTATATAATTTAAATAATATATTTGTTCATGTGATATTGCTTACTGTCTTTCTTATTTTATGGAAAGCATTACTTCAAAACATTGAAGTGGATCGCCTCTAACAAATTCATTACAGTTTTTCCATCTCTCTGCTTTACCATCGATTTAATACATACGTTAATCCCTGATTTCTCCGTAAATGTTTTATTTTAATTGGTCTCCGGTGCGTTAAATTCTCCATGCTTTTCTTTTTCATCACGCTCCCAGGAATGACAACGGTATATTTATTGTTAATATATTTCGTTACATTGTTCATAAAATTTCCTCGCTGCTAAAATGCCCGCCCCATGGAAGTGCTATACTTTCTCGGTAGAATCCCACCTGTGTAATTTCAAGTCTCTTATACATTGTGAAAAATCTATTTAGTATACCCTGCCTAAGAGAAGGATTGATTTTACGTAAGATTTTTCCATTGTTTTCTTTGTTTCTCACGAGTTTTCACATCGTATTGGAAGACAGAATTTCCTATTCCAATGCGCCTTTGAATTTTTCTGTTACATTCTGCGTCATCTGTTTAAAATATTTCCTATTCACTGGAATGTCTGAACCTGTCTGAATCTGATGTCTTCTATATGAAACATGGAATTTGCTTTCGTTTTGTTTTAAGTGTTGACAAATTTATATTAAGTCTTCTTACAACTCATCGTTTACGATTTTCCACTTTCAATTAATACATTGTTATAAGATATTACTTCTTTTGTTTTTCCTCAGCATGCTGTGATTTTCCTATGCTTAATTGAAACCCCAAACACGGCAGATCCACCCCTGTGGCATAGGAGAATACTGCCAGAGATAGACAATGTAATATTTACAGGACAGATAGAGGGAATAAGAAACAGTGAAAAACAAGGCTTGGCTTAATTGATAGCATGAGAAAATGGATGTCAAAACAGGGTTTACGGAGTGGTAAAGAGATAAATCAAGAATCAGAGTAATCAAGATTTTCTACTGGCATCAAACTGCCTGCATACAGACAGGTTACGATTTCAGCAGGTTTACAAAGATAGAAAGAGTCGTAAGACAAGTATGTGTTTTTTCGCCGGATCTGTTCAACTTGTCCAGCAAGAATATTATGAGGACCCTAGATGCTACGTCAGGATTTGTTATTGGAGGCCACAACTTGAACAACATAAGGTATGCATATGATACAGTGCTGATCGCAGACACGGAAAGAAATCTACAAGACCCTCTACAGAAGGTAGTTGTGGAGAGCGACAAAAGAGTATTACAAATAAACTTTAAGAAAACTGAATGCATAGTCATCAGCAAAAAGAGCAATTCACAATGCCAAATACATGTGGGGGATAACAGAATCAAGCAAGTACAAAAATCTAAATACATAGGAAGTGTTCTAACAGGAGATGGAAAGTGCGACACAGAGATCCGAAGGCGAATTAGCATGGCAAATAACACGTTCAAGAAGCTGAGTAAAATACTAAGACACAAGTAAATTTCACTGGAAACAAACAAAAGCGTGATGAATAGGTATATTAAGGCGGTTCTTTAATACGGCAATGAATGCTGGACAATATCATCGATAATGAGAACAAAACTCGAAGCAGGGGAAATGTGGTTCTACAGAAGGATGCTGCGGATATCGTGGACCGAGCATGTGACAATGATAATGTGTTGGAAAGAATGGCAACAAAAAGTAAATTAATACTGAGCATTAGGAAGGGACAACTGAAGTACCTGGGACATACAATGAGGAAGGAGAGCTTGGAGAACCTGATACTGACAGCACAGATAGAAGGAAAAAGAGACAGAAGAATGCAGCGAATAACATATTTACAGAGCCTGATCAGGTGGATGACGGAACGCGGGTTGCTAGGTGTAACAACAGAAAGCATAGTAAGAGCCACCAGGGATTTTGAGACGTGGAAAACCATGATCACCTACGTTATGAAGGGACAGGGCACATAGAAGAAGAAGAAAGAGAGAAAATTAGCTAAAAGCTACAATGGATAGGAAGATATGGAAATCCATTCCCGCCTACACCCTGAAGCGGAATGAAACATAGAAGAAAAGATACTATCAGGGAATGACGTTAACGGAAGGGAGTTCCACATATTCCAAGTGCGATATAATAAACTATGAGAATATATGTGTCGATTATATTTGTATATACTTTGTACATAACATATTTATATTTAACAGTAAACTAGATCAAGCAATGTAATCTTTCGTCCCTTTTACTCTACCGAATGATTTGATTGTAAATTTGAATAACAACTAAGAAAAATATATAAAGGGTTTTTATATAAAGTGAATTATTATTACATTTTATTATATAAGTGTATTTAAGATATTTGTAATGAATAATGGTGTTAATTTTAAATACTAATTAAATATAAGATAGTGTTAATATTAAATAATTAAATACAACTTTAAATGTATCAAATACCAATAATGAAATAAATTAAACATATAAATCATCTAATGAATTTAACTAAAGGAAGCATATACATTTAATATTTCTGTAACGAAATTCCTGAACTTACCTATTAAAAGTAAAATTATCTTCTGTTTTTATCATCCAAATTTTTACGGGTTCAAGTAAACTTTTAAAAAGTGAAGCTTAAAGTTGTCTATTGATAAAATAAAATCTCAGAGCCACGGATCTCTAACTATTCTATTAAATTCCTACTGTGATTTCTTTTCTTATTTGCTTAATCTCTTCGATACAGAATTTATCTATGTTTGATAATATCTCCATTCAAATCCAAATTGTTTTTGTTTCGTTGTTTTGTTCATTGGGCTCAGTAGAGATATCATATTATACTTTAATATTTCACGTTCTTTCATATATTTTCGTATTGTAGCAATCCCGTTATCATTGGAAATGGTTGAATTTGAAGTACTGACATTTTTGAGTTCCTTCATTACGGTGATAGTCACATTTTTACTTTTTAAAGGTGAACTGTAAGCTAACATATGTATTTCCCCATGGCTTTTTAAAAAGCATAACAATGAGTACATTAGCTAATAAAACCGTAAGAAAATACATAGTCATTGTCAAATGTACTTAAATCATATTACAGTAAAGCCAGTAAAAGATACAATAGTTTAAATTATAGCTATTTTCTATTTTTATGTTCAAATAGACAGAAGCAAAAAGAAATACGAAAAAATGATTGAATTACTGAATAGATGGACCTGATGTTCAGTGTCCCTAGAAAGTTTGGAGTGAATACATATCGAATGCATTAACATTGCCTCGTGAATCAATTGAGCCAGCGTATCAAATTAAAAGAGACATACCTCGAAAAATGTCTTTGAAACTTATCTAATAACAATCTTGCTTTTCAAGTTCAAATTGAGTTAGCTCAAAGCAAAACAGTTAACTGATTGGAGATTATTGTAGGCTTTGCAAAAATTATTTTGTACAAGTAATAAAGTAGTTGAAAATTCTAAAGACTTATAAAAAAGCACAAAAACAAAAAGCATTGGTCGTTACCAGATTATATCTTATAGAATTCGCCCCCGTGACCAGTACAGATGTATTTTTTCAGAAATTTTCTCATTATTTCGTTTAATTTGTAGTAACAATATTTTGAAGTAGATTTTATTTTATACTAATGTGTACTTTTAAGTGGCATATCAACAAATGAAACTAGTGCCATGATGTCAAAAACTCCATTAATTCCTCCAGTATTATTGCAAAATGGAAATAACTTTTTCGTGTGAATATTTTTAGTTTTTCTCATATTTCTAATTCGAAAATGTTTTAGCAATGTTTTTCGATTTCAAGTCATTAGGATGCTGTTGTAGTTGTAATGATTCCTTCTAGTTTGTAATAATTGTAGATTTATTTGTCCCAATGGCATTGTTTTTTTTCTTGAAGATGAGAAATCTGCATTTGGATTGAACTGTCGCACTTTGTTTAATTTTTAAAAAATATTAATTGTTGCTGTTTCAGTTATAACATAATGTATCTGGCTGTGCACACATGTTATGCAGTATCGCTTTAGAAGGTGTTACCAATAATATTTCCAAATCTCCGCAATTTCGCATCTTGACATCTGTCAATTTCTCACCGACGTGAAATGGGTGGTTTTTATTACTCTAATATTTCAAAATATATTGCACTGATGAGCTTTCCAAAATGATGTCTCGATTGCATTAATTTAAACGAGCTATTAGATTTGACCGTTTTTCAATTTGAACAAACGTAAATGCAACAGTATGCTCCATTTATATTCGTTTCTCATCACACACGTCGCGCCTATATAAATCCTTTCCGATTCGTGTTTTCATGTCATCTATAGTTTTCAAACATTTAGAAACAATGTCAATATCGAGCGTCCGTCTTCCTGATTCATATTCTTTTACTTTTCTTTCTACTCAGTAAAGTGTTCTTAATCTCTTTAATTCCCAGTAACATTCTGCGTTCTAGTGTGATTAGATCCTTGCTTGGAATTAAATGATTGAAAAATCTTTTTCTGTTTCAAGATTTTATTCGCAGACGCAAGAAATACCGTTGTTTTGACAGTCTAAATAAAACCACTAGTTTCAGATTTATAGCATTTTTTCTGTACTTTTTTAAAATCATTTCAACCCGAGTAAGGCAGTAGCGCCACTGATGTGCAGGGGGCTACATATGAGTAAAAAAATAGATAGAAGAGAGTGAAGGGAGGGGCGAACCAGTTAAAAAGAAGCAAGAGAAGGAAGGGAATACTGGTGTGATGACAGTTGCAAAGGTGGAGAGAAAGGAAGGATATACAGTTTGATGAAGAAAGAACTAGGGTCAGGGTGGTTAAGAAAGAACTAGGTTCAAGTGGTTAAGAGATGAGTAGTCACCTTGCATTCAAATTCCTGACGGTTGTAGCCGTCAGGAAAGCAAGAATAAGGAAGCGAGTCCCACAGGCGGGCGGGAAGTGGGTGAAAAAAGCTGCAGGTGTAGAACTGTCGTCTGCATTTGGTTGATCTAACTATGAATGGGTGAGACCCAGTTGCCAGTCTGGTTACACGAGTAAACACCTGTTCCAGAGGCACCAGTGACTGAAGTTCGTTGAAGTAGAAGCCATGAAAGTATTTCTAGAACAGACAAAAGGGAGGCCACATCCCGTAGGTGGGAAAGTGGCTGGAGTCGTGCCGCCAAGTCGGTACCTATCACATTACTAATTCTCCTTTGGAGCCTGTCAAGAATACCGAGGTGAACAGCGGGGGCGCTAGACCATATATAGCAGCAGTACCCCATGCACGGTCAAATTGTTGACTTGTATATATGCAGGATGGATTCAGGCTGGAAAAACACTGGCCCGAAACAGTGACCCAAATTTCCTAGCATTTGATTTAGCTATTAACCTAATGTAGTGGTTCCATTTGAGATCGGAAGAGAGTGTAAGGCCGGGAAGGAGCAGTGTATGGGAGACTCAGTTGGTCCATGCGTATGGAGAGGCTGCCTGTGATGATTGACAGACAGTAGCTTAGTCTTAGAAGCATTGGAATTTAAAAGCCACTTCTTACCCCAATTCACCACAGAATGTAGATCATTCTCAAGATCAGCAGCGAGATTATGTTTGCACGACACGCCGGGTTTCTTACTGATGCGGGAGTAAATTGCGGTGTCGTCTGCGTTGATGCCTATCTAGCTCTTGATCTTTTCTGGGAAGATATTTATGAAAACAAAGAAGAGCGTCGGGCCTAGGATAGACCACATGAGGGACACAAGCGTTTGTACACTCAGATGTGGAGGCATGCCCGTTCAGGACGGTCTTCATTATG
This sequence comes from Ascarosepion bandense, assembly GCA_037127315.1. Taxonomy (NCBI): domain Eukaryota; kingdom Metazoa; phylum Mollusca; class Cephalopoda; order Sepiida; family Sepiidae; genus Ascarosepion; species Ascarosepion bandense. Next base: position 10,521,480 of record JBBBDQ010000202.1, on the reverse strand, counting down.
CAGTTATTTAGGAAAGATTGGATTATATTTAGCAATCGTCCGGTAATACCGTAACCCTGTAGCTTGCCTAGAAGGCCAGCGTGCCAAACCCTGTCAAAAGCCTTGGAGATGTCCAGAGCAACACCACTAGTCTCGCGTGACTCATCAAGGGTCTGGAACATGTCCTCCGTAATGGTCGTTAGCATGTTTGCTGTGGACCTGGCAAAGCTGAAGCCATACTGCTTGTCAGAGAAGGGTTTATGGGCAGTAAGATGCTGCACTAATTCAGCATTAATAATGGTCACGAACACCTTCGCGAAAATTGGTAGAAGGCTGATAGGCCGATAGGTGGATGGGTTCGAGAGTTCACCAGAATTTTTAAATACAGGAATGACCTAAGAGGACTTTCGGCATGCAGCAAAACAGAGCAAAAAGGGCAGTAGTTATATAGTTTAGAGAGTACAGAGGAAAGTTCAGGAGCACATTTCTTAAGGACTATCACCGGGATTCCATCGCCAACACTGGCCTTATGGGGGTCAAATTTTGAAATTACTAGGGATTCTACTATCGGGATAATGTGCATATCGTACAGTTTAGCCTCGGCTCTATTAGTGAAATCGGGTGAGGTTACTCCGGATGAGTCAAATGTGCAGTCGATGGGAATCTGCGAGCAAAGCACTTAGCCTTGTCCGCTGAAGATGTGAGAACCTTAAATTCATTGATTAAAGGAGGGATAGGGGATTTCCTATTGTTCAGCTCCTGTTTGCATAACCGCCAATAGTCCTTGAAGCCGAACTTGCGGTCAGCTATGCGATGTCTCATTATCTCAGCAAATAACCGACCTTCAGGATTCTCTTGCACTCATTGTGGTCAGATGACTGTCTCCGAAATAGTCGTAAGTAGTGGTTCCTGTGGGCAATGGCGGTCGGTTAGGAGATCGATCACTTTCCCCCAAGGGAGGTCGCATAGGAAATCGCGAAAGACGTCCCAGTTAGTTCTTTGGTAGCAGTAGGAGGCCCTATAGGCAGGAGGCTCCTGTGTAGAGTGAGAGTGGAGACAAATATTAAGAGAGACAACAGCATGGTCGGAGTTGCCGAGAGGTCAAAGATGAGAGACTTGGCAGGAGTTAGGTGCAGAGGTAAAGCGTATATCTAGTAGAGAGGCGTGTCCAAAATGAGTGTTTGGAAAGCGTGTGGGGAAGTCCAATACTTGCGTAAGGGATTGAAAAATGGCAAAGTTCATGGTCAGTAACAGTGTATTTAAGCTACTCAGCATGATGGGCGTTAAGATCTCCAAATACAAATATGTTTGCGAATGGATGGTAGGAAGTAGTTTTATCCATATTGTTAGAAATGCTGTCTAGATGGGAGCATCAGAAGAGGAAAGGGAACGGTGAAGAAAGAAAAGATAGCTAACCGAACTGAGAAGTGACAGACGGAGACATACATATTGGTGTTAAGGGGATTCGAGTGATACCACCCTAGCTACAGGAAGGCGTTCTCTTACTTAGTCCCCCCAGCCCATGCATATGAAGAGTGAAGGGGAAGATAACCAGGGATCAAGAAGTCAGAGATCGGAAATTGTTCAAAATTAATAACATATTAGGAGAAAGACATCAAATTTAATCTTTAACAATTTTTCAATTCACAAGTTAAGTTCAGCTCAGGTAATAATGGTATTAACTGTTTCCTCTTAATGAGATATTTGATATTCATTCAGTCAAATATGGCTACTGCCGTTTGAAATTTATATCAGCATTTGCTTTTTCGTCTATTCGCCCTTAATGATCTTTTATGTATTCATAATTTTTTTCCCCATGTATTTTATTTCTGAGCGATAGTTCTTGGTTATTTTATGATTAATTCTTTGAATTATATGTGCCATGCATTTTCGTTGCTACATTTCAAGACCTTAAGTGATATGAATACAGTATCTGTTAGGGTTATTGTTTGTGATTCTGTATAGCCAGTCTACGCGGTTTGAAGATATGTTCGTTATGGCCAAATCCTATACGCATTACGCATTGAAGATCAATTTGGACCATTGTTCTAGAAGTGGTTTTAAGGTGTTTACACTTTAAATATTTCTGAACGGTTTAATGTTTTCTGTGTCACTTATATGATTTGTGATTTGGAAGAAATTATCGTAAGCATAGCTTATTATATCTTCAATTTCCTGAACTCCTATAGCAACTTTGTTTTAATGGCTCTATACACTGAAGTATCTTCTGTGTACAGTATTTACTAATTCTAAATCTTTCATTTTTCTTAAGGCTTCATTGTACGCCTTATCTCTGCTTTCATTGAAATTCTGGATTATTACACCTGTTTTGTAATTGTTTTCTAAGAAAAATGTTTTCAAATAAATACTTCCGATTAATCTATATTAGAAGCAATGGGCGCTATAATGCTTTCTCATTTTTGTCTTATATGTAATGATAAAAAGAGACATTTTCTTGTTTTTGGGAGTATTATGTTAATATTTTGGAAGTTTTAAGGATGCAATTATTTTGGTGAAATCCCAGAAGATCTTAAATTTTTCGATCATATTCTCTAAATTTTGGTGGTATATTTTCGCGCCAATTTAAAGTTCATGCTTCCTCCTGAAATATCAATGCATATGAGAGAAAAAATTACCCTGACATCTCCTATACTTATTCAATTACTATTCTTAATGTTTCTACGATGCAAAAAATATCTAGTACTTTTTACTATCGAAATGCTAGTTTCCTTTAATTTTCATCACATTAGTTAGTGCCGTCGGCAACACCAACAATAGCAGTCGTCTGTATAATCTAGTTACGTCATGGAAATTGGAATATATTTTGACGTGCCCCTTCCGTTATTTGTCGTTTTAAAATATCTGACATATCATAGAAACTGTAATAAGCTTGATGTTTCAGAAATTTTAAACACCCGAGTGACGATATGGTACATTTCAAAAGTCATTAATCCATTGATTTTTTTCTCTAGTCTAACCTGGGCAAATGCATGAGGTAAACATACTAAATATTTGTCCTCAGTATAAAGCGAATGGTCACTAATTATAATTATTTTACTTTAATTTGAATCTGCTTGCAAGATTTCTATGCTGAAACAAAAGTTCCAAGCAAGACTAAAATAAAATATAACGGTATTCAGTGTTTTTATATATTAAATTATGTTTTGTGAGATACTAAAGAAATTTAATGATGATAGTTTAAGAATGGTTCGGAATCGGAAGTCGATATATATATATATATATATATATATATATATATATATATAGATATATATATATATATATATATATTGGAGCTTCACAAATCACCCGAAGAGGAGACGTTGTGCTCCGAAATACGAGAATTTTTCTGTAATGATACTATGCTTCAACAATATTTATTCTAATTTTATAACTTAGCATGTTGTTTCCGGTTTTTTCTTTTCCTATCTTTTCACTCTTTTCTTTTTTTTCAATTGGAGGAGATAGACTAAACTATCGCCCAGTTCACAATCCACCCATGTCTATTGAACAGGTGAAGAGGCTCATCCCTTGTTCCCTGTTTAGGATGTGGTTTTTGGCTTTCACTTTTCCAATCTTTTCATCTTACGTAGCCCCCTGCATATCAGTGGCGTAACCGCCTTGCTCGGGGTTATATGATTAAAAAATGTTATAATATCACTACAAAGTAGCTATTTTGTTTTATCATTTCTTTTGTCGTGCGAGGTTTCGCAGATAGCATCGTCTCTTGATAAAGCACAAAAAGTGTCGAAACAAAATAGCTTACAATGACAGAAACATTGGAAACATTTCAATAGAACTGAGCGCAATAGTTCGACAGCGAAATACTGTCTATATATTTTCTTCATCTGAAAACAAATTGTAAATTTTCTTTTATCTTTTCCTGTGTACTAATTAACAAATTCATCGATTTTATTTACCTTTAAATTTTTAACCTCTTGTTGTAGTATCACGGCAGCAGTGTATATTTTCTTTTGTAGGTATCTGGTTGATTTATGTCCTCAACAAATGTCAAATAGGGTTTCTTATTTTAAATGACAGAGATCACAGCGCATCAACGAAGTTATATCGACATATTGAAACCCAAATATACTTTGTCTAATAAACGCATATCAGGTGCAGTATCAGGCTAAGTACCCACGTTATAGTGATAGTGTCACAGCAATACATAATCTGGCAGTTCTTGTCGATTTAAGGACACATTCAAATCAAGTAACACAGTTCGCACATCCACTTTCGGATTGTGAACGATTACAAATATAAATCTCAATCTGTTTTTTTATACATAACTTTAGAAATATCTTCATTAATTTTTCCAAAGATAATTTAAATAAAATCTAAGATATCACATATTTTGATAGATAATGCTCTTTGTAATATGTGAACACTATATCAAAAAAATTACCAGTCAAATCCATCTGCTATTGAAAATATATTTGCCACATTTTGTTATATTTTTATCTCAAGATACCTGTATTTGTCAGTTTTTAAGATTTTCAAAGATACATTACAATCTGTAGTGACTGCAATCTTAATAAGTAAGCACATTTTGTGAGTGTTGATCATGCTTTCTGTTCGATTAGCGCTGATTGTTTTTGTCTATGTGTAATGCAATTTCTAACGAAATTGTCATTCTTCCTGTCTCTGTAACCGGGATTGGCTGTTGTTTATTTTCATGCTATTTTCTTTCCACAAATATTGCTTATATTCAAGTGTAGATATTGGCTCATTCTAACCAGTTGAGTTTTATATTCAGTGGTTGTAAACTTTGTGTAACTTGATGCAAGATGGTCAATTGTTCCTGGATTAACACAATCTTCAATTAGATTTAACACATTTTCCAATATGCGCGTTTAATATTTCTCTGCATAAGGATTTTGTCATGTGTAGTAAGAATAAAACTTTAATTTCAGCTTTTAATCCTTCACTGCGTAAACACCGATGGCTAAAGGAGTTTGTTTACATCAAGAAGAGACGTATCTTGCCATTTTTTTTGCATTTACTATCATGAATTTGGATATGCGTTGCGGTGTACTGGAACGCCAAATCGGGGTGCCGAGTACGAATTCTAGTTGAATTCCTAGCATTCAGCTACGCACATATAACCTTGGGAAACGTATTAATTCGTCTGTTCCTTCCGCTTATGAGTTAAATAATAGGACAAATTGAGTTCTGTAGTCTTGGCTGGTAACAAGCCTACCGCATAATGCAATGGGAACATACTACTTAGTCAGTAGTGTCTCTTTCGAGACCTGATCCCCCAAAGCGTTTCTCACGTATGGCACTGACTGGCATTGAATTTGCCTTTGCATTCATTTCTCGGTTCATTATGTATTATAGCTTATTTGCACTGCACTTATTCACCAACTTTTCTCTTTAAAATCGGTTGGCTCAATTTATTATTGAATAAACATTATTTTATTGAATTTTTTTCTATATTGTTATTTAGACTCAAAATTCAAACCAGTATTAAATGGTGGCCATCACTGTACAAACAGCAGCAGGAACATCATTACTATTGCAATCTCCATGGTGTTACTTCTTAATTTCGTATGTACATTTTTCAAATGCTTCCAGCTGTTGTTGTAAGTTCCGTAATTCGTTCACAATACCTTACTTATTAATAATTACTATTCTTATGTTGTCCATTTCTAATTATTACACTATATTTTCTCGTCACATTTTGTAAACTATTAATTAATTATTTTACGTTTATCAACCCTTCCTAATTTACTCAAAACGAGAAAATCTTTTTGGATTCCATGGAAATTTTGCTTTAGTAATAATTAACAGATGCAACTTCCAGTAATAAAGATAATGTGAGAATATGCGCGAAAGTGAACCCAACTGGCATTGTTAATCAGCTCCCCGATTTCTAATTACGGCGTCCTTCATTATATTCACTTACCGGAATTTCAGCTCACATCACCAGGTGATCACTAGCGGTCACTCATCTATGTATGGACCAAACTCTACGTTGCTTGTCGTTGAGTAATCATACGAGAACCGGTTTTTCAACGTGACATGATATAAAACCTGTTCAATATTGACAAAGTTATCACATTCCTGCTCAGTAATTCATTCATGTTTCCTGCAATCATTCTACTTTTCTCTTTTTACATTTCTCAGTTGTATTTATTGCAAAACAGAGAACTCTATTATTTTTTACTTCAATAGTTTTTCCAAAGAAGTTTTGTTCTTCTCGGCTAAATTGTATGGAGATTTTAATGGTGCAAATCAGAAGTAATTTATTTTCTAATTTTAACAGTATATATGTTACTATATATATCAGTGAAGTTATATTTCGTCTGAACAGTAGTCACTTCTTAGAACATTCAGAAGTTAGAACAGAAGATTCATCATCACAATCGATACAATTGCCTATGAATATACTATTTATTATGGAGTGAATTCCTCTACTCTTACAAAGGCTCTAGAATATCACTCAGGAGCTACTGATTCCTCGTATCTATATATATATATATATATATATATATATATATATATATATATATTAACATCTTTATTTATTTATCTATTAATAACTGATGTCTTCACATCTATCTTCATAAAATCTGCACTACATACAGATCAAATATGCATTGGGCTCTCACAGAATCTAAAATAAAGATAACGCTTTACTATAATTTTGTTGTCAGAATTCAAGTAGATACACGGCTTTTGGAAGTTTCAATAAATTAATCGATGCCAACACTAACGCCAAAAACGTAAATAGTACTTGTTGTATGTTATGTATATTTAAATGGACGAATGCACGTTTAAATTTGTTAACCAGTGAAAATCAGAGTGCACATAATTTGAATTATCAGAATATTTTTTCATATTTATTCATATGTCATTCTCTGATGAAGTCGTAATAAATGTGAAACGTTCTAAATTAATAAAGGTTTCCTCTTTTTCCTTTATTTAAACATGGCATGATCTCTTTAATCTCAATCAGCCATATAAATATATTATGATTTTTCTTTAGCTATTATAAAAATATTCTCTCTAAATGTGTTATAATCTCATATTTTTTCAAATTATTCTTTTTTTACAGCTGTTTTAATTTATTTCAGTTCTGTTTTCTTAAAACAGCATCATCGTCGTTTATTGACATTTATCGGTTTCATAAGCCTGTTACTTGTTCCTGTTTTCTTTAAGGCGTTGCACATTCACATTACATACACGCTACACTTTTTCTGCTTCACATTATTCCTTTTACTTTATACGTTTATAATTTAAATCCGTTTTTGATCTCATTCAAATCAGCGTTATTGGACTTTATTTTTCTCATTTATATCTTTTCCTTCCCCTTTTTCTTTTACACTTAGGAGTTTTCACTTGCGTAAATAAATTTAATTTCGTTTATTTTCTGCTCTTTTTTGTTAGCACTATTTTACTTATACTAAGATTAAAATTTTCTTTCTTCATATATTCTATGTTTTCACTCTACATATGATGTTCTCCTGATTTTCGTTTTTCAATTATACTACATTTTATCTATTCGTATAAAGGTACCAAAGAATCGATATCGCATTAATTTTTTTACAGGAACATTACATTAACTAAATATCGTAAAAGAAAAATTTAGAAACGTCAGTTAGAAATACTACGTAAATGATAAAATCTGAGTTTTTGTATTGCTGAAAAATATTTTTAGTTCAAGCAACATTTATATATTACAATGAAGATATTTATAACTCGTTAGAAATGTCTGTTTAACCAATCGATCTGACTGATAATTTTGTATTGTAATCGATATTATTGATTAATTCGGAAGAAGTTTATTGAAATATATTTTTCAACTATACCTAAAAAAGACAATATTAAATATTTACTAAAATAAATATTTTCAGTTATTTTAACTTGTACATATACAAAAGAATAATGCAACACCGTTTGGCATGTTACTATGTTATGTGTAACCATCTTTCCTGAACACAAACTCGTGAGAACGTTTATATATAGTGAGAGGGAGATAAATAAAGAATACACAGAGGGCCAGACAACCTACCTAGGTTTCACCTAAACAGATCGTCAGGGTAAGCTGTCTAACAAGGAAAGAAGCAAACGACAAATATAAAGGAAATTCAATCAACTCTCATGACCAAGAAAGAAGACATCAAACAGAAATAGGGGAGAACTTTATTAAGAAAATAAATTTCATATATATTAAATTTTTAAAAAGATTAGTGATATCAAAAACGAAAACAAAAACGAAAATCGTAAATGTTACAACTTACCATAAGCAAATTTAATTCCAAAGCCAATGATTTTGATGCCTACATTTATTTAATATTTCCGTTTAGGAATTTAATAAATTGTTGGCGTGTTTATACGAAGCTATAGCAAGCTTTTCCTCTACACACAACCTACAAAATTTCTGAACGGCTTTATACTTAGCAGGTCTCTTTAATGCTTCCTATTTCAAAATAGGGTGTATAATAAGCTCTTTTTTAATGGACCGCAAATAAGTGGATATGGTAGTGCTATGTTTATACTTTTTATTTTTAAAGCTACTAGAATGTTTGTAATAACTTTTTAAAAAATATATTGGGTAGCACGTAAACATGTTTTGGGTTCAGTGTCTTCAGAGTTTTTACAAATTTTAACACGACAGACAACACGATCTTGCTGGCATTTACCCTGCAAGGGACAATTATTCTTAATTACAACTACTTATGCCAGTACGCGTATTATACTTAAACTTTTCTTGTTTAATCCACAAATAATTTCTCTCCAATTTGGGCATACAGTAATAACTAAGTTTTACGTTATTTCTGTGAAATATTTTATACAACATATTGTCTTTACCAATATTTTCCTCTAATAAATTCAAAAATATTTTTCCGAATTTAGTTTTTACTGCTAAATTTGAACGGGGGTTAACCATAAGATTTTCCTAATTCTATTCATTTGTTTGCTTTTCTTAGTGTCCGCATAGACTAGTTTTTCTCTATGGCCATTTTAATGAGTGCATCTTAGTACATTCTCTTATGATTATTGAAGATATCTTTACTGAACAAATTGTATGATAGTCTATAAGAAATAACTTGAGCAATACCCAGCATAATGTGTGCGGGGTGATTAGATTTAGTGTTTATTATTGCAGATTTAAGTTATCGTTCATGTGAGGGAATATTGATCCATTTCAAAGATTTAGCGTGATGTCTAAATAATTTACGACTTTTAAATTGATTTCAACATCTAAATCAAAACCGTACATTTTGAAAAAAACCAATGGAGTTTTCGCGTATATTGTCACATTTTTGAGGATTACTGTTATCGACTATGATTAATCTGTCATCACGGTATAACCCGTGGTTGTTAAAATCCATGTACTTATTCAGCGTATGTAGTAACAAGCACCCTATTAATTTCACTACCAACGGCCACATCATATGCAGCCATGGGATTGTCAAAGTTGTTTAAATCATCATTTTTTATTCATAATGTTTTATTGTAGTATAATAATGTCTTTCGGTAATGCATAATAACATCCATATCTTGATGAGAAATTTTACTAAATTCTTTAGCAAAACTAATGGCCTCGTTGAAAATATTTTCTGAAATAGATGGGTAAAACTCTTTAATATCATATTTAATAAATGATCAATGTTAATTTTTATCATAATTTCTAAGCCATTCAATACAATCATTGGTGGATTGCCACTGGTTTATATTAGTAAACATTCTTAGTGACTTACGTACCTTCTGCAAGAATTTATTTCATCTGTTTTAGTGGGATTCAGTAATCAATATTTAGGGCTATAGGAAAATTGCTCTTATGATTTTTTACTTTTATGAACAGGGTTTCAAATTTAATTTCTCTACACGTTTGTCTAACTCAAATTTGGCAAGGAAAATACTAGCCTCAAATAAGGAGAGGAAATTTCTTACGTGTTCTTCCTTGATAGAACATTTGAAAAAAGAGGAAGATAGAAGAATTTTTGCATTGAGCCCGACAAAATTAGGTGTCCACTGATTGGTCAAGGAAAATCGTCTTAGCCAATCAAACAGACCCATTCAGATTAGGAGAGAGTAAGAAGCGAAATTATGTGGGAGAAGTAGCAGTAACCTGAGCATAAGTTTTAAATCCCTAATTTTGAGTAAATTTTTGGCATTTAAATTATTAAGATAAACGTAGGCTTTCCAATATATATATATATAAATATATATATATATATATATATATATTCAAATAAAACTCTGAAAACTACATTTTTTGCAAGGCCATTTTGGTGAGAAAAAATCTCGTTTCCTCAGCAAAGATCCAAATAAACATTTTAGGGTAAATATGCAACCAAAATTCACATTTCGGAACGCCAATTTAAATAGTTCTATACACGGGAAGTTTACATTAAAACGATAAATATGAAAAATAAATAATAAAAGGAAGATTAAAAGAAAAAAAGTAAGAAATAAATAATAAAATTTTTCGTCTAGACATTGTCAAGGAGAGTAGGAAAGAAAAAGAAAAAAAGACGAAGAAAAGAATTCAAGATTAGATTATCGAAGGAAACTTTTTGATTACATCTGTATTAAATAATCCAAATTTAACCCTGTCCCCAGAAATGAAGTTGTGGGAGGAAAGGATAAAGAAAAATGGGATAGAATGGGAAAGAGTTTAAACGAAGAAAAGAAAAATAAGGAAGGGAAAACGGGAAAATCTTCCAAAGCTACGGTAACAAAAGCCGGATTTAGATGCCGAAATGAAGGTATAGAAAGAGAAAAATAGAAAAGAGAAAAAAAGAAAACAAAAGAAATATTCTTTATTTAATGCATACATTTTCCACCATTAATATTCTGATCATGTCAGCAGAAAAACATGCATTAATTATTTAATGAGAGTTATGATATATTTTACTCAATAGTTACACACACACGCATATATATATATATATATATATATATATATATATATATATATATATATATATACTCCATTTTCTTACCCTTTCACAGCACTATGATGTAAATGACCTGCAATTCAATGAAGACATAACATTATAAAATTTGATATAATGCCAAGCTTAAAATCATGACGAACGCTCATTTTGACTGTTCTGAAACCATTTCCGATAATTTGGTGTGAGTTTAATTAGCCAAAAACGCTGATTTTTTATTAATTTCCGTACGTATCATTTATTAGTTAGACATTGAACATTGATTTCTGAGTGTAAAATTATATAACTCTACGCACAAAAGAAGACAAAAAGGCGCTAGTGGTTGGCAAGATTGTTTTGATAGTCAAGTTACCACTAAACAATGAATTCTGCCCTAATTGCGGGTACCATGTTTACAGCATTCTGCTACATCTAATCTATGCGTTGAAAATCCATATTCCTTTTAAAGTTACGATTGAAAACATTCGACGTCATATTATCTATAAAGAAAGAACAGAAAATTGAAATGCGATTTCTGTCCCAACCTGAAAGCAATGGAAAATGAAAAATATTATGTAATCTTACCTAAGTGTAAAGAAAACAAATTAAAACAGGTTAGCGAATAAATAATCGACTGAAATATTAGAACTCATAAAGTTTAACTATTGAATTTAGTCTAAACAGGAATAAAAAAAACGTGATTCGTTAAGATATCACAGCCTAATAAAATGGAATGAAAGGTGAATTACTTTTGGGTTATTCATTATGCCCATATATAGCATTATTATTAGGTGCTTTTGACATTGATTTTCTCTTACATACGTAGTGGCTATTCAATTGTTTAGCAACGTATTTTGAAAGCCGTTAATTGCAAAGAATGTTTTTTAAAATTTTCCAGTATTATCTCTCGTGCTTAATTCTAATCAGGTTATCGTGCAATACTTATTATCCAAATTACAACGCATCAAACTATACAGTAATTTTATATATCATTTCGCATCTTTAAACAGTTGTAAACTTTTATCTAACATTGGCAGAATGCTTTTCTTCTTTTCTTAACATCCTTCACTAAAACGATCATTTAGAATAATTATTAGTCTGTAATAGCCTCAGGCTCTGATCATGTGGCATCAAGCCTCAAATTATAAATCCAGAGATATCAGTAAGTGCAATTAAGGGTTTAACGCTATCTCTCAAGGAATGATCCGAGTGGAACGGTTCAGGTGCAAATGAGTATTAATTACATGTTTCGCTCATAGATTACAGAGGCATACACATCATTTCGGGAATCTTCAGCGTAAAATTAGAATCAGCATCTCTTTGAGAATGAGATAAAGCGAAACAATTGTTTGCTGCTCTCGGATAATAGTTTTGCTTTTAAGTAGAGTCTACTATCTTCAATAAGCAGATAGTGGAATCTCTTGTCAAGATTGATAATTACCGGGTTTGCAACGCAATATAATAATTAAAAAGTAAATGAAACACAAACATGCGAAACATTTTAGAATTCACTCAAATAACAGATGATACGCTATACGTTTTATATATGTATATGTGTGTGTTCTTGTATATATATATATATATATATATATATATATATTGAGAAAAATTAGGTCAAAAATCAAGGCAGTTGATTTTTGACAAATTTCATCCTTTAGTATTCATCGGACTGGGTTTGTCGACATTGATATGATTACGTATATCTATAAACGATGGACGTTTAATGACGAAATCAAAATTGGAAAATTCAAACTGCATAATTAATTCAAGAAAATAGTATTATCATGAATACATTTTAATTACACAGCTTCGCCTTTGCTTTCAAATCAAGTAAGAAAAATCAAATGATTTGTGAAAACTTACAAGAAATGAGATTAATTAGAGAACATTGTTTGATTTTTCTCAATGTATGACATGTTTACATTTTACTAAAAATATATTGCCTGATTTTAATTCTTAAGTGTATCTTTGCTCATAGTACTGCAAAATATATTATTGTTTATTTTACCATAAAGATGTACTGGATAATTCCCTATAAAGACTTTTTGCGAATTGTATTTTTGGCATTTTTATTCATCATAAAATATATTACTAGTAATTTCACTACAAAAATGTATTGTTGGTAAATTTTATGAAAAATGTATAACTGGAAATTTTACAATCAAATTATTTCTATACACCTTCAGTTTCTTTTTTTATATTCACTATTTGCCCATAGCTGGAACACTACTCAGGATAACCGCTATGAAATAATGCAAAAACTGTAATCACCCGAACAAAAACCTTGTTACTGGACATAGCTTAATGTCATAGACAGGACTATCAGAATATATTAAAGGTACACAGTTAAATACAACATTTAAAAATTAACAGAAAACATATTGCGAAATTTATTTGGTTAAAAACACATGAGAAAATTTTAGGATTGCAGAACATACTTATAGATCACATTGGTTTGGCTTCTTTTGCCTAAACAGGTTGCATGACATAAATTATGCCTGCCTTTGAATATATAAACTCAGTAATAATGTATTAATGTGTCTGACGTCAGCATATGGCAGTAATAAATCTCCCCCAGGCTACCATACATAGCGCAGAATAATATTTTGTATTTGATATCATTCTTAAAAGGGAAAAATTGATGCACAGAAAAAAATTATATGTTGACGTTAATTTTTGCTTTTTGATATACGATTGTTCACATATCCAGGGGCAGAATTATTACGATTTGCATATTTTTGCGATGTTCGGGTACACAACATTATAATAGAAACGATGAAATATACCAATAAATGATTTAATGTCGAGAATGAATAACAAATGATGCACACGAGGAAAGACTTATAATTTAGCCTTGGTATATAAGTAAATATAGAGTAACAGGTTAATTTGTTTGAACATATATACACGTAGCGAAATTATATATATATATGTATATATTATACATTTAGATATATTTTGAGTAAATTGATGTGAGGTAAGTAACTGTCACCGACACAAACTATCAAATAATAGAGTCGAGTTCAAATCAGACAGTCTATTACGTTCACTTACTTCCAAGGACCTTCAGAAATGAATGTATTAATCTCCAATTGAGTCAAGGGTTCACTGACATAGCAGGGGAGAGTTATTTTGTCTTGAATAGCAGATAGACAAAGAGAAGAGAAAATTTTGGAATCTGACCAACTGAGCGTAGTGAGGTCGTCGATTGCGGAGTGATGACCCTTCGATAATTAGCCTTTAGCTTTTCCTAATGGATATTTCTCCATAGTTTGAAACGCCTCCGGGGCTAGCTGAATAGTATATAGCATATTATACGATTTAATTTTCGTTCATAAAATTAAATATATTCAATGTAATGTCCAAAGAATTACCAAGCTTAGAGTAATTTAGAAAAATCATGCCAGATTCGAGCGATAATTAATGGTTGTCTTGCACTCTCTTTAACATGACCTGATATCAGAATATATATATATATATAAACACACACACATGTATATATATATATACATATATATGTATGTATGTATGTATGTATGTATATTTCATCTGTAAATTCACATTACATTTATGGAGTTAGATATATCAACAATATATTTGTTGAAATATCTATCGTCCTCTGATTGAAAATACATATCTTCAACTGACATTTTAAAATAGTTATTCCCCATGAATTTGTTCTGAATTTAAAAACAATATATATCTGCTCTTTGAATTAAACTACATTGATCTCTCACTTAGCTCAATTTCAATATATAACCGATATCACTAGGTTCCTCTGACATTATTTACCTATCTTCTCTCTCTCTCTCTCTCTCTCTCTCTATATATATATATATATATATATATATATATATATATATATATATGTATATGTGTGTGTGTATGTGTGTGTGTGTATTTGCGTGTGTGTGTGTGATAACATATATTATCACACAATAAAATAAACAGATGAATGAATCAATTGTTTTTCCCAATTTGAAGTGGTTTTGGTCTGGGGTGACCATTTTAGTATTTCCTAGTTATTTCTAGTTATTTTCTAGTCGCCCTAGCTTATTTATCATCGGTCATCTTTGACATTGTTTTGAAGTTGGTGTGTGTGTGTGTGTGTGTGTGTGTGTGTGTGTGTGTGTGTGTGTGTGTGTGTGTGTGTGTGCGCGCGTGTGTGTGTGTGAGGGTTTTTTCCTAATTTATTGATTAGAATTGTTTTCTAATTATTCAAATTTGAAGTGGTTTTTGCATGGGGTTTCATTTTTAGTATGTTAAAATTTCTTGTAGTCGCCGTAGCTTATCTATCATGGTGGTTCTTTACCATGGTCGTTCTTTATTGCTTTGATGGCGTTTGGAGTTTGGTGTGTGTGTCTGTGTGTTTGTGTGTGTGTGTTTGTGACTGTGTGTCTGTGTGTGTGAGCGTTTTTTATTTGGTCTTTATGCTTTAGAATTGTTTTTTATGGGTCATCTGATTCGTTTTTATTGTTTGGGGTTATCTTTTGAATTTCGTGTGTGTGTGTATATGTGGGTGTTGGTATGTGTGTCTGTATGTATGTGTGTGTCTGCATGTTTTTCAGTGTATGTGTGTTATTCATTTTGTTTTGTTGAGCGAAGGCCTGTATTTTTTATGAATTTTTCTTCCTGCATTATTAATATTTCATAATCTCTGTTTTGATATATGGGTATAACTTTGAATTACTACATTCATGTAAATGTTGGGAAACATATAATTTCCTGTTATATGGTAATTTTATATTGCCTCTATGAAGAGAAATTCTATTGTTCAAACATTGTGCCGCTCCTACATATATATTTGCTCATTTGTCGCATGTTAGTGCGTAAACTACATTTTTCGAGTTGCAGCTCAGATTCAATTTTATTTCGAATGTAGTTGCGTTTTGGAACTGGAAGTGTTTTCCTTCTATTACTATGTTGCATACTCCACATTTTTTGTTGCATTTTGTGACCTCCTTTAACATACTTAAAAGGTCACTCCAGACCAAAACGACTTCAAATTGGGATAAACACCTGATTCATTCATCTGTTTATTTATTTGCTTTTCCATTTATACACATGCTGATGTGAAAAATCACAGACCATTCAACGTGCCAACATTTGATTTTATTTATCTTACTTGATTTAATTTCTTTGATTTTACTTATTTTCTTATATTCTTTCTATTTACTTATTTATAAAACAACAAACAGGCGATCAGAAACAAAAGGCACTCAATACATAAATCCACCAATTTATTCGCCTGAAGAGAGTCAATTTTAGACATGAAACACCTGTAGCGTGACAAATACCATTATGGACACTTAATGTATCATAATATGTATAATAACAAAAACAATAAAAAAACACTTTAAATAAAACGTTCACGGCTTCCAACACATTTTATTATATATATATATATATATATATATATATATATATATATATATATTAATCTTTATTAAGTATATATATAAATATAATCAGCGCAAAATTAAATGTAAAACATCTGAGAAAATATACCTACTTCATTGCATACAAATAAATCTGAGTCCGTGTGTGTGCGTGTCCCTTTATCTGTCCGTGTGGCTGTATGCGTCTGCTTGTTTGTGCGCGGTAAATTGAGGTTATAAAAACATCCGAATACGTTTAAAGAGAATCTATATATAAAATTCTGTAAATACTAATAGTCTATCCCACCGTTCGTCATTCTCTCTGAAAAAGAATGATCAAAACAAATCATAAGAAACGTGCAAACAGGTAAGGGAATGATAAAAAAAAAACTTCTTATTCATTATGTCAGTGTCCTTTATGGACATAGGCGAGCATGGAGTTTCAGTGCGCTATGTCTCTTATCATTCTTCATTGTTTCACTTGGTATCACTCCTAAACCCGACTCAGCAATCTTTTTTCTCAGATCTAGTAAGTATTTCTTGCGCTGCTTTCCTCTCTCTGTATTTCCTTCTATCTCACCTGTAAATATTAAGTTCTCTATGCTCCGTTTTCTCATTATGTGTTTCAGGAAGCTTCTCTGTTTCTTGCTGAGGTTATGTATGAGTTTTCTTCTTGTTTGCATCCTCTTTCAGGTGCTCCGGCTATTGTTTGCTCATCAACTTTGGGTCAAACTATATTTCTGTTGCGTAAAGCTTCCCCTTCATCCTTGATGAGATTTCCAATATTCACTTCCATACAAAAGGACAGATTACACATAGCAATTCAGCAATCTTTTGTGTCTCAGTACTCTGATTATCTTTTGAAATGCGTCTTTGGCCATTCTAATACGGCTTCGGTTCTCAAAGTTGCACTTTCCATCTTCTCTCACAACGCTACCCAAGTATTTAAATTTCTTTGCTTGATTTATTTTTATTTCTTCCATCTGTAGTTAGCATTTTTGGGTGTTTCTTCTTGCTGATGGCCATACATTCAGCGTTCATGAATTTTATGCCCAATTTCTGTAGGAGGCCATGTATTTTCTTTATGTGTATACTAAGATCACCGTGTCATCCGTGTGTCATACATTGCTGAGATTATGGCTGGCAATGGCGACTCCTTGCAAGGATTTTAGATATCACAAAATTGTTTCGCTGTATACATTGAATAAGCCAGGTGAAAAGACACATTTCCGTTTTTGATGAAATCACTCCCTATTCACTCACAAACGTTTTGAAGCCAATATAGATTCTTGATTACCTTTACGCCTTTTCCAAAAATCTCAAAAATATGGTGCGTAGCTAGGTACAATAAAATGTAATTAATTATTTGAAGAAAAAGATTCATTATTTAAAAGGGAAAATCTTCTATTATTTTACAAACAATATAATGATCAAAATAAATAATTATTTAATAAATATGCTATATTGTTTTTGTATATCTCCTCTTTAAGATGTTTTTTGTAGATGAATTAAGTTTCCAGTTGAAAAAGTCAGCGGGCCAAACGCTTCTAAGTGTGTAAATTCGATACCAGAAAGCAATATTTCCTCAAAACCATAAGTAAGTAATTAAAAAAAAAACTATTCATCGCCTTTTAAAACATATATATTTAAAAATATTCTTTACGATGAAGACTATAAATTAAATTAAATTAACGAAATAAATAAACAATGAATTAGGATTTCTGTCAAAGTAATTTTCGAAAAAGTGAACTTCTTCAAATTTCGCCAATTTATTTGCGAAATTGGAAGAAATATTGAATTTGTAAAAAACGACCAAAATGTTAGCGACAACTTCAACAATAGTAATTACTGTCAGGTCTTTAATACGCATTAATCTGTTGTCAAAGATTCTAGTACTATAAAAACGCAGGGAAAATGAAAAGTTTTCATTGTCGTGTCATACTATAAATCTCGTCAACAGTGGACTATATAATTAGAGTTTTAGTTTTAGGTCTTCGGTTACAGGATTGTTAGATGCGTTTATTTAGCTCCTAAAATAAAGATAAAAATGAACACATGAAATCACATGATATGTTCTATTAACTCTCGTCTTTTGCTATTTTATTTTAATAATTAAGAACTCTTTCATATAGATATATATATATATATATATATTTGTTTTTTTTTTGGTTTTCCCTAAACAATATTTGTAAAATGTGTAATGGACATTCTTATTCAAAAATAATTTTCTATAAAAGATGCTAACAAACATTTATTCACAATTTAATCTTTATTTTTCAAAAAGTAATATATACTAATTGACATTATTTATATTGTCGCGATTGTTGTTTTCAGTCTTATTTTCAATTTTCTAACATTCAGACGTTGAACGCTCTGGCCTTTTTCAGCTGAATAGTATTTTTAACCGAACCCTTATCTTCTATCGCTAGGTTATATAGTTCTAATTCCATGTAAGATTAATATACCCTAGTGATCGAAACAAATTTTGCAGTTCGAAATTCTTAGCACATGAAGAAGGCGGGAGTTTACAACGACATAAATTTTGTAAACATCGTTATAAAGATGAAGAGAACAGTCCGATGTTATAAATCATACCTCATCCGTTAAGAATTAACACATTACAATTTATATATTTATTAATAATTCAAAATAATGATTCGGTTTTGATCAATTGACTGCATGAGAACGGACGCTGATTGACCATGAAAAAGAAATGCTAAAAATCTATTGTGCTTTATTTCAACGTGTCTCATTATTAACTGCATTATTCAATCCGTCTTATTAATAACTCTATTAATTCATTACAGGTAAACTGACATTCGAGTGTTTTGTTAAAAATGAACAAAATTTGACAACGTGTTTTTAACAAATCCTTCCATGGAAATGGTTCAACTCCCAACATAAATCCTCAATCGGCGGATATCCCTCCTGCCTTATAAACAGTGCAAAATCTGGCTGCTGAATTTAGGAGAGTCTTAAATAATTTCAAATCTAGGACGTCATGCAACAGCCACTTCGCTGTTTTAACTACATTTTGATGTAAGATAGGTGATCGGCTATAAATCATATAGTCAACGCAATTCGCATATCCTGTGTAAGAGTTTAGAATATTCTTTACATAAAACTGAACATGAAGGTCTCTTTTCGTTGGTTGCCAGGTTTTCTGAATGCTCATGAAAAACACCTAATGCTGACAAATTTCCTTCCTGACCGTTTCCTAACCCATCATGAATGTCCTGTACATCAATTTTCAGTCAGATACAAAGAAACAAGAGATGCAGTGGGAACATCGATTTTCACGTGACCTAAAAATCTCAAGTTCATTGTATTTGAGAGAAGGTGATATCATAACACTTCTGTGCATGCAAAGGACATTGTTAAATCGAATCTCTTCAAAATATGCAACACCATTTTTAGGGAAAGCTATTCAGAAGTAGTTACGTAGAGCTATTTAACCCTCTAGGGCCATTCGTATCATATTTGATACAGTATGAAAACAAGCCTTGAAAGAAATATTTTCCTGAAAAATTTTTTAAGAGAAATATTTTATAAATTTCAAATGAAAGCAGTACTGACTGCTCAGTCAATGAATACCAAATGTTTCCTTATAGGAAAATACTGTATCAAATATGATACGCATGGCCCTAGAGGGTTAAGAATAAGATTTCTGAAGAGAGTGAAAGTACATGGGTTAACAAGAACCACAGCGCCTACCTGATAAATTTAAAGTTAACATAAAAAAATAATTAGAGAATAAGGTCGACTTATTCTATAAACAGAGAGATATTATGTCTAGATTATGTAATGAAACATAGTTCAATGAAGATACGATGCCTAAATATTGATTCTTGGATTCATCCGACCCACACTTTGTCCCGGTTTAATATGTTGTAAAGTTAGTTAACTATGCATTCACATATCAGATAATCATATCGAAGATTCGAACTAAAATACTTAACTCGTAGGGAAATTAATTTGAGCAATCTTGTATGATTTTTCTGATTTTGAAGGCTTCACTCTGCCGGTTTTAATCCATTTTGAATCAGTATCTCTTTTCTAATAGGAAGAGATAGGCTTTCCTAACGCTCCGTTAATACTCCTCTCCATTCAGGAGTAGAGTCTCATCCATTTTTTCATGTTTAGTTGGGGATCTCTTTCCTCTTCTTAGGGCTTAATCGTGATGCTATCACGGTTATTTGTGATATGTGTAGAGGGTGGTAATTTTCGGTTTGCTTCTCCGCAACTTAAAGTTAGGAGCCTGAACTCGTGCATAAATTCGAGAAATGAACTCTGATCAACAGTCGAATAATGTCGGTGCTGTTGCAGATTCATATATTGTATGATATGTGTTTCTGTAAACTCTTCTGGGGGGTGCAGAATTGAGACCTCACAATGTTGCACTCTGAGACAATTCCCTTTCCATACACGTATTTAACGACCGACAACTCCTACTAATCTAGGCAATTCTTTACCAAAATACCTCACAGAGGAATAAAATATAGTTCCATTTAGGAATAAGGTGTCGTTGCCGACACTTGGTTTGCAAAATGGATCGTCAGAGAGGAAATGCAGTCGACCTCGCTTTGAAGTAATAAGTGGTATCATGCTGCTGAGATCAGGTGACATATATATATATATATATATATATATATATATATATATATATATAATCATTCGTTGATTAGCGTTGAGGCAACTCGCACTTCCCGGCTGTGGAATTCACTTGCACATACTTGCTTCCCCAACAGATACAATCTCCAGGAGTTTGAATGTAAGGTCGATAGATACCTCCTAACACACTAACTCGCATCTATTCTCTCAAACACTCTTCCCATCTATCCAACCCTGATCTTCCTTATCCTTACCCGTCTATCACCCACCTTCTGACATTTCCTATATCTAAACAGTCTTACTCATCAATTTTCCCTTTGTAAACCCCTGCGCGATAGTGACAGTGGGATGCCTTGCTCGTGTTGAAATGATTTAAAAAGATAAACTATTGTTCAAAGGCGTTATTATACTTATATCTGTGATAATACAGTGACTGCAGAGAAGTGATTTTACGATAGTGCTGACGATTTTTCGTTAAGTTACACAAGGAAAAAGAAAATATGTACGTATCCTACACGTTGTAATATGATATTCACTAATATTTACACGTCACTAAAAAGGCGTCATGTTCGCAGGACTGCAGAGAAATAACAAGTCGAAGTTATTCAAAAGTTAATCCACAAATATTCTGCGGAATACAGCAAAATGGAAAAATTAAATGCCATCATGATTGAAATGCTGGCGCTATAAATGCAACAAGTACAGCAGCTACAGGAACAATAACTACAACAAAAACAACAATTGCAGCAACAAAGCACCATGAGGAAGAGCAATTACATTTACATCAATTTTTTTAATTACTTACTAAAACTACGGAAGAAAAACTTCAGATTTATTCGATACAGATGCTGTTACTAATTCAATTAGTACATTTCTAAAATATTGAACAGAAAAATAACTTCTCGATCTTATTAATGAAGACGAGAAGGGATCATCAAAAGCGATTGATTGCATTGAAATGATGAAGAGAACGTTCGTTTATTATTAAGGAAATTGTTCTCTCCTGAATATGAAAAGTATGTGAAATTTATTATGCTAAAAAACAAGATGACGTCAGTTTTGAAGGAACTTTGTAATACTCTCAATAAATTTGGTGATAGGAGGTCATTAATTATTACACGATGGTAATATCTTAAATAAGTAAAGTGCGACGATGAAGATTTTTTCACTTATGAAGAAGTCGTGAAACGGAATTGTGAGAAATATGAGTTAAATGAAATAAGCCTTAATTTAAATGCTTCATATTCTACAGGGCTTAATTTGCAATACAGACGCGAAAATAAGATACAGGATACTTGCTTAATTTGAAATGAATCTCAGATTAACTCTCCAGAAATAGCGGAAGAGAATCAAAGTATTTTAAATTTAAATCTTGAAACTGCACAGACTAAGAAAATAGATATTTCACAAGTGCATAGCGTCCTATTATCTGAGAGAAAATATTATATACTTGTTTCAAATCCTAACTTGCCAGTAAAAAAATACACGATAAATCCCTGCTCAATACCTAATACCTGCCACGGTTGTGGATGGAAGCATTTCAAAAATAGTTATTTTTTAGAAAAAAATGCTACCAGTTCAGGAGAATCGGACAAAAATGAACGTGTTATAGTTACATTAAATGGAGGAAAAACAAAACGTATTTGAACATGATGAATAGATAAAGGAAAGACACAAAGCATAAAAGAAAGATTAACAAGATTCGAACGTGATTTTATTATTTTGATATATCTCAAAAGATTAAGTTTGTGTTTGTTGAAAGTAATACTGTAAACATAAAATTACAAATCTGTTGTGGATCTTCTTCACCAATTTGTTGTGGCAAAACTTAACGCAAATATTTGTCCCCAATTTGTTTCAGAGATGTTGTGGTAAAACTTCGACGCAAAGGTATAGTGACTAGTTTGGCCGGAAGTAAAACACCGAAAACAGAAAGTAGGTTTAAAACAGTGTATTCGTATAACAAGAACATATATACAAAGTTAGTGTTATTAATGAGTAAATAAAAATAAGTAAGTCCGCTGCTTATTGCCAGAATTGTAATTGGTTTAAAGGTGTACAATCTATCGTAATTTAGCGACTTTTGAAATCACGCTGGAAACTATGTATTAGAAAAAGAAGAAACCATTCCTCGTAGCAGGGCACCACAACACACACTCCTAAAATATCAAATCTGCAGGAGTCTACAGAATTCTGTTTTTGTATAAAAATTCTGAGCAGACATTTTTAAAATTTTATCTGTCTGTGGTCTTGATATATTTTCCGCTTTGGATTGATCACTATTAACTCTGTTGCTTTTCTTTTCCTTTTCAAACGGCGTATTTCGTGAGCCGTTATAGGGGTTGGAATATTAAAAGTCTAATATATTGTATCAATCGCTGTCTTCTCAGTAAACACGTTATCAGCCTCGTCATTTAGGCGTTTCCTAAGTTGACTTACGTGTCTTTTATGTATGAATTGTGAACATTTTATTATAAAATTCATATTCCCAATTATTTTTTCTATCGTACCTATCTCCCGAAACGATTTGTTGCCTTTAAACATTTTGAAAAATATTTTTATCCTGAGTTACACAGTCTTACAGATACATTATTTGCTCAATTTGTCAAAAACAGATTGTATACGACACGCGTATATAACTTCGGCTGTTGTCTTGACACTCAGTGTAATCGTGTATACATACATGAATTGTTGAAGGACTTTCTCAGTTGGTGCATCCCTAGCTGTTTTCAAATCTCTCTTCAAACTATCTACGAATCTCTCAGCTAGTCTGTTTGATCTAGGATGATACGCAGCTGTGGTGACTGTTTAACCTTATAATTTTCACAGAAACCTCTACATTCTGCAGACGTAAGTTCCATTATCAGATGTTAAGTTCTCTACTACTCCGAATCTAACGAATAGCTCGTGAAGACATTTTATAACAATTTCTATTGTTGGGTTTTACATCTGTATACTCCGGGACATTTTGAGAAACTGTCACCTAGAATAATCTAGTAATATTCTTCTAGATGTCCCGCCAAATCGATATTCATTCTTGACCAAGATAGGTCCGATTTTGCCGAAGGGTTGAATTTAATAGAACCTATATTGGCTGCTTATGCCCGCTCTTTTTACATGATTTGACCGCCTTTTCGTTACATCTGTCCATACTTTTGAATTAGACATAGCTGCACATCAAAATTTTGATTTTTGCACTCCCTGGATGGACAAAAGCGTTTTTATCGTGTTAACCAAATCAAAACGCGTTCCCTGTATATTAACACTTCACCTCATCCGTAGTTCGCTGGTCCTTTTCAATAATTTTCAATATTATTTTGTTAATTATTCATCATAACGAGTTTTTCCTTTATTTGTTCCAGCATCAATAGATATTCCCTTACCATATTATAAAGAGTGATTTTAATTAATCTTTAGATTGAAAGGAGGCGAGAACTGTATCTTCTGGTGGTTCTTTGTATTTGGCAATTAGTCTTGACTATCAATCCGCATAGTTAAAGTTTTTCGTTGACCGGTATTCCATTTTAAAATTATAATTTAGCAGTACTGTACACCATCTTTGAAGTCGGTTGTCTGTGTGCGTAGGCAGATCTTTCTTTTAATTAAAATGTTGAGTAGTGGTTTGTGATATGTCTGTACAATAAATTGTCGACCACAAATATAGCGGTGAACTTCGGGACAGCGAATATAATTCCAAGTGCTTCTTTTTCAATCTGCGAATAATTTTTTTCCGCTGGAATGAAACCACTCAAAACGTGTGATATCGGTTTTATCGTTTTAACATTTTGTGAAGAATGCATGCCTGTACGCTATACTAATTCGCGTCGCCAGCAAAAATAAGTTCCAAATTCTGGTCGTAATTCGTTAAAAAATACTGGAGTTAATGTTTTGCTTACTTTTCCAAATGCCTGCTGGTATTCTGCTGTCCAAATCCAGAGCTTGTCTTTCTTTTCTTGTTCATTAAAGGGCCCACAAATTATGCATATTTCTTATCAATGTCTGGTAATTATTTGTTAGACCTAGAAAGCTTTGTAACAAATACGATGTTATTGGGAGCCGGCATGTCTTTAATAGCGGTTGCTGCGTTCAGCAGTCGGTCTTTCACCATCCTTATCAATTAAGTGCCCGAGGTATTGATTTCTTTCAAGAAACAATCACAAGTGATCTCTTTATTTTGAAACAATACTTTTGGATTTTAGCAAAAACATTGTGTACATGATCTTTGTGTTCGATTAGGCTTTGGCTTTTAATAAGCAAGCTACAGCTACATCAATTCACCCATCACAGTAAGCATTATTTGTTGAAATAAGGCTGGCGTTACCTAGACTCTAATCGTTAAATGCTCGAACCTATATAATCTACGATGAGTATTTATAGACAATAATTTCAAACTCACCACTTCAACAAGAATTTGTAAATAAGCGTCGCTAAGGTTAATTTTTGAGAGCCCCCCCCCAGTAAGCTTTGGAACTAAGAAGAGGGTAACGATAGTCCTTCAGAACAGTATTCACTCCTCTTAAAAAATCAGCGCAAATGTGTATGGGGTTGGATCTTTTTTAACAGACTGTTGGTGCATCCCCTGCATTGTCATCTACTCTCGCTAGATCTGCAGTTTTTTCTAATCTATCACGTTTCTCGTTAATTTGTTCCAATGAGGCAAAATGTACATTTCTGTTCTTTTAAATACTGACTGAATGTCCTCTTTTAAATCAATTTTAGTCATCATTTTTTAATATCTACCTAAACCCCCACAAAGAATTCATGGATAAGCTCTCTATAATCCTTTTTTTGATCAGCTTTGGCATTCTAACTTTCAGTTTTTTAAGTGTCAGTATTAATAGATAAGTCCCAAAGCTGGAATTGTCTTATCTAATCAGTACCAAATAGGTTGTTTCTATTTTCATGACAAACTATTTTATTTTACAGTCTTACCGTTGAAAAATGCGTTGACAATTAATTCTTCCGCGAACCTACTTTTTCTCCAATGACAAGTTAATTATAGTCAAGTCAGACCCCGAGTCTAATTGAAATTCCCCATTTTTAAACATTTTACATTCACACAATTTCTACTATAAGCACTGTCTAGATCGTGCGAGCTTGTGTTTTTATGCAGCTAATTATCTTAGTTTTATTTTTGGCTCGGCTATGCAAAATTTTGTGTCCGACTCGTTTAATGTATAACATTTTTTGTTCGTGCAAAACAATCTTTGAAAAACTCTCTGGCCCCACGTACGTAGCATGGGTTAGGAGGCAATTTATTTTGTTATATTTTTACTTCTTTAATTTTCAAAGATTTTTCGTTTCGCAGTGTACTTTTTTACGTGAGCAATACCCGATTAATTAATATATTTAGAATCCTGCCTTAAACTGACGTACATTTGTCATTCTTCGGCGATCTGCTGAAGAGATATATTTGGTTCATTTTCTAATTTGCTAAGTATCCTAGTCTAAATTCTGCATCTTTTGCTGAAACTAATCATTGCACGAATATCAAACATTTGAAGTTGTTTGCATTTAGCTACGCCAGCCTAAAATTATCGCAGTGTTTACACTAAATGAATATTTTTCTATATTAAAATATAGAAGACCGCCAATACGGTAACGAGAAATTTCCTACACGAGATTTTTAACACAGTTTGGTACAACACATTCTATTATTTTCGATAACGAGACACAATTCCCATGTAGTGAATTGAATATTTTCCTTAAATGACTAACAGTAGAACGTATTATAAGTCTCTCTTATCACAAAAGGGTAGTATAACGGCGAGGAAAAGTATTTGCTCGACCTATATGACAAGGATCATCCACATTAAAAATGCCTTGTGTTACATTTTGCCTCAAGTGTGAAGGCAACTAAATAAAATTAGCGTTCACAAGTATGCTATTCTTGACATTGTCGAACTCTCTTTCTCTCTTTCCCTCTCTCTCTTGGAGCAGAGAAGAAGTCAGACGAGGATCCGCCGAAGTGTGGAGTCCCGTATGAGAAAAGTAGACAACATTTTTGCCGGAATTACATGGTTCAGTTTGCGCACATTAAAAAAATGTTGTGCCATATTTTGCCCCAAGTTGGAAGGTAGCTAAATGTAATTAGCGTTAAGAAGAACGCTAGTCCGATTTTGACGGATTAACTGCCTTCCGGCAGAGAGGAATCCAGACGTGTTTCCGCCGAAGGGTATAGTCTTGTTTGTAGAAAAATCGACAATACATATTTGCGCGAACTTCAGGGCTCGGATTTGTCAATTTTGTAGTGTCTTTTGGCACATTCTGCCTCTGTAGGAAGGCAGCTAAATATTAACAGTTTTGAGAGTAATAAGTCTCTGTCATCGTATTGTTCAAGGGTGTTATTATTCTTGTATTTGTGACTTTACAAATCAAATTTAAAAAAGGGAGTTCACAACATATATACCTCTGAACTAGTCAAACAGAAAACAACTTCGCCATCAATATTACTATCACCAACATCTGTAATATTCGTACCAAATTTTACAGCGGGAATTCTTTATTGTTCCTAATTAAAAGGGAGTCCTCTTCGTTTCTCTTTGCAGCCTGAATTCTTTTTTCTTTTAAAAATCCCAAGACATCCTACACTCTGCAAAACTAATCATAATTCTGTACATCCCTCCTCAGATTTACTAATTCCGTGCGAACTTTCTCTTTTTCGGAACGACACCAATGTCCCCATGCATGACGTGTGAGTTTATCTTCCTCTTGTTAAGAAAAACCCTCTTAAAATTTCCATCTCTCTCCGTTTCTCTCTATTATACTCAGTCAGTTATCTGTTCTTTCTCTGCCGCTTTACTTCCACTCCTAACCGTTGATGGCTCAAATCCTGGTCAGGGTTACATTTCTTCAGAAAAGAAATGTAACCCTGAACTCTCCTCTGTCCTCTCTAAACTCTATAATTACTGCCTTTCTACTTCCTATTTTCTGTCTGCGGCTAGTCATCCCCTGTGTGTTATACAGAAATCAACCATCCGTCCGTACATGGAATATAGTTGTAATATCTGGTCAGCCGAATTTGCTGTTCATTTCATGGTTCTCGACAGTCTCCAAATGAAAATATTGAATGTGATCGGTCCAGACCTGGCAGCTCGACTCTAGCCACTTTCTCCTCAGCGTGATTTGGCATCCTTCTGTCTATTCTACAAAGATTTTCATGGCTTCTGCTCTGACGAACTTAGGTTAGTGGTGCCCCCTCTACAAGAAATTTCTCTTTCAATCAGACTGGCAACAACGTTCCATTATTTTACAGTTACACCTTCCAAAAATAGCTTATAATTCTTCTTCAAAAGCTTATTTATTAGCACTTACCGGCTGTGATACACCCTTTTGCATGCTTGGTTTCCTAACTTCTACAACCTCCAGGAATTTAAATGCATTGTCAGTTCTTTTATCCAGTAATTCTCTCGTTCCTTCTACATCACCGGTTGTATCATTCTCTTTCATTTTCTCACTCTAATTTCATAACAGTGTTCTTATTCTTCTCTTGGTCCTTTTCTGACACCCCCTTTAACTTGTTAGTCTTTTTCTTTGCTCTCCTTTTGCTTAAACATTTACTCTCTTTTGTAGCTCCCTGCTCATAAGTGGCGGTGTCGCTTTGCTTGGAGTGAAACAATGATGTGTCTTCTCACCAGACTAATCCAACCTATACAGCGAGACAATTCTGGAGCTTTAGATGTCCTGCCATAATTTATTTAACAATATAAGATAAGCAGATTATACATAGCTGTCAACAGATTTTGAAAGAAAAAAACTGCAGAATAAAGCTGAAGAATGCGGAAAGAAGGAACTACATATAAATTACAAGAAGATTGCATTATTATCAGAAAAAAGAAGAGCCAAAACGCTATCCATATAGGTATGGATAATGATGCATTATAGAACATGAGAAGAGACGGTAAAAAATCGCTGGAAACAAAGTAGAGAGTACTGAATTGTTATGTGATATCTGTCCTTCAATATGACTGCGAAAAGACATAAAGCACCCGAAATCTGGTTCTACAGAAGATACAGTTTACTGAACATATGAGCAATGACGAAGTATCGGAGTGAACAGAAACGCAAATGAAACTGATACTTAGCAAGAGGAAAAAAAGACTGATGTTTCTGGAAAAATTATTGAGGATGGCGAGCTTGAGAAATTTGTTGCTGAAAAGACAAATAGACGAAGTAAAAAAAAACAAGGGAATTCAGCTCGTGACATATTTGCTGGGCTTGATCAAATCGGTAGCGGAGCAGGGTTTGTGAGGGGTGTATATATTGTTAAATATAACAGGCAATGAATGTCTGTTTTAGTAGATAATACAATAATATTGACACATACACAAAGTAAAGAACCTTCAGATATTTGAGGCCATCTACAAGAAACCCAAGTAACACACGTTCAATAAAATTGCATTTAATTCTCGTCACAACTGATTACATCGGGTTTAGACAGATGGTTCTGCTGTTAAACATTTCGGTCTCTCATGTGACGTCATAGAACGATGTTACGCATTTACGAACAAGGTATGTTATTCGGTGACTGGTAGCATCGCATATCTTAAAACAAATTATATTATCTTTGATGGTAAATGTTTTTATGTAAACGTGCGCGTAACATCTCTGAAGATGGCGCTTGTGAGACGAATATTTAGTAATAAATAATAAAAAAATTCGAATTTGGACAATTTTTGTTTTTATTTTCATCTGAAATTAAAAGGAAAATACGATGTTTAGAACGTCCGATTAAAATTAAAAAACATTCGAATAGAGTATATCGGATGAAGCAGTATAATAAAGAGGAATCGGGTGTTTATGTAAAATATTATGTGTCTTCTATAATAAATTTCGGCATAATAAAAACGTCCACTTAATAGTGAATCCGTTAATTCGATGGAAATTGCTGTGTTTTAAGTTTGAAGTGCGAAAATGAGCATATATGTGTTCATTTGATTAAAAAACGACAAAATGTGACTGAAGATGATGAGCTTGACATAAATAGGGTTAAAAGAGGCATGAATATATTGAAGCCTTTCGTGGCTGTGCGAGGAGTATATATATATATATATATATATAGAGAGAGAGAGAGAGAGAGAGAGAGACAGACAGACAGACAGACAGACAGAGAGTCATCCACAGACAGATCTGTTTTGCTGTATCACAGCTCATCAGTACGGTTTGACTCCGATTGCTTCAAGGATTGAAACCCGACCGAATTGGTGCCAGTCTGCGATTCTACCTCTTGGCTATGGGCGCTCGGTAGAAGAAGACAGATTTTTAGCGTGTATATTATCATTATACACGCCGATACCCAGATTGCTCTAATTCATTACTGAATGAGCGATGCGTACATGCCAGAGTAGCTACTGTATCAACTTGAAATTGGTAAGGAGACATGGTTCAAATGAGCTTGCACTACAACTACCATACCAGACATGATCTAACAAAACTTTACTAACCTTTTTGGGGACGAGAGGGTAATGAAAAACCGCGTTCTTGGGCTGAAATCAAAACAAAAATATTGCGTCAAAGTGAGAAATTTGTGATAAATCTTCTGATGTTAATGAAAACATGTGTCATACGTTTTGCATAAGAGTCGGTCAAAGTCATCATTGAAGGTGATATGAAGAAAAAGCTTTTTGAATATGTAAAGTTATCTGATAATCATACCAATTTATGTGAATTTGTGACCATACTTATAGATTTTCTAAAATAATGTAATATATATATAGAACGAAGTAAATTAATAAATTTACATATGAGGAGGGTGTACATCTGTATAGTATTAGAATTTAGGTGTTAATAATATAGTGCTCAATGTACGAACATAACTGTATTAAATATATATTAAATATATTAAATATATTAAATATATATCCTTACTATATGTCATGACTCGAGTTTTCATGCGTTATGCAATCATCAGGTGCATATTTCTTAATGACTGTGTAATCATTTTGAATTTACGTAAACTCGATATTCATACGAATTATATCTTATTCAGTTGACTTAGAGCTTCTTTAATAAAAAGATTTAAAATTTAAATATTCTAAGGTTGCATGAAGATATATTAAAATTTTAAAGTTAAAATTAAAAAAGAATATTAAAAATAATAATATACAGGAAGAAGAAATCAAAGGGATGTAAAAACTAAAATGTAAAATGTTAATATTCAAATATTACATCAAGATTAAAATTTTTAATTTTTAAATTTATATATATATATATATATATATATATATATATATATATGGGGTCCTATTTTTAGCATTTGTAGTATTTTTTTAGCATGATTGTAATATTAGCTCTCTGATGTGCTTGCAGTTTACTGTGGTTTCATGCCTCTGATTTAAAAGCTTGTTACTGTTCATATATGTAAGGATTTCAATTTTTTCTTGAAGACAGAGGAAACATGGTTCCTTTATAAATTTAGCTGTTCTTGATTGTTTAAGGATTTTCCTTTTAAATTTAGGTGTTTTATTTTCGTCTAACTTCCCAAAATATTTGGTGAGAGATGCCATGCTTTGTTTTTCATTGTTATTGAAGGATGAGAGATGATTGTAAAATCGCTTTTTAAATACGTTCATGGTATTTCGATATACATTTTTCATCCTTAGGATTCTCCATGGATGAAATCGAACACATATATATAAGGGATTTCGTTAGACATTTGTTGTTCATGGGGCATTGTATTTTTATTGAATATCTTATTTAGAAGTTTATTTAGGGGAAATCCATATCTATTATTTGAAGAAATTTATGTCCTAGCTTGAAGTAATTGATTGATGAAATGGAGGGTTATGCCATATGATTTTTCGGTTCCTATTTTAGCTTTTTAAATTTCTCAATTTTTCCACAAAGTTGATTTTTGATGATTGATATCCGCTATCCTTAAGGATTGTATCTTAGATTAGCTTGTGTTTATCAAATATTTCTTACTGGATGAGTGTGTGTTAATGCGGTGTTCTATCGATGATGGAATGTATTTGATAATAGATGGTAGGTGGTTAGAGTTGAGGTATATATATATTGGGTTCGCATTGTTCTATATGTATGTTTGGAAGGTGTTCGGTACTAAGTCTAATGTTATGTCAAAAAGTCTACTTGTTTGATGTTGGGGTTAATCACTACGTTAAGACCAAAGGATTTAAAGAATTTATGAATTAGTTTTCTAGTTTTATCGACCTTATCTTTATCGAACTTATATATATATATATGTATATATATATATATATATATATATATATATATATATATACCTTCTAGTTTTATCGAAATTTTAGCATATGATGATATTATATATAGAAAAATTATGTACATGTTCAAAAATATAATTTATAATAAATATTCACAGCTCTATATATTATATATCGATCACTGTTTTAAATTAATGTTTTGGACGTTGTAAGAATTCTTTGTTCTATATTCACTCGGATATATATATATATATATATATATATATATATATATATATATATATATATATATATATATATATATCGCGTTAATTTTGTGGTTCCTGCAGAGTTGAAACACATACGTTATTTTTGTTTTGATTTTTACGTTATTTATCATTGTATTTTATTTTATTTTATTTTAAGGTTAATGAAATACCGTTATCGACAATGTAATAAATGATAAAATGCCAAGAAACCCAATAAATAAATACATATAAGTAACTGCATTAAGAAACATTCAGTGGCAATTTAATTGTCTGTACTAGACGGTGTCTTTTGTCATCAGCCTTAGAAATCTACAATGGACACACGACAACAACACTATTTCTTAAGATATGAAGCCAATTAAGTTCTATCACTGCAATAAAAAAGTATCTCGACAGTCAGAAACAATTACAAGAAGCCATCAGAAAAAAATCCAGTAGATAACAACATTATACTAAAGAAACCTGTCTTTCCATGGAAACTAAAGTTTGTAATCTCTCTTCGTCTATAACAATTCAAAACAAGCATCAACATCATTTAACAATAATTCGAATATAGAGGTGGTTTTTAAGAAGGCACAACGTAAAACTGTGATCACATTTCTTTTCCGCAACGCAAAATTACTAATACTAAAATTTCAGAACAGAGCTGATATAAAAAAAAGACAAAACAAAAACAAAAAAAAAGAAAAATCTACACAAGACAAATTGAAAATTGCTCACATATTGGCTGAAAACGCTCGGGGCAATAAGAATTTGTGGTTCTAATTAAATTAGACAAGTACACATTTGTATTAAAATGTGTTCAATACAACTATATTTTAGAACATTTGAACATTTTAATTTGTAAACGAGTTATTGCGCAACACATGACAATGAGAGTAACTCTATGTTTAAACTAGAAAACTTGAAAATAGGACAAAATTAGCTTGACACGTGCTGAAATTTAAATTCAAGTATGGAAAAAAAACACATAATTTGGTGTGTAATAACAACAGCCAATCCTTACACCTATAGTCAAATATGTCGATTGTCCCATGAAGAAATGTGAGGTTGTATGCTATTCCCAAAGAAAAATGAATTACTAAATTAAACTATAGAAATTATGACCACGTGTAACCATAGCAACAAATAGGTATTTGGCTCATATAATCATGGATTAAAATGAAGACCTGTTAGTACTTTCTCCTAATTCTGAAAATTGCCCGTTCATAAAAACCCATGTTCCGTGATCGATGAATCAGTTATTGTCAATCGACAGAAGACACGGAAAGCTAAGAACATCGGTCGGATAATAAGTCGTTTAAAATATATATATATATATATATATATATATATATATATATATATATATATATATATATATAATCATCCGCAAACAGATATATTTCCTTGTATTACGGCTCATCAGTACGATTAGACATCCGATTGCTTTTTTATCCAGGGTTGAATCCCGACCTAGTTGGCGTCAGTTGGCGATTCTACCACTGAAATATGGACGCTGGCCAGAAAAAAGAGGACTTTTAGCGTATATCCAGAGTGCTGTAATTCATTCCTGAATCAGCAATGTTTAGAAGCTAGATTTGCTACAGTTTTTTCAAAATCTACCATTTCTCCAGAGTGCTCAATCATTGTGTGAGGGCATAGTCAGTCATCCGAAATATATATATATATATATATATATATATATATATATATATATATATATATATATATATATAAATTATCAAACAAATTTTTTAAAAATATAGAAGCGGCTTACTCACTCCCAAATGAGGAGAAATGTCTATAGAAATATAACGCTTCAAATAATTCGCTGTATGTTTTTTTGTTAAAATGAGATTTTTTTTTTATTTTACATCAGCAAAATTACTTAATATTTTAAACCTTGTTTCACTTGACACCATAAAAGCTCCTGCGGCCTCAAATATCAAAGCACTTGACGCATTTGTGTTTCTTATTATTACTCTTCGGATATGTGATACATCTCGTTTTGTCAAATTCCTGAATTCTGCCTGTGATTTATTTCCTAGGTTTAAATGCTATTTGACATATTTTCTTGATTGTTTGATTATTCCTTTTTAATTCCTTAGAAATTTGACGCGAAGACTTTCCTTTGC
Source organism: Ascarosepion bandense (assembly GCA_037127315.1). NCBI lineage: Eukaryota > Metazoa > Mollusca > Cephalopoda > Sepiida > Sepiidae > Ascarosepion > Ascarosepion bandense. The sequence goes on along the minus strand of JBBBDQ010000202.1, from coordinate 10,487,078 downwards.
TAATTTCTTTGATTTTAAAGTTTTTCATTTATTCTTATTTATTTTTACGAGCCTTAATACTAAATTGTTTACATGCAAGTAATCTTTTGACACTGCAAATTGCAATAATTACTAAAAACATTCTGAATAACAATCTGAAATTGAAAATTGGGGCTTAATTGTTTTCATGCTTAAACGCTATTCATAATAGTACAAATTATTTCATTGGATAACACATGAATTTTGCATAAAATATTTGACAATACATCTTTTGCGTATAATCTTTAGACGCAGTTTAGAATATTTAGACGAATTTATAATACCTTTATATCTTTATATTTGCCATGCACCGATTTTTAAAAAAATTGTTTAGCACAAATTAATCTCCCTTTCAAACCGAGGCGACAATTTAATCAGCATAATTTCCTCATTTATATTCCGCCTTTGCCTTAATCAAGAGGGGCATCTTTCATGTATTATTTGTTTGTTTCTTTTGATCATTGGCATAAACTATTTCCTGCGCGTGTCAGATTAACCATGCTCCCTGCTCTCGTTATTTGTTCCGACATTTCAGCTTTCTTCTGATCCTTACTATAATTCCCCATTTCATTCTGATTTACATTAAGATATCTTTGTACCTCGTATTATCCGTTCATAGTGTTAGCAGTGTTTATGAGTACGTAGTCAAAACCTTTTCTATATCTATTACACGTAATATATATAATACGCCCTTTGAGATATATAGATCGTCGGATAGAATTTTAGATAGAAAAATGCATATATTTATATGTGTGTGCATTAAATGATTGAGGGAACAATATATAGATAAACATATTAATAACAAAAATGCTAGTTCAATCGATCCATGACTCTGTATACAGGTTGAAAAACTGCTATCTAATGCTACGGAATTCATTGAATTATTGAACTTATTGAATTCGTTAAAAAATTCAATGAATATGGTATAAAAATATCTTCAAAGCAAAAGATTCCATATGTTAATCTCTTTAATTAAATAATTAGTTTAGAATAACTTTATTAATTTATTAAATAATTTTAATATTTAATTATTTCTTCACTGTCAAACGATGATTTCCTGATGTTCGAAATTTATTTTCAAGAATGTAATCTAATTAAATAATGAAAGAAAATTTCCAGTTAATTTATTTGGAATATAAATATTAAGGCATACAAGTAGAGTAAAATATTTTACTTATGCAAATTGTTTTATCAATCTTATTCGTTCAGTTCTTCAACATCATCATCATCAAAATTATCAGCACTATTATCCCCATCACATCATATGATTTGGTGTGGTAGTGGAGTGGCTGAGCACCTGATCCGTCTTTTCAAAATATCTTAGTAGAATGACAGAGAGTTATTCATTGATGAGTAGCGTAAGATGGGCAACATAGATATGACCGAAACCGGTCTTTTTCAGCTCCAATCCTTGCTGCTTACTTCTAGTTTTAAAAGATAGCTTTAGACACTGATTTGTAACCGTTAATTCAGTAGCGAAGTAAATATACCCTGGCTATTGACTTCACTCAAAGAATACCTCTGTTTAGTGATGCAGTTACATCACCACATTGTCTGCATACATATCTATTAAGTCTATCTACTCTGTTAAGAAATATGGCCGATAACAATACAAAATCTTTGTCCTTCTTTTGATATGTCTTATTTTTTTATACTAATGTTTGTCAAGCAAGCTACTCCCCGTAGAAATATCTTCTAGGGAATTGTTGTAGTTGCTTATATGGTGGTATTGTCTTGTGATAAATGTTCAATGTAAGATTTGTAGTGTGACCCGAGATTTGTTCATATAAAATGAATATAACTCTTTTTTTTAGTAATATTACTGCAATGGTTTTATTACAAATATTATCTGATTTGCTTTCATATTACTTCACTTTATGCGATAAAAATGTTTTTTCTAATCTGATATTTACATTGGTACTCATGCTACTGTGAGAGAAAATTGTATAAATACTGTGTCGCGAAATCTGAAAGTGATCTAAATTCTTCTCAATTGAATTTCGTATACCAAAACCAAGGCTTTATTGTTGGTTCGAACTAGCACTATTATTCAAGTATAACATATATTTCAGGTACTATTAACAATCATATAAAGTAATAGTTCTCGGTTAACAACTTTTCAGTTCATTCAATAATAAAAAATAATACTGCCCAAGAACCCGAAAAATACACAGTTTTTGTAGGCCAACATTTACAGTGAAATATATTACAAAACTATCAACAAGAGACGCTGTGTGAAATCTCACATTTCTTTTTGATAGTTGTGTACTTTGTTTTGTTTCTTTTTCGTTTGTAATCTCTACAGAAATGCTCATTTCATTGATATATGTAAACTTTAACGGAAACCACGAGAATTTGTATGGCCTAAGGCGGCACACAATTGCCATGCGACATACTCGTGAACAATACAAATTTGAAGGCAAACTATATGGACAGTATGAAAAACAGATATGAGTGACAAAATTTAAATTGAAACTCGAACTGTGGCAAACTGCGATTAGTTTTAAAGAAATCAGCAAACGATTACATTCCAAGTGAAAATAGACGAAAGTGGTTACATATCAATGGATGACAGATGAGATTCTGGAAATGATGTAAAGGAGACAATAACAATGCTAAGATACGATAAATAATATAGAAACTACACAAAGAAATAAAGAACAGATGCAGAAAGGCTAAACATGCATTTATCAACGAAAAATGTGCAGAAATAGAAAAAATGAGTAAAACAGATTAAGAAGATGTTCATAAAAATCAAACAGACCAAGACAAAATGCATGCTCATCAATATGCAGCATAAAATCCATGGACCTAACAATTACATTTAAAAAAATAAATAATATTTCAAACAATGGAATGAATATATAGGATAACTCTTCCAACGTGATTTACCGAGAGTAAACTGAATTATCGACGGGCAGGGAATAATAAAAAAGGAATTGAGAGCATTGCTGGCTACATTAGGTAGAAATAAAGTGGCAGGGCCAGATAAAATTGATAGAGATGCCTTAATAGATTTCGTCATCAATAAGATTACAGAAATAATAAATGAAATCACAACAATAGTGATACACCGGAAGACCAAAGTCAACATATTTTCAAAGCGCGCCTAAGAAACTAAGTGGAAACGTATATGAGCCACATTTGACAATTAAACTAATGACAATAATAACAAATATCATCATTCGAACTCATCAGAATCAGACCGGAGACAGGATAAGAGCAGCGTCTGTTCGTCAAAAACTATGGAACATCGAACGTGATATTTATGTTCAGAACATTATTAAATGTGATACAAATGAAGGCGGACGTGAACTTATGCTTTATAAATTACGCAGAAGCGTTCAATAAATTGTGCCACAAAAATGTTTTATAAAATCTCAACAAAACTTGATATATTTGGTACGGATATTAGAATAAACAATAAGATGCTTCGATAGCCAACTACTTCCATACGGATAAAAAATGAACTCAGCAGATATATAAATATAAAAAGGACTGTAAAACAAAGATAATCTTTCCATCGAACTTATTTAATCTATAATGTGAAGAATTTCTGAGAGAATTAATTGTTCCGCAAGGATTCATTATTGGTGGCCACAATCTTAACAGCATAAGATGTGCAGTGGGACATTGCTGATGTCAAACCGGAAATAAAACTACAAAAGTTCCGACTAGTGTTTGTGAAAGGAAACCAAAAGGACTAAACTTGAACTATCAGAAAACAAATTGCATGGTTGTTAGAAAATTATGAGCACAAAATTTAAGTTACAAATCAGAGATACTAAGATTGAACAAGCAAAAAAATTCAAATATTTGGGAAGTGTTCTAAAGGATGAAGGAATGTATGACACTGCCATCAGAACACGCATCAGTATAGTCGAAGATGCATTCCAAGAGCTAAAGATACTATTATGAGACAGAAAAAAACTAAGTAATATATTATTACGTAATATATGTCATTTTATATGTCGGAAAATGCTGGACAATGCAAGGTAATTCGAAATAACATGTATGTGGTGCTACAGAAGAATGCTACGTTACAACAAATTGAACATGAGAACAACGACGAGGGTTTTAAGAAACTGAAAACGAAAAAAGCATATACTTAACAGGAAGAAGAAACAAAAAGATATCAAGGAAAATATGTACATCACAGGAAGATTGGTGGTACTTGAGACATTGGAAAACAGTGTATAACATTTTTGAGGTGGTTGTGCAAATTGAATTGATACAGGAACATGTTTCATGTGAAATAACGACAATACAACATTTATTAAGAGCTACAAAGACTGGAAATTGAAGAAAGCCCAGATCACTTACGTCCGGAGGTTACACGGCTCTTAAGTAAAAGAAGAAGAATAATGTGTTTAATGGGAGCACACGTGTGAGTTGTCTAGTGTGTACACTCCTTGTCCCTCGCTGTTGGACAGTGCTATTTTGACTCTTATTATCATATAAACATTTGAATTCTTCTAAACACATTTATATATGTCACTTATTAAACAAAACACACTTATTAAAATGTTTAAATTTTTAAAAATATTTTTATGTCATTCAATTTTTTTTGCGTTCAAATACTTAATTTGGTTTTTTTCTCATCGGAGGTCTTGAAAACACAATTTGATATTTACTAATTTTTATCCATAATGTAGAACGCGTTTAAATTATTCAAATTTAACCAAAACATTTCAAAATCTTAAAAATTGACCGAAACATTACTTTAAGATGTTATCATATATTATAACATGTCTCTAATTTGTATGTAGACTCGCGGTATCTATATTTAGTTTTTCTTGTTGAGTTCTTCACGTATATTGCTTATCCACAATTATGTTGCAATCAAATTTAGATTTTATATGATGTCTTTCATTTATGAGTGTTGATATATAGTAGAATGGGACATATTATCGATAGGATGAGCTCTAAACTATTGCAGCAGCCGTGAATGTGATATGATCTTTCTCTATACGTTGAGTCACTGCCGTATGAAGAAAACTCTCTCTGATTCTTGGTATAAGCGTCCCTTTTTGCATATTTTTGGAAAATATCGACCGCATTCTCAGCGTCTTTCTGTAGCACCGTATAACTGTTACCTCGATATCTGTGAGATAGTTAAAAATTTTTCTGCCATACCGCAGACATATACATTAGCACTATTTAAACGCTCTTTGAAGAAAAATACATGGGTTATTATGATAAGTATTGTAGTAATTTATGTTATTTTATTTTGCTTGTTATAACAGGTTGTAAACCTGAATACAATATAAGTATGCCCTTTTATGCAAACAAACAGAATAGCCCTACACCTCAGAACGGTATTTCGCAATTACCATTATTGTAATTCTTTCATTACACCTACTAGAATCCAACGGATGAGTCATTTTATCAAATAACATTTCGGTTGCATTCATATAACCAAAAATATATTTGAAGAGCGAATGCAGCTTGTTACTGAATTGTTCTGGTTTACTAAGTTCTACTCCAGAAAAGGAAAATAATTTAGTTATGGAACAAGGAATTCATATTAATATAATGCAAGATAAGTTTGATAACGGAAATCACTGAGCACTCGATTTACAATAGAGACATTTTACTTAGGATGGACATGTCTGCAGGTGATAAATTATAAACATATACATTTGGAAAGCGTGGAAATTGTAAGCACAGTTTACCTTCTTAATACAGCTTTCTAGTTGTATGATAATGTTTTTATTACGGCTTTTTAAAGAAATTTTCCGGCTCTAAGAGAAATCGTTAACTTCAGTGTGTAGTACATGAGAAGTTGCGAGGATTTTATATGTAAAAAAAAGCGAGTTTTAATTCAAAAGTTGGAAACCAGTGCATACATGTATAGTCTAATTAAGGATATATAAATAAGATTAAAAATTTCATAATATCTAAACAATAAGAAGAAATTAGATAATGTTTAGCTTTTCCATTTTCCTTTGAATAGATGTCCTTAGAAGTCTACATTATTTCACTTCTACTTAACGCGTCCGTTCACAATATGTATATTTACAACTTTTGATCGATATACCCGTTGGTAATTTTTTTCGAGATATCTCTTTGCCTCTATTCTGACAACTATTTAAACAAGCTTGTAAGATATAGATGCACTGTTACTCGTGTCGCCCTCTTGACTTCAATATATACGGTGATAAAAGATTGCTGTGGAAGAGCAAAATATACTTTTTAGAAAAAACATAGAATTTATATGAAAATGTATCATGATTTATTTCTTTAGCATCATAACAACATATTTTGGGTTATTTAATACCGAAATTTAAATTATCTTGAAAGCATTGAAGTAATAGAAACAGGCTAAAACCCCCTAAAAAAGGTAGATGAATAATTTCGAAAGAAAGGACAATAAATAAACTACAAGAAAACTGAATATATTTTCATTAGCAAACGAAGGTGTCTAAAATGACAATTACAGATTAGGGATACGAAAATCAAGCAAGTACAAAAATTTAAGTACTTGGAAAGTGTTCTAACGGAGACGGAAAATGCGACGCTAAGATCCGAAGGTGAATTCCAGAAACTGAGCTGAGCATGAAAAGGCCATAAAATTTCGCTAGAAACAAAGAAACGAGTACTGGATTGCTATACGATTTCTGTTCTTCTATATGGCATTCAATACTGGACCCTATCATGAAAGATTAAGAAATAACTTGAAGCAACTGAAATGTAGTTCTCCAGAAGGATGCTGCGAATATCATTGATCAAGCGTGTGAGCAATGATGAGGTTTTGGAAAGAATGGAAAAAAAATGAAATGAATACTGAGCATCAGGAAGAGACAGGAGAATAATGCTCACAGGTCAGATAGAGGGAAATAGGGACGGGGGAAAGCAGTAAATATCATATTTGAAGGGTTTGAGCAGGTGAATTGCAAAGCAAGTTTCGGGTGGGGTAACAGAAGAAAACGGGCTAGCAGGGATAAGGAGACGGGAAGGGCATGAGTGCCTACGTCCTGAAGAAACATGGCACTGAGAAGAAAAAAGAATTTGTTTCATAATTGAACAAATATTCAAGTCAAGAGTCTCAGGGTAAAAACGATTACTATTCTCATCCCTGTGTGTGTAAGTGCATGGAAGAATATGAAATGTTATGGATAATATCAATGCCAAAAAGAAAAGAATGTTATAGCTATCTACAGAATGTAGCGAAGGAAAGGGATTCTTCCTTGCATTGATCAACCATGACATGAAGAAACACATCACATAAAATGAATAAAGACATTTTCAGAGGAATCCCGGAGAAAATTGTATTATTCAGGCTGCTAATATTCGCCGAGCATTTCTATAATGCATGGGATATCTAAACAGTAATGTTCGAAAACTGGAACCATTCTTTTTAGTAAAAAAAGAAACTGATGGCAAAAAAGCTTTTGAGAGAGTATAGGAAATGTAATTCATAACACAGAGGTTATTAGGACAGGCATGTATAGATAACTCTCCTTTATGCAATGTTTTTAATTGGGAGGCTGTTCATCATGGGCTTCCATATAATCCTGTCCGTTGTGGCTATTTACAAGCTTTGCTTTTTGTTATTTCTTCCAAAACCTGTTTCTGAGAGCTATTTGCTTAAGTCCACTAAGCGTTTCACACGTTGATTACTTACTTCCTTCTCTCTATCCGAACTGCGTATATCAGAATTTGTAATAATTTTCTCATCATTAATAAGCACAAAACTTCAATTATGTCTTTCTGATTTTAAGTATGTTTTCTTTTTTTTTTGCATTCTGTACAAAACATCATTGTTGCTAACATTGGTGATCCATGGAATTCTCGGCTTCTTTCTGAAAAAAACTCATTTCTGTTGCTTCGTCTCTCATCTTCATTTTGAGAAGATTGTTTAGAATTTGCTGCTATGCAAAGGACATACATCATGTAAAGGTTTCTTATGATTTTTTTCCTGTCTCTTAATACTACATTTAGTAATTGAACGGGTATTTGGCCATCTCAATACGCCTTCGGATTTCAGTGTCACACTTTCCGTTCTCTGTTACAACAGTTCCCAGGTATTTAAATTTCTGTGTCTGCTTCCTTTACTTATTCCAGACCAGTAACTTGCATTTATACTGATTTCAATGCATTTTGTCTTAATTTCGTTATTCGTTAGTACTTTCTTATCCATTTCCTTCGCTACATTCTGTAGGAGGTTTTGTAGTTACCTTATCTTATATGCGGTCAGCACTGTGTAATAATCTACATATCTTATATTGTAAATAGTGTGGCCATCAGTGATGAATTCTGACAGGATTCATAATTCCCTCAAAAATGCAACGCTTTATAAATTGAATAAATTCAGTAAGTAGACATATCATTGTCTTACATTCCTTTCACTTTCTGTATATCTACCGAATTTATTTTCTCTCTGTATGCAGGAAGTTTACTGAAAGTTTACTTGTTTATTATAATGTCTTTCAAAAATATGTCCTGATGTCTGATAAGCTTTAATAGATTTTTGTGGCATACATTGTCGAAAAGAGTTGCCTAGCATATAATACACAAGTAGGTGTTCTTTTTCATTTTATTGCTCTTTCTGATAACATTCTGTTAAAAAAATATCGCGTCTCTTGTTCAAGTGTTTTTTATGAAGGCTTATTATTTTTCTCCTAACTTTGGTCTCATTCTACTGCACACTATCTTCGATGATACATATTTTATGTGGCTCATTAGATATATTGTTCATTGTAGTTCCCATTTAATTAATTATGTAATAATTCATGTAATCTTCTCCATGTCAAATGGTTAAAATCTACCAGCATCACTATTTCCATTTTACCTAGCCCTTCCAACGGGTTTCTGTTCAATTTACCAAGTGTATTTTCTACTTTGATTTTTAATATTCATGGTTCGCAGAGATTTCTTTGTATTTCAAATATATCGGATATCTATTTCGTCGTGAAAGTGTCCTTCAATATATTTGTTCCATCCGTGAAATATTGTGTTCCTAATTTCTCTAACGTGAATGTTCCTTCCTTCGATTTACTGCAACCTTTTGATGAGTATGTATTTTGTTCATTTGGTTCTCTTATTCTTTATGTACATCTCATTTATCTGTGATACTCATTCTCTCTACTTGTGCACATTTTTGTTGAACCAATATATTTCCTCTATCTGCTTTTGTTTTTATTTCATTGTTTAGTTTTCAGTATTCCGTTCCATGTCTTAGTATCGTTTCTGTCTCCATTGCATCATGTCGAGAATTTCATATGTGGTCCAGTTGTATATTTTGCTTGTTTTTCTCCAATTTCTCTTGACATGTTGTCGTTTGCTGATATTACTAACGCTTAACTTACTGTGTTCCATTTCGATTTTCTATTTGCATGGAATCTTTATATATTCTTCTCATATTTTACATATATTTTCTTCAATTTTGCAGACTTTTATTCTCCAATTTGAGTGATGCATGATGTTTCTTCAGTTTTCGTAGTTTTATTCATAGTTTATATATAACAGGGAGGTTGTCGCTTCCACAGTCAGCATTTGGATACGTTTTCCTGTGAACAGCTTGTTTAATGAATCGCATGTTGATAGATATTTAGTCGATTTGGTTTTAGATTTTCATCCTGTACTTTTCCATGCCCACAGCCGTCTTAGACGATCTGTGAACCTGGATAACCATGAAATAATAATGACATGGCCATTTGCCGTTTACAGTCAAACCCATTTTTTCCAAGTTCATTGAGTGTTCCTATTGCGAATTTACCCGTTATTTCCCTTTCCATCCGTTTGACTACTTTTGCATTTATGTATTCAATGATAATTACTTTTCTTATAATTTGCAGTTACAGCATCGAGTAGAAATTCTTTAATTCTTCAGTATTTTGTTCATCTACGTTATACACACACACACACACACACACATATATATATATATATATATATATATATATATATATATGTGTGTGTGCGTGTTCTTTTCATTCAGTCTTTCAGTTTTAATAAATACTTTTTTCAGATAACAGTAAGTATCCCAGAGCACATTTCTTCATGAGTGGATGTTAATATCAATGCAACACATTTTCATTTTCTTCCCACCTACATATATAATTCCTGCAGTTGTCACTAACTAGATTTCCCTTGTTTGGCCAAACTAGTTCCACATACACCTAAAATGTTTACATTTACAAATTCTTCACAAATGAGATTCTGGACATGATACAATGAAAACAGAAAACAATGATAGACATTAATAAATTTCTACTCGTCAATTTTACATTTTCCGACTGGCAACAGTTGTCTTACTTTCTATGTCCCCAGATTTATTTTTGTTTGATGCGAACTGTCACTGGATGACAGACTGGTGACACACTTATCTGATATAGTTCCGTTCATAGTGAAACTTTTTACGCATGATGTTATTCTGCTGCAGAAAAATAACAATTCAACCACAGAGACAAAGAGACAGAAGTGTTGGCTTAGACATGCGATCGTGTTGCTTGTCTGTGTCTAACAGATAGTGCTTAAAGGTGTCATTCACTTTCTCAACTGTTTTACCAACTGTAAAAAAATCTAGTTTTGAAGCGGTTCCACAAGTGCATTCCTTTGTGGTGCAGATTAAAAAAAAACAATCGGAAAAGCTCTTTGTTATTGTAATATAAATATTTTAAATATATCCTTTATTTTTCAGATTTGGTGGGGAATCAAATATATGAATATAACAAGAGAATGTGGATATTATTTTTTATAATACGTCTGTCTTTGTAATTTAACCCTGGAAATGATCATGGAAAATACTTGAGTTGTAAACAACTATTCGCCTTCCTTGACTAATTTCAACTTAACAGCAAGAAACTGATTTTAGACAACTGGATAGGACCAATATAAAAAATGAGTAGGCACTATATGTCTAAATTATTCACTGAAACATGTTTAAAGGAAACACACACAGACACAAGCACGCACACACATTCATATATATATATATATATATATATATGAACAGAAAATGTTAAAGAAAGTTGTTGATTAAGAAATATTATTAAAAATAGCCTGTAAAATATTTTTTGAATATTTTATGTTTAAACACTGTTCTTTCTATGAAAAATACCACAAAGGTAATTTCCTTCTACCAATCTATTTGCATTTTATTGTTTGTGCATGTGTGTCTGTGTGCGTACTTGATATTGACTAGATTTTATTGCAGACATCCTGCGTGTTAGAAATAATCAAGAGCATATGCATACGAAAGCTGATTCAATAAATGCATATTTCAGATTATATTGAGATTTATTCTCAGAGCATGTTGTCGGAATTTTTTATATTTTGATTGCTTAATAAATTCGAATTTGCACAAAACTTATTTTGATGATTAATAAATCTGCTTTTTTATTAAAAGTCAAAGAACATACTATTTCTTTAATGCCTTTTAACAACTGTATACCTTTTTCAGAAGTAGTCAGAAGAACAGTTATTTTTTTTAGTTAATACATAGTACATACTTTATAATTAGATAATTGGGTAATATATTTTTAAAAACTTACGCACGTACTGGTGGAGCAAAAATACAGCATCCTAGTTATTGATCAATAAGAGGATATAAAAATTATTCAATGTTTATCTTTTTATTGATTTTCAAAACACACACACACACACACACACACACACATATATATATATATATATATTTATATATACTTGGAAATTTTTTACCTCTTTAGAAAGTCGCGTCTCTTGGGTGAACGTCTGATATGCATCCTTTTTCTTTTTTTGCGTTCTGTATTTCCTCTTCTTCCTCATGCACCAGACACACAGCTGCACCCGTCTGGACATTTCAAGAAAAACAAAGTGTTACTAAGAAAAAACGAATTTTAAAATAATAAAAATCATGTTAAAGACAAAATATGTATTGACAGACTGAATCTAGATTTTACAGATTTTTCTCCGACTTAAAAAAGTCATACACAAAATATTCACCGGAAAAAAACCAAATCTTGCTGAAAATTAAACTGGCCAAAATATTAAACCAATATTAAATCACTTATATAAGATTTTCATATATATTTTTTAATGATTATACAATATTGAATTGGTTTTATAAGATTTCTTCATATTTTGATGGCTTAATAAATCAGAATTTACACACACCTAAACTCTCTCCGGGGTTAATCTAAAGAACACTTGCATTTGTAAATTTGCTAAAAATACTGCCTTTATTTTAGATAATAATGTAGCATATATTTAACATCTACGGACGTATAGGGTGAGCAAAACAGATTAAACATCTTACTTATTAACCAGTGGACACAAAAAAACCTTCAATGCTGATTATCTTCTCGGTTTTCAAACTATATATATATACACATTGATTCTGATTTACCCGTTTAGATAGTCGCGTGCCTTGGCTGGATGTATGACAGAATTTTCTCACTATAACATTCTCTTACATTTTCGTCATGAAACGAAAGAAAGAACTTAAAGTGGTCTGTGCTGGCTTTCAAAAAGCAAACGACAAAAATGCTCACTGCAATCAATCTCACTTTCACTTTAGCATTCCTTCCAAGCAGTCAGCAGCAACGATAAAAGAGAGGAATAATATATCAAAGTAAGATTCTGTCTAATATTCGTGCATGCATAAACATATATAATAAGTCTTTACTTTGAAAACATTTTCTCATAAATTCAAGATAAGTGAAACTTTAATAAAGTTTTACTGCAGACAAAAAATCTCGATGAACATTTCACACGTAATTATAATTTTTCTATATAACACATTTTGATGATTAATAAATCTGCTTTTTTAATAAAAAGTCAAAAAACATACTATTTCTTTAATGCCTTTTAACAACTCTACACCTTCCGCTATTAATTTCAAAGCTACTTTGATAAATATAATATAACCCCTTGCATAGTGCGTTGTGGTGCAGTGGGTATCGGCTTGGTACAAGAAATCGAAGTGTCGAGTTACAGTTGCATTCAGTTACATGCAAATAAGCATTAGAAATTATTAATCCTCTACACTTGGGTTAAATAGCAAGACATATTCTAATTTTTAGCATTGCTTGCCAACTAATCTACAGCAAAAAGTAATAGCAACCTACTGCGGTAAAATCTTCTACGCAGTCTATCATTTTTAGACATGATCGCCCCAGCGTGTAATTACGTATAGCTCTTAACTGACTGGTATGTTATCATAAGTGAGTTTTGTTCTATCTTATCTGTTTTCTTTTAAAACCTGCCCACATCTCTTCCAAAATGCATTAACGACACATCAATCTTCATTTCAAGGAACGAATGCTACGTCTTCAGTCCCATAAGCTCTGATACACAAACAAACAAAATTTCAAAACTTAAACATGGATAATAATTTTAAAATATGGAACCAACAACTGGTCATTATCTCAGTTGTAGAGTGACTACATATGTGCGTGAGTAATTCTCAGAAGAGAACTGCGTTTATTTTCTACAATGGAATCTTTTGAAATATAAATTATGGTGCTGCGAAGAACATAATCTACGTCTGTTTATAAAATTTATTTTTTTTATTTATTTTAAGACAGAGTGAATCGTTCTGTCATATTTTTTTAAAATGAATAATGTACATGAAAATTCAAAATAGAAATTGTTTGAGAAGTTATAAATGATCACTTTATTGACGTTTCACATTTATACATGGAAATAACTGTAGAATGGAACGGTCGAAAATATTTAATAAGAATAAATAAAAATAACGGCATATCATGCCCGAATTCAGAATTTTGAAATAGGAATAATTACGTTTTTTTAAGAGTGTTTAATATATTTTTGAGAATAATGAGACCAGAAATGATGAATTTGATTTTACATTCAATAGAGTTCTGTTCATGTAAATAGATCAATTATACATAAATTTCAACGAATATACTCAGATTAAAAATTGAAGAGTACTCAAAAAATTACTGCGTTAGACTACTTTTTTTACAATAATATAAAATTAATATTCTCTCAGTTTTTTTTTAATCATTTCACCCCGAGCAAGGCGGAAACGCCACTGATGTGCAGGGGGTTACATAAATGTACAAAGATTAATTAGAAAAGAGTGAGGAGTACAAACTAGTTAGAAAGGAACAATAGAAAGCAGGTGCGATGACAGATACATAAATGGAGAGAAAGGGAAGGTTATACAGGGGTGGGGAGAGAGCTAGAGTCCAGTAGTTTTTTTATAGCAATATTCAGGTATACATATCCTCTGGTGCCCCTAGCACATGAATTTACATGGGCTATAAGAGTGGCCTCAAGTTCCCAGGATTTTACTCTCAAAATAAGCTAATGTAACATCCACTTCTTATCTATCACTGTCTTTTCTTGCAGCTCCCGTCTTTTGATCTCCCTTTTCTGTGCATGCATACCTGATAGTTGTATTCCTCAAAAATTTAAGAACCTTAAACTCCACTGTATCACATCCAGCAACTTAAATCTTATTCTTCTCTTCGCTTTTCTTTGGCATCCATTTTAACCTATTTAGTTCTCTCACGGTATAATCTTGCGCACCAGTGTTGATACTGCCTTGCTTGGAGTGAAATGATCATAAAATGTTTTTAATGTTTCTTTCTTTCTGATCAGTGGATCTTTGCATAATGTAAAATCTACAATTTGTATATTCATTGAATTGTTAACTAAAATTATATCTAGTGAATAATAATTCAGCAACGTAGAAGAGAGGATGAAAAAACGGTTCTTGGAGATTATCCACAGTATTGACAATTCTTTCTCAACCATTGCGCCAAGATTCATAAATCCACCTGAAATTTTGCCAGCGCGTCCCAAGTTAGCATACAAATAATTTATTTATATATCTTCTTCTTATGCTACTTAATTCCATATGGGAACATAGGGCCGCATTGACACTCCTCCAACGCACTCGGTTCTGGCTGGTCCTCTTTAGCTCGGCCCATGCTATTCCAGCAGCGCTCGTCTCAGGTTCAATGCTCCTCCACCAAGTCTGTCTTGGGCGACCCACTTTTTGCTTTCCTGCAGGGTTCCAGTCAAGAGCCTGTCTAGTGGTCTTGGATGTAGGCTTCCGTAAAGTGTGGTCAATCCAGTTCCACTTTCTCTTCTTAACCTCGATCACCACTGGGGTTTTGTTTGTTTTGGCCCGTAATTATTCCCTGGAGATATTCTCTGGCCATCTGATGTTGATAATGTTTCTGAGACATCTGTTGGTGCATGTCTGAAGTGTGTGGGTGCTGGTCTTTGTCACCCTTCACGTTTCTGATCCATAAAGTAACACCGACTTCACATTGGTATTAAAAATCCGGATCTTGTTGCGGAGTGAGATGGCTGCTTTTTTCCAGATAGGTCTCAAAGTGTTGAAGGCATATCTGGCTTTGTTTATTCGGCATTTGATATCTTCATCCGTTACCCCATCCTTACTGACGGCACTGCCCAGATAAACAAACTTGTCAACTTTTTTTATGCTCTCCTGGATTATTTGAATTGGGTATTTCTGTCTGTTGTTCAACCTCATGACCTCGGTCTTCCCAATGTTGTTTTGGGGTCCAGTCTTTCTAGCCTCCTCTTATTCCTATGGGAAAGCAGACTGATGTTGCCTGCGAAGTCCAGATCCTACAGCTCTCTTGTTAAAGTACACTGGATACCCGTCCTCCGTCCTGCCGTAGACTACCTCATGACCCAGTCAATTACCAGCAGGAAGATTATTGGTGACAGCAGACAACCTTGGCGGACGCCAGTTTGCACGGTAAAGGGTTCCGTCAGTTTCCCGTCATGAATCACTAGGCGAGTAGCGTCTTCATACATCTGTTTTATGATAGTGACAAACTTTGGTGGAAAGCTATAGTGGTGCAATTTATATATCTAAGTCACCTTTATTTTAGAAACGTTTGAAAGACCAAACACATAGCATCCATGTCTAAGTCAAGTTTTGTCATTTGATATTTGAAATTGAATGCTAAATTACCTAATCTTTAAGAAAGAGTCGATAATCATTTCGCCTTCCTCGGCCGATGTGAATCAGTCATCACTGTACAAGCACCACTGAAAAATATAACATACTTTCTTCAATCCATTTAAAGGCAATTTCTACAGTTTAAATATACAAATTAATGTCTTAAAAATGCGTATTTAAGATTTATTTATTGTTTTAAATGTCATAATTATTTTCCTTGTGGCTTGAGTTAAATCTACTTCAGAAAGACTGATGTAGACTCAACGTTAAATTGTAATAGTGACAAACAGATGAATATGATATTTGCATTGATATTAAATGCACAATAACCTTCAGTGTGATATATGAACGTGCATTCATGATCGCAATAAAAAATAATTTAGGAAAACTATAAAATGTATGCATATTATTAATGGAAGAAAAGTATTGCAATGTTTTAATATTCCCGTATATAAAAAAAACTGGCTGTTTACATTCAATGGCTCGAAAACCAAAACATTCTATTACCGCCGATTAGACTCCGAACTATCACCAGTTAGGATGACCGGGTGTCATCTTGAGGAAGCTTAGTGAATTTAGAGAAGATTGTGTCATAAACTCACAAGCGAATTCAAGTTTAACTCTTATATATAATCCATCGGTAAAGATGCAGGAAAAACGATTCTACATTACTTGATACTGCCCCTTTAAACCTTCCCAGATAGAACGACCCATTTAACTCATACCACCTATATTCCCTCCGTGTTACACTAGCGCAAGTAATTTATGCAAAAACACAAACAACAATAGAAAACACTACGCAAATTTACCATTATGGTGTTACAACGTTGATGGTTAACAGTCAGTTTTTGTGAGGTAATTAGGGGTTTGCAACTACGAAGTAACTTCTCTAAAACATCACATATTGCCAAACAATATGCAACATACGCACAATACTTTAGGTAACATTTTGCGTAAGTTGGATATTTGATTTCGAATGGCAACTCGATCTTACAGTGAAAAGATTAATACTTAATGGTTTTACATGTTAGCCTTGTTATAAAACATGATATAAGCATAATACAAGAAGAATAATAGATGTATCTTTTAAACATACATTAAAAAGTGTTACAATTCTTATGATATATAAAGAAAAAAAGTTTAATCTTAGTTTTCACCAGTGCAAATTTCACAGTTTCACTATATTTAAATTTCTGATGAATCTTATTTCTTCAGTTACTGATTGAATAATATAATTGCGAGATCTACTAGAGCAGCACATTCGTATAAATATCGCATTTTAAGTATTTGACAAATGAAAAAAAAAGAAAGAAGTGTAGATAGAAATGTTTAACGTCTGCTTCAGTGAAATGATATTTGTTAATTTCCAATATTTTCATGTGTATAATCTTATTTCTCAAAATAACGGGAGAATTTATATTAATGAATGTTATTACATGATTTCCTTAACGTTTTAAGTAAATAATGAAATAACGATCATAAATATAAATTCTCCTGTTAATTAGAGAAATAAGTTTGGGCAAATGAAAATATTAGAAAATAACAAATATTTCCATAACACTGAAGCAGATGTTAAACATGTCTATCTACACTTCTTTCTCCCTTTTCTCGCTGAAAACAAATAATGGCTTTCTTGTTTTTATTTTCTTACACAATTAAAATGTAAAATTCAGTTATTCATGAGGCATTAGCAGAAGGCAATTTTTTGTTTCTTTTCTTTTTTTACTGGAACCAAATAGCGTCTTTGATATGCAGTTTGTCTTCTCATGCAATCAAAGCCGAATAGTCCATTATTTAAGAGGTCTTGGCTGGGCGTAAATGTCGTGTGAACTAACGAAAAAGAAACAAAGGTAGTTATTATATGATACTAAATATTGTGTAAATGCAAGTAATGTGAAGTCTAACAGAATGGTAGAGTTAATGAACGAGCTATTTGGGGTCGTTTTACCGGTTATAAACTTGGGACAACTGCAAGAAGACAGGCTCCATGGTTATCAGCTAAACACTAAACACATAAATCCAATTACAAACAGGTGATAGTAATATGAAACAACTATGAATCTTTAGATATCAGGGAAGTGTTCTAACAGAGAATGGAAATTGCGATATTGAGAAATTAAAGACGCATTATTATGGCCAAAGATGTATTCCAAATGCTAAGGAAAGTATAAAGATACATAAATTTTGTTAAAAGAGAAATTATAATAAAGAGTCACGTCATATATATCCTTTTATACGTTTAATTTCTAAGCGCAACTTAGATGTGGAACATGGCCGAAACTATGGGACACCCAGCGAGTATCAAGCTCACTACTCAATTGTAATGATTCTAGCGAGATAAACTTGATTACCATTGCACCACCTTGAGGTGCCTATCTCTGCACTTATACGAACGTGAAT
Source organism: Ascarosepion bandense (assembly GCA_037127315.1). Classification (NCBI taxonomy): domain Eukaryota; kingdom Metazoa; phylum Mollusca; class Cephalopoda; order Sepiida; family Sepiidae; genus Ascarosepion; species Ascarosepion bandense. The sequence goes on along the minus strand of JBBBDQ010000202.1, from coordinate 10,468,762 downwards.
GCTAGACAATTTTCTCAAAGCAGGATAAATGTAGTTCTACAGTGAAATACTGAACGAACCGTGTCCTGAACATGAGAAAGATTTCACAAAAAAGGAAATAAAAATGCAACTTTTATCTCAGTTAAAGGAAAGACTGTTAACATTTCTGTAACGAATAATGTGGAAAGATTACTAGGAAAATATGATACTCACTGAACAGATTTAGCGAAAGAGGAACAGAAGAAAACAGGTCATATCATATCTAACAAATTTGAGTAAATGGTGTGGAACAAGGCTTGGAACTATAATAAAAATTCAAATCTCATTAAAAGCTAAAATGAACCAGAAAGTGTGAAGGGACATTATCGCCTACACGCTGATGGTACACAACATGGAAATAAGAAGTAATATAGGAAAGGCATGAATACTCTTGGTATTAAATACAGGGATAGACAAGACTCTACTTTTGCTTTGTTGCCACAATAAAAAGAATATATGAAATATATTGTGGGAAATTCAGGGGAAATAACTTCTGTAACATTTCGAATGACCAGGTCACCGACTCTGAAAAGATCCATGATAAGTTACATATTGCAATAACAAAAGCAAAATAAAATAAGATACAATAAAATAAAAAGAAACTATATTTACAGAGTATCAATGTATTATGTTAGGTTGTTTAAATAATCATATATGGCTTTCGAATGGGATTTGTTCACTAAATTAATATATTTAAACAGTGTTTAAGTTAGTTAAAATAAGAAATGTTACTTAGAAAATAAAATACATGGTCATTTATGCATTTATGATAAATAAACTAGCGGTACTAACGATATTCAATTGAAAGGAGATTCTGTATTTTCTTTGCATCGGATTGAGTTTTGGTTTAAATAATTGAGATGCTTGAAATTGTTGTTGAGGGATCAGCTGTATATGTTACGTGTGGCAAAGTCACATATACTGACCCGGTAAGCTTCTACTCGCGTGAGTGTGCATTGTCATAAAGTGTGATTGTATCTTAAATAGTGACGGTAACATTTTGATTAACTGAATATGTATTTCATCCAAGTACTGGTAGTAAATTTCAACTTGGATGTTTAGGTTCGTTTCAGAAATGCACTAATGGATAATGTCTGACCACCAGACTGTCACCATATGTCGTTGGTATAATTAAGATTTTGAAAAATATTATGTTTGTTGGTAATAAGAAATCCATTGAGCTTATCGTTATATTATTGTCATAAAAGGTCTATTTCTCATCGCAAGTTTTTATTGTCCAAGAAATGGATCATCCACCTTTTGTAGTTGCGGAATTTTAGAATATTCATTTTAAGGATTCTGTGAACTCCAAGAATCAGACACATTGGCCTGGATTTTCTACTACTAGTATTTTCAGAAGTTTACTTTCTATTGCAGATGTACAGGCTATATTCGTTTGAAGTGCAAAACTTTCATCCTCACTGAAGAACTTCAGAAACCAGCGCCGCACTGTCCGATTATAATTAGATAATTCATTTCATGCTCCATTTATGTGGCCAGCAGTTTGAGAAAAACTGTTTGAAGTGTAAATATCTTCAATATTTTTCTTTTTTATAGATATATAAAATTTTAAGTTAAATTCTGAGAGACATTGATATAAAACAAATATAAAGATCAATTGGATCAATGTCGCTTTCTGGTTCTCTATAAAAAGTTAATGTTTTACTTTTCTCTTTCTTAGCACTCCGTCACTTCTTATAAGTTTTGCCAATAGTGTTTTTAGTATCGTCTTGTGCATTTACAAAGACTTAAATGATGATTTGGGCTCAGATCACTAATAAACTTTATACCACTTTACAAACGAGTCTACTAATAGAATACAACACTTCTGCTTTCATTCGTGAGATTAATGTACTGAAGAGTAAGAGGGCTGTGTTTATGACAAAATTATTCAAATTTGGGTTAATAATGATATTAAAACATCAGCATCATCTATCAATTGTTCAGAGTATTGAAACTCAAGATAGACCATTCTAAAACAGTAGTGAAAGCAGTTATGTCACATACTTTGATGTTATCATAAAAATTCAAAATGTGGAATTAGTAAATACTAAATACTTCACATACCTCAGTGCATGTATCAGTTAGAACAAATTAGGTATTGGTAAAAACAAATCGGATATCGAATAAAGTATGTCATTATCACAAATTGCGATGAGCTAGAAACCCTGTTCTTGAATAGCATCTTCAGATAGCGTGGCAAATGAATGTTACTCATGCTGCGAAACCCATCTAAAAATATCGAAATTGTCAGCAACATAAAATCACTTCCTAAGATCAATGGGGAAAAATGAGTTTGAGCGAGTTAAAACTGAGAGCCTTCGGCAAGATCAATACTGTTTAGACATCGTTGACTCGTGCTATAGATTCGCTAAAAAAGTCTACTAAGTAAAAGAAATATAACAATAGCTGGGTACCACAACTAAAATGAATACCACATGTAACTCAAAGGGATGTTACCATTCCGCATAATTTCAAATAAAATGTTAAGAAGGAAATTCGTTGCAATACCTGAATGAACGATCCTCTTTTCCTGAATCTTTCTAAGAAAAAGTTTTTATAAACTTGAAGAGAAATCAGTACTGACTACTCATTATGGAATTAGTTAATATTACCAATACCATTGATATTTTTCTTTGTTGCTTCATGCCTGATCTATGTGAGTGTGATGACTCTCTAGCATTAAATACCATAGAGAAGGATTGTTAATATATAGACGTCTAGCAATATTTTCTGTGCTTCTAAAGATATTTTCATGCTTCTTTATTAATTGCTACCATTTTCTGAAAGCATCATTTGTTATTCCAGTGGAATAATCAATTTTGGTGTGACAATTTATATCTTGTATTTTCAACACTAAGTAGACGCTTAATTTATTTCTGCACATTCTAAAACATTCTATCAACATGTATATAAATAATATAGTTTTATAACAAAATTCACATTATATTAAATCTAATATATTTTAAGATTTATTTTTCAAAGCGTTATTTCTTTTATAATTAGATAAAAAGATCTAAATTAATTTTTAATACACACTTTTTCTTTTGATTATTGTCACTAATTATGATGAGCAAAGATTAAAATGTCCGTCAATTTGTTTCCCAAAGAGATTATTCATAAGCTTAATATAACCCTCTCATTGGAAAGCATTATTATCATTTAAATAAAATTCAATAAATTTTCTCAGCCTGTAAACATCTATTTACTTTTCCCGCTTGAAATACTTTATGTCGATATCTGAAAACTCAGTTTGTTTCCCCAGAATATCAAAGTATAGTTTAATTATTTTTCCTCAAATAGATAGATTCTCAGTGCTGATTTGCCTATCCGACAAATTGTTGCTTGAAAATTTGCACGAGTGACCACTTAAATATTAATAAACATATCCGAATTCAAGAAACGTCAATATATTTAAGACGATTATGTATAACTGCATATATACAGACTAAGTGAAATGTAACACTCAGTAAAAATACCTATAATTTTTTTATTAAGTAAAATTCTACAATAAGCAATTTGTAAAAGCCTTTAGCATGATGTTTTGTTAAATTTCTTTATAGATTAAGATTTAGCTACCGGCTTCATAAGACACCCGGGAATCACATCAACTGATTGCACCCAAAACTCTAGTAGGATGTAAGATATGACACACCACGAATGCCATTCATTGCAGGGAAATATACACTCAGTCGTTCAAGTAAGACAATCGGAATATCAGTGTCAACTTGCATGAAAATCAAGTCTCTAACATTAATACAAGTATTGACTACTAGCCAGATTTCATCTTGCAGCATGGTAAGGTACCTATTATATTATCACGAATTGTTAATCCTGTCCAAAATTATTCTATATTTACAAGTACTTTGGGTTGTTTCCGCATTTTTTTCAGAGAAAACAAGATGAACTTTTTCTGCTCATCACTGTCATTTGTGAAAATTTACGAACCCACCGATGTGAAATGTAACAGTCCACAGTGGTGAGTGATTGACCGTAGTGCTTCTTTCAAGTATGCCATTTTAATTTCTTCTAAGCACGGTTTCTTTGAAAGAAGAGTTCACTTTTCCTTGCCTCTTGTACAACTGACTTACTTGAACAATGTGTAAAACATTTTTAAATTGCTTGCAATCTCTCCTAATCTTTGGACTAAAAACGTCGACTGATTTTTCGAGTATCACTCTATATCTTGTAGCTAAGAGTTCTTCATGAAAATCCTTTATTTTCTTTGCGTCATCTGGAGCCTGTACTCCATTAACTGTCCTCCCTTACTTTTGCTCTTCAACAAGGAAGTTCCAAACTTCATAACGTACCGCAAGCTGGGTAAGCGCATGCAAGGTAAGACGTTCAGCCATGTGTGTAGAGTTTACACATGTCAAACAAGATATTAATCTGAAAGGACGAATGACACAGATTAAATTCTAACAATGTAAAGATGAAATATGAAAATATGGGGAAAATTACAATATTTTTTAAAATAGGGAGTTGTTTTTCAAACTTTATATATATATATATATATATATATATATATATATATATATATATATATATATATAATCACCCCAAGGAAGGCGACAATGCCACTAATGTGCAGAGGGCTACATCAGAGCAAAAAGATTAGGCAGTTATATAGGAGTAAATTGATTAGATCGAAGAGAGTGCAGAGAAAGACGAACTAGTTAGAAAGGAGCAACAGAAAGACGGGAATACAGGGGTAATGACATTTGCAAAGGTGGAGAGAAAGGTAAGGATATACAGGGCGGTGTAGAAAGAACTAGAGTGAAGTTGTTAAGAGAGGCGTATTGACATTGCATTTAAATTCCTGGAGGTTGTAGCCGTCAGGAAAGCAAGAAGATGGAAGCAAGTTCCACAGGCGGAAAATGCGAGAAAATAAACTGAGGAGTAGAATTGTCGTTTGCATTTGGTTGATGTAACTGTGAATGGTTGATACCCAGTTGCCAGTCTGGTTGCACGAGTAAACACCTGTTGCAGAGGCATCAGTGGCTTAAGTTTGTTGGAGCAGAAGCCATGAAAGTATTTATAGAATAGAGAAAGGGAAGCCGCATCCCGTCGGTGAGGTAATGGGTGGGGTTTTCTTTGAAACCAGTTAAGAACACTGAGATGGACTTCTGGGTCGCCTGACCATATATGACAGCAGTACTCCATGCACGGACAAATGGTTGATTTGTATATAATCAGAATGGATTCAGGCGGGAAAAATATCCTGGCCTGACACAGTAACCCAACCTTCCTAGCAATCAGTCAGTCAGTTAAGTGCCATACGTGATACACGCTTGGGCGATCATGTCTCGAAAGAAACATGACTGACTGGGCAGAAGATTATCCCGCAGTAGGTTGCCATTGTTTTCTGCGGTAGACTGGTTGCCGACCTAGGCTGTAGAACCCAATCTGTCCTGCTATTTAACCCATAACTGGAAAGAATAGACGGATTAATCCCTTTCCCAAGTGTATTTGTGCGTAAATGGATGCAATGAATTCAGCTGGAATTCGAACTCGGCTCCCAGATTTCTCTTTCCGAGCCGAGTGATTCCACTTGTAATTGGAAGAGTACTCTCTTCCAATTACGGCCGAGGAGGTGCAGTGTATTGCTATCATGGAGACCCGCTTAGTCCATGCATATTGGAGACAGGAGAGATAGCTGTGATGATTGACAGACAGGAGCTTGGTCTTAGACGCATTGAAATTTCGACACTACTTCTTACTCTAATCCACCACAGAATGTAGATCACTCTCAAGATCAGCAGCGAGATTATGTTTGTCAACCACGTCGGATTTCGGAGTCAGTTGTGATGTCATCTGCGTAGATGCCTACTTGGCACTTGATCTCGTCTTGGAGATCATTTATGAAAATAAAGAAGGACGTCGGGCCTGGAAAGAGTAATGAGGGACACCAGCGATTATATATATATAATAGTTTTTAGGCATTTATAAATATATAAACATGCACGCAGGAGTTGAATTGTAAGAATATATATGCAGGCACATATTTCAGTTCAATAAATAATATCTACAGGGAAAAGTGTATCACTGATTTTGTTTTATTTTATTTTCTTATTTTTGGTAAATTTAGAAATAATTTATCCTATGGATCGTATCATAATATTCTGAACTGAATATATATAATCTTACAGGATAGTTATATTAAATTTCTTGAAGAATAATTATTATTAGTTTCAACATTGTTCGAGAAATTTTGCATTAGGTAAAAAAAAACTGGAGAAGGAAAAATTCGGAGAATTTGTAACCAATGAATAACAATATTTTTGTTGTGGGTAACAGCAAATATTAGATCTGGTTTGGCAAAATTGTGAAAAATCTCTCTGCTTTCTTTTTTTGTTTACATATAGGTTATTCGTAGCATTTTGGGGAACAATTATTACGGGCTACGGAACAAATTACAACTTTAGCTTTTGGCGTCAAAATTTGTTAAGTCTTTTATTTTTTTAGATGTTGTAAAAACAATTTAAAATACAGAGAATCCCTTGTTAGTGTGCATCTATAGTTGTATGAACATAACAAATTAATCCTGATGAAGTTCCGAGGACCAAAACGCATCACAAAAAAGTTTTTCCATTGTGTCTTACAATTTTTCCGATACTATGCTTACATATAAATATATATCCTCTTTTTATATAACACACAGGGTAAACATTTTGAAAACAATATTGAACATACAAAATCTGATTTTTGAAAATCATGACACTCTGGTGCCGGTAAATATACTGCAAATACCTACCCCAAAGAGTCACATATTTCATTATATATATATATATATATATATATATATATATATATATATATATATATATATATATATAGTCATCCGCAGACAGATCTGTTTCGCCGTATCACAGCTCATCAGTACGGTTAGACTCCGATTGCTTTTTTACCCAGGATTGAAACACAACCAAGATGGCCTCAGTCGGCGACTCTACCTCTGGGCTATGGGCTTTCGGTGGAAGGTGGTAGACATTTTAGCGCATATCATTATACGTGCCTAATAGCTAGAAACACAAAAGGAAAACATAATGAATGCCTTGATGAAATTCTACAGAAGATCTCTGGTTAAAAGTTTTCTTCCTTTAGTTTTATTCAAATAAGTCCCTTTAAATACTACTTAATCTGACATTTTGCATACATTAATAACATTTTTATTTTAAAAGTTTGGGTTGTTAATCTGGTTAATGAAAAATATATGATTTTAATGATGGCTCTAGCTGCTGATCAATCTTTCTTGAGATGTAGGTGATTATAATTATGACGGCATTCTCCCTTATGCTTAAATGCACATACGACGATGCTTCTACCCAAATCAATCATCGAAAGGAATAAACTCACTCTTTTACAAGCATCTCTAAAGCGTCAATCAGTCAGTTGAATATCATACGTAATACACGCTTGGGTAATCTTACCTGGAAAAAGACCTGACTTAATAGGCAAAATATTTCCTCCACTAGGTTGCCATGTCTTTTTGCCCTATATTGGCTACCAAAAAGGCTAAACAACCTAATCTGTCCATTTATTAAACCCATAGTTGGAGAGAGAAGCAAAGGATTAATGCATTACACAAGGGTATCTGCAAGTCAGTGAATGCATCGAATTCAATTGAAATTTGAAATCGGCTCTCCAGTTTGTTATTCTGAGTCAATATCCACCGCATCACAATGATTATCTAAAGCGTAAACAAGTTAAATTTTATACACACTCGAAGACTCCACATGGGAAAATAAACATATCATTTACATTTTCTTTCTTTTATATAGTTATACATGTCATGTCTATTTTAACTACCAGTATAGCTCTGCGTTGCTCGAGTATAATGAAAGGTTTAATACTAATACAGGGTCCTGGAGCTCAGACTCTTTGGACATGGCACGAAAGACTAAAAAGCAATAGTTGTTTCCAGTTAAAGCGAAACCTTAGACTGAAAGAAAAATAAATGGATGTAAGTCAAATTTTGATTTCCTGGTATCGATATCAAATAATCTTTTTCGTCGTAAACTGAATTTTGAAGGCTAAAGAAAAACTCTGAGTAAATGGTATCATGGCTGAGACTAAGAACTACAATTATACCTACTTAGAACCGAACCCGAATCAAAAACTAAAATAAAAGTTCTGAAAAAATACAGACATACAGGCAGATAAACAGACGCACACACAAACATCTTGCTTTTTTATATGTATATTATCGATTTTCTGCTCTATTGAAAGAACTTCAACGTTCAAAATTCTGAATATCGTTTCTTATGTCTTTGTCTATGAGTGTATCAAATTTGATTAAAATTGGACTACTCCTTCTATAACCCGACTTTTTCGATTATCGATTTTCGATATTTATTGGGAGTACCTCGACACAAAACCAAGCTAAGGCCACTCGCAGACGCTTATAGTACAACTGTGAAAATTTTCAAGAAAATCGGTTGAGCCGTTTTGCAATCTATAGGTAACGGACACACACGGAGACAAAGTTCCATTTTGTAAATAATTTTAGATAGATTTTAAGAGAAAATATAGCTTATCTACCAAATTAATTAAATTGCGAAACCAGTTGTAAATCTCGGGTGTCCGGATTGTCATCTCTCTATTTGCGTTGAAGTTAGAGTATCTTATTTTCTGGTTAGGATACAAAGGAAGCAGTCCGGCCTAAGAGCTATCGTTACCTCCATTGTTGCTCAAGCCAGGATTTTCGCATACTTCGATCACGCTTCTTTTTTCCTGTCGTGCCACAGCGACATTAACGTGGTTAGAAAGACGCTTGAACAGTACAAATTAGGTAGTCCTAGGATAGTTAATGTTGTCCAGGCATCACCAACTTGAGAGACATTGTTTATATTTCAAAAAATATGTAATCAAGTGCCTGACAAAATCTCTTCATTCGATACCATGGTTGCTTAAGCATTTGCCATCTTCCATTATATATATATATATATATATATATATATATATATATATATATATATAATAAGATAAACCTGAACCCAGCAACCTGACCCTTCTTCGAAATTAAACTAAGTCTGAAATAACCAACAGAAGTAATCAAGTCAATTTCAATATTATTGGAAAAAAAGTCACATATTTTATATATTTACCGTTATTCATTTAATCTTGTTGATTTTTTCGTTATAAGTATTAAATTTGTTAATTCAATTTTCTCTTGTAGGTGTTTAACATTTTGATTTCTATTTTATCAAGAAATATATGTTGGAAGCAATTTCTCCGATTAAATTTTTCCCTGCTTTTTAAGAACACTACTCAAAATACATGAATGCAAATAGAACTGCTTCTTTACTGTGCCGTTAATTTTGCTTCCATTTTTCATATGAAAATCTACACAAAGAATGCATTAAATCATGAGATTCTGTTGTTTAAAGAATATCAGTGTTCAACAATATGTTACTGGTTTCCGAACCTCGACAAGAGAATGCAAGCTTGCGCTCAGGTATGTTTCAAACGTGAAAATGATCGAAATATTAAGACTTATATATATATATATATATATATATATATATATATATATATATATATATACAACTAAGCTCTCTAGAGAGGAAAATTTTAAAAAGGGTTACAACATCTGCGATTCAATCATTACTCTTCAGTAGGGAATTAAGTTCCCCCTGGCCTTTGTATACATCTCGTGCATCCAGCACCCTAAAGTTTCCTCGCCTCTCATTTCATGCAGCGATGTCACTATGACTGACAAATAACTGGTCGAATTTCGATCCCGCCTGGAAGCAAGTGAATATCTAGCCACACTGATTCGCTTTGATACAGCGAAACCGGCTTTTATGTGGTTGATTAACATGAATATATATATACATACATACATATATATATATATATATATGTGTGTGTTTGTTTGTGTATGTGTGTGTCTTTCTGTTTATATATATATATATAATGTGGAAGAAATATAAGAACCTTTAAGTTAATATTAAATATGTCTCTTTTTATAATCAACAAATATTAATTAAACTATGTATTCTTTAAAATAAAAAACAAATTTCAGTCTTTTTATTAAGCTAGAATAAAAATATAAATTAAAAGTATATAATTCAGGTATACAAAACGACATTTAGTATTTGTTGATTCCTCCTTTTCAGGCACCAATTACAACTAATTTCTTCCATCAACTTTAGGAATTCTATGGCAGTAGTCAAGTCACATTGATCAATCTTCTTGGCAAAATACCCAAAATTGATCGATATTACTTCGAACTCTTGGAGCTACTGTCTTCTTTCATTTCTACCACATATCTTAGATGGAAATTTGGATCAGACCTGGCAATTTTATGATTCGGATTATTGTTCTGTTGGAAGATCCAGCCCCAACCTAAATCACACATTTGAATTAAGGTCAAAACACTGTCTTTCAATGTTCCTTATTATCGTAAAGAGTGCTTTTAATGCGTAATACTTTGTCTCTTCCAATCTCGAATTTTCATCCAAATTATAATGTTTCTGCCACCATGTTCAACTCTTCAGAATAAAACTATTCTTGTCAAAAGGCGTATTAAATTTTGCAAGACATCTGGGTGTTTTGGCTTTTTTTATATGTCTAGTTCGACTTCACCCGAGCATAAAATCTTTTGACATAATATTTCTAGCTTATTAATAAGAGGTTTTCATTGTTGACCAAAACTTGTTTGCGATTTTTGTAAGCAGTGGCATTTTACTCAGTTTTCTACCACGAAAAACAACATCGTTCAGATTTATTTACACAATAGGCGTATGCATATTGATAGTGAAATTGAACAGGGAATACTAGAAAATCACGCAGGTCACAGTTAAATTCGGCAGGGTTTGTTAAACTAAATGCTTACTTGCTCTTGCACTTATTTTTCCGGGACTGACTGCGATGACTCCAACAGTTTCTTTTCTCGTATTTCCCGACTGTGGAATTCCCTTCCACATGATTGTTTCCCCGACGGCTACAATCTCCAGGAGTTTAAATGTAAGGTCAATAGACACCTCCTAACAAACTAACTCGCTTCCATTCTTTCAAACACTCTTCCCACCCGCCCAACTATCTATCAACCCCTTCTGACATTTCCTATATCTACCCACTCTTTCTATTTACCTTTCCCTATGTAGCCCCAAGCGCAATAGTGGCGGTGGAATGCCTTGCTTGGGGTGAAATGATTAAAAAAAATGACACATTACCAAAAACACTTGTTCAATGTTTATAGACTTCTCCATCATTATAGTTTCAAATATGTGATTTTTTTAGTTTCCGGAAAGACTTTTGATTCTCACTCATGTTAAAAAATTAATCTTTGAATGTTAGAATAGTTGACTGTAATATACATAGCTTATCATAAAAATGTAAACGTGAAATTTTGATTTTTTCACGTGCACAGAAATGCATTTGCACTGATAGCCATGAAAAACAAAAGTACATAATGGTTTCATTTATTTTTGCACGTTTTCATATGCCTTCCTCTTCGATAATCACTAATACGCAAATTCAGGAATATTTACATTCTCCACATCTATATACGGATACGTGTTATGCCTCTTAGATTCTGGCGAATGGACAATATAGAAAAGTAAAAGTAAACAGATAAGATTACTGTTCGATCGGTATGATCGAAATGAAATCTTCCCAGGTCTGATTCTTTATAAACACATGCACTGACCATCTATTCAATATTGAACAACAAGGCGAAATAGTTTTTGGTATAAAGTTTTAATACATGAAGAAACTACTAAAATAAAACTATAAGTCTGAATAAGAAAGTCCAATGGCCCGAATCTTAAAACTTATGTTGGAAAACCAAATTGGTCGAAAAAATGAAGAATTAATAAGAATGCAGAAGATTAACACATAATCAAAATGGGTGAGAGTATACATAGTATTATTAAACATGTGACATGATGTTTGCAGTAATATAATATTGGTGGGTGAATGTATTTATCTCTAACACGGGGCCAAAAGTATAATAACTTCTCTTTATGTTCAATTCTCTTTTCACAATACTTTTCTTTTCACTTTTCTTTCTTTCCTTTTTTTTTATTCTTTACACAAACTCGGATTCCAATGCTACCCCACTGTAATAACTGCAATTTTCTTCACTTCTTCTTTCAAACGAATGTTGTATTTTTGGCAGGCAAACGTCTCTGCAAATACTTCACTTTGGTTTCTTCAACTGAGCATTGTCTTCTCTGCGTTACTATATTTCTTCATAGTTGAATAATTCGGTCTAGTCTTCTCAATTTATCGAATAAAAATATGACCACTTATCATCCTTTTCCTGGGCTGCTGAGAGGAATTGTTTGAATTACGCCGTATGCGCCTCCTCTTTTCTTTCGTAAGCTCTCGGAGCTTCAGCATATTATGACTTGGTTCATTCAAAGTCTAGCTCGCAACTAGTTAAATTTTCTGACTTCCTCGTGACTTGCATTTTGGCCCGAATTTTAGCTCCTGCTGCTTCATGACCTCATGTCTGGCCCCTGTCTAACTTCTGTCTAGACATTTGTTGCTAAGTGCTTTTGGGTCAGCCAACCTCTGCGCTTCTATTCCCAAGATGACTATAGTCCACCATGTGACTATCGTCTGTTGCCTAGCGGAAACTAAACTTAGTATATCTGTGTAGGTATGTGTTTGTGTTGATCTATATTCGTAACACACGTCTTAATTGTTTTATATTTAATTGATATTAACTTTTAATAAACGATAGCATAAAATGCACTCTGAACAAAAATAAAAATAGTGTAATTATGCCCCTTTAATCAGATTGAAAATACAACATTTTTGTTTTTAAAACTTTTGGGTCAAAGAGAAATCTGAAACAATAATTTTGTATAAAAAACAAAAACAGAACAGATATACCGCACTGGAAGGGAGCAGTCTAGACGGTGTCTCAATTTGACTGACACTTTAACGTTAATTTTTAAAGAAAAAAACATGCATTTTCAAACATATATCTATATTTTCAGATTTTATAAGTTGAACATCAGTCTGATGAGTTAAATTACACACACGCATAAACATTTTATATCTTTCCCCATCCACATCAACGCATTATTTAATGCATTGATGTGGATGTGTTTTGCTTTATACATTCAAATGTAAATCGTTTTCACAATAAGTCTATATTGCTTGAAGAGGAGCTGAAATTTCGAGTTATAAAAAATTTCCATGTGACAATGGTATTAAATCGATTATAAATAGAAACAAATTCAGTTATATATGTATATATGCTGAATTTTGTATGAGAAATGTAAAAAATAATATTTTACGAGCTGTCAATTTTACTCCATTTGTTGTTGCACTTACATATATAAGAAAAATTAAGACAGACACGTTATTTCATGGTGAATCGGCTGCATAGGCCCGTTTCAGGCGAAACATCGTCAGCTTCCGTCTTTATTTTCAAAAGATTTTACAAATTTCTGTAAAATCTTTTGTAAAATAAAAACGGAAGCTGACGATGTTTCGCCTGAAATAGGCTTATACATCCGATTTACCATGAAATATCGTGCCTGTCTTAATTTGTCTTATATTGGCTCTATATGTATTTATATACATATATGCTTGGAGCTTTCTTAGAGAGTTATCCTACCACTGTTAGGATAACCACGATGTACACTTTATTTATGGTTAGATTTTCGATGGATGTTATGTTGCATTGATAGATCGGATCAACTAAAAATACTTTTAAGCAGCGCTGGTACTTGCACCTAACCTCATTTAAAAACAACTTATACCGAAACCAAACATCCATTTCCACAAACTTTTGGAAGCTAAAGGATTCAAAACAGAAACCCAAAGTAAAATGGAAAATCCAAAAATACTAGAACTTGCAACTCACTTAATGATATCTGCCCTTTCTGTTTAAGTGAAAAACTACACATTCTCCAGTACCCTAAGAACAACGAGTTACTAACAGTAGAGATGAATTAGCAGTAATATGCAAACATTGCAAATATTTCTCGCTAAAATTTAAGTAAACAAAAAAAAAGCAACCAGAAACCCCCACAAAAGAAAACAAACCCTATACAATACCAACAAAAATAATGCAGTTGCCACAGAATTGTAGATAAATAAATAAATAAAATATATTTATATTTATAAAATATGTTGTATCAAGGATAGATTTTATAAAAGAAATATATTTCTTGAATATTATGAAATGATATATTCTATAATATTATAAAATAGCTTAATATTATGGAATATTATAAAATATTTTTATGAAATATATATTTAGTAAAGAATATTAAAAAAAACAGAAAATAAAAAAAAAACAGCAAAAAGCACACACCCAAATACAAAAAAAACATACATTAAATTAAGGAGAAACCAACCCCAAAACAAAACAACACCTAGCAACCCCTGCACTTTTTTATGAAAGATATAATTTGAAAAAGGTATATTTTATAAAAAACAAAAAAATAAAAAAACAAGAAAAAGCACATACCCCAATACAACATAACATACATTAAATTAAGGAGAAACCAACCGCAAAACAAAACAACACCTACCAACCCCTAAACCAAACAAGCTAGGCGCCAGCACCACCAGCCCTTTCAAGATTAATAGATTAACCTATCATGAACTCTGCCAAAAACAACCACTTGACCCTAAGATCAGTAAAAAGGTCAACGGAACTCAAAATACAGACCAACCTCTCTAACAACCAAAAATAACATATCCAACACAAATAAACGGTCTTTTCAACTAGATAATTCTCATTTCTAAAAAAAAAAATTACCTGAGGATGAAGCCAAAACATGGTGTTCTGGCTTCGAAACATGATAAAATTTTTGTGTAGTGATACTATGAATTTAAAACATTGTAACAATCATTACAGTATATATATATATATATATATATATATATATATATATATATATATATGTGTGTGTGTGTGTGTGTGTGTGTGTGTGTGTGTGTGTGTGTTTGTTGACATACATACATACGTTCATAGATACATAAAGAGATACGTATGGAAATATGGAATTTTAATGATTCTCCTGTCGTTATTCCTGTCATCTGGAACAAGACTAAAACCTAACGAGGAGAAAGAACACACACACACACACACACACACACTTATAGATAGGTAAACACACACACAGAGACAAAGATAGATAGATAGATAGATAGATAGATAGATAGATAGATAGATAGATAGATAGATAGATATGTCTTCAGGCTGAAGAAATGAAAGACCGTTAGGCGAGGTATTATTCATCTTCATCTATATATATTTGAATAAGAACGCAAAATGAATGTACAGCTTCATCGATATGCATTACATGAACATACATATTCCTGTTGTATATTCTTATCTTATCAATATATGCACCTAATCATGGATTGGAATTGACAACCTTATATTACGCCGAACGAAGGAACGAATTGATTCCAAAATCTAGTGGCCTTGCATGATCCCATTTGCATTCTCATACGTCGATCGCCCTCATGCCTTGAATACTTACTGTCATAAACGTTTTCTTACCTACACATGCCGCAAAACTGGGCTACTCCCGACAAGTTTGTAACTATATATATATATATGTGTGTGTGTGTGTGTGAATGTGCTTGTGTGGGTTTCTGTGTCTTTGTCTGTGTGTGCGTGTGTTTCTGAGTGTGTGTGTGTGTGTGCTTGTGTGGGTTTCTGTGTCTTTGTCTGTGTGTGCGTGTGTTTGTGAGTGTGTGTGTGTTTGTTATGTGTTATTGAAAAGCTACACGACTAAATGAAAAGATTTCAGTCATTTAAATGTATTTCGATTCCCTCAGATTTAGTTAAATTGAGACCACACACACACACACACACACACACACACGTATATATATATATATATATATATATATATAATAATAATAATAATAATAATAATAATAAAACTGACTCTGTACGTATCTAGATCCTAAAATTTTACAAAAGCAAACCTTGAGGACCACAAATAACCGGCAGAATCTAAGTCCGTTACTGTCCGTCGCTATAAAGCGTTGGACAAGAGGGGGAAAAAAAAGAAAACCGCGGAGTACCGACAATACATACAGTACCTCGCAGCAAAGAAAAGAAAACCTCAAACGGAACCAACCACAAAGAAAGAAAAGTGCTCGATACAAAATAACCAATTCGAATTAACAAAGAGGAAGTAACGTAGAGCAAAAACACACGTGCACGTGTATATATATATATATATATATATATATATATATATATATATATATATATATATATATAAAATCATGTGGCTGAACACAATATTGCTTCAGTCGCGCGGCATTGAGAACAGTATTCACACATCTCATGCTTACAAGCGCTCCATCTAAAAATTTGGTAATGTTTCACTATAAATATCGCATAATTTTAACTATACTTTATATATATATATATATATATATATATATATATAGATATAGATAGATAGATAGATAGATAGATAGATAGATAGATAGATAGAGATACAGAGAGAGAGAGAGAGAATGAGTGTGTGTGTGAGAGAGAGAGCGACACTACATATTATGAATTATAGAAAATGTGTCCAAATTATGCCAACCAAACCTGAGAATTCCGTGCAAATTAGTAATGCCAACACAGGGTTTTATAGAGAATATAAGTGTAATAAACTGTGAATAATAATATTGAAATGGCAAGGAATAAATAAATGACCAAAAACGGGCATATTTCAAGATGAGAGGAAATGGCGATTGACGGGGCAGGTATTTTTTTTAGATTGTTATTTATTTTGGGTGCTAAAATTCGGATGTGTAGATACCAGGGAAAAAGCTCTTTCTAGCAGCGTCCACGAAAATATCTGTCAAACAAAATGATGGAAGCCACATCATGTCAGTGAGAAAGTTACTGGAGTCGTGATGGCTGATCCTAATCGATATTTTACAAAAGCATTCTCTGGATCTCATCACGAATCTCAATACGCCCAATAGAAGCACTAAGCAAATAGTATTTAACTCTATTCAATAGACCGACGGATAGAAGATCTTAATCGATTCTACTACAAAACCTTCTCTGGATCTTATCACGATTCTCTTGATGCACAATAGAAGCACTAACCAAATCGTATTTAACTCTATTCAATACTTGGAAGAATAGAAGATTTATTAAGGTGCAGTGTTTATTCTGTAGAAAAGAAAAATATTGGGGCGACACAAAGAAGCATCCTTCATCATTGCAGAGTTAGTATTTTACTCGATATAATCGCTCAACTTCATGACAGTTGAAAACATGAGGCCAAGAATACGTAGAGATTTGTTCATATAGAACACTTCATCAGCCATTCCGAGGTTAGGGAAAAAGTATCTCTACAGATTGTACATGAAAACAGATTCATTATGCAGGGGTTTAAACACGCAAGACATTTCATGGCCCTGTAGATCCCTAATTATCCATACGTGTCGCTTGACACCGTAACTTTCGCCATGAGCAAAAGCCTTCGGGATATGTAGATCTATAGTCGGAGCCTTGTTATTCTTATGTAATGCTTGACGGACAAATTGAGAAATAACTGTGGGCAGTAGTACGATAAAAATTGATGATATATTGTTCGAAAGGAGTTCATTCAAATTAAGATCATTAACCAATCAAAAATTGATTTGGTTCTTTAGTATACTGGAAAGAGATAAGATAAGCTTGAAGTGTTATGGGGTTTCTATTTTGGTGAAAACAGGAAAGGATTATCCAACAAGCTAAAAATCAAGAAGAAGCGGTGCAGTTTTTGTAAGTTTGGTGAAAATGAGAGCAAACATAAAAGAACGTTCCTTAGTACGATGACAAAAATACCGCCGATGCCACTTGACTTGTTTGATTCTAATTTGGAAATGATGCCAGAAAAAGTTCAGTGTAAATGTCTATGTCCCTCAGTAAACAATCCGTTCGGGTAGGAAGATCAACCATCCAGCAAAGTTCTCAACACACACACACACACACACACACACACACACACACACACACACACACACACACACACACGTTTTGCAGTGGCCTTGTAAGGATGTTATTTCTTTATATATATATATATATATATATATATATATATATATATATATATATATGGTTAAATGATATAAAGACAAGAGGAAAACTGTATGGACTATCAAGGCAAAAAGACGAAATGCGCTTTAGTCTAAATTACGTATATATGAACAAACAGTGTGGGCAACCAAAAGGACGCTCATAAATCATTTCAAAAGATTAACAGAATATTTTAGTTTTTAGAATTCCTTCATGTGTAGATTAAAGTCACGAAATATTAAAATGAAGGTAATTCAACCGTTTTCTTTTAAACGTTTTCTTATGTATGTTAGTCTGTTTTAGAATTTCTACATGTGTAGTGCAAAGTCACGAAATGTTAAAATGAAGGCTATTCAACCGTTTTCTTTGAACTTTTTATTATGTATGTTAGTTTGTTTCATTATAATTTCTATAAGTAAAAGTGAGATTGGGAAAAATCCGTGGCTAAAATTGATGTTTTTGTAGTACTGGATGACGGCGCTCTCGAGAACTTTTCTTCTGTATTAATTTATTTTCTTTTTACCAGTGTGGCATTTTTAAAATCGAAATTGGGGTTGAATTTTTTTCTGTGAATCCCTAATGCATTTGTCAGATTATTATTGGTGATATCTCTTTTGTGTTCATATATACGTGATTTTAGATTTCTACTTGTTTCTCCGATGTACATGGAGAACAATCCTGGCAATTTATTCTGTATACACCTGCCTGTTCATCATTTTTATTTCAGTTATTTTTAGATCTGATAATAGTTCTTGAGGTAGTTGTGACTATGTCTGTGTTTTTTATATGAGATAGATTGTCTTGGATATTAGATGCAATGGAGTTGGTAGGTAGTATGATATATTTGTTAATGTTTAATTTATTATTGTTAAAAGTTTTTCTTTTGTTGTGGTTGTAAATATTATGTGCCTTTCTTTTTGCATTGTGTATAAAATGATATGGGTAATGTAAATTTCTGAATGTGCTTTCTATGTATTTTTCTTCTTTTGTTAAATATTGGGGGCCGCATATTCTGAGTGCTCTTAAAACAATCTATAATAATACAAGATTTGATTTTCGAATGGTGGCTGGAGTAGAAATTTATCAGGTTGTCTTTCTTCGTAGCTTTTCTGTAGACGTCAAAATGGTGTGTGTTGTTATTTTGTGTAATGTAATATCTACGAAAGGAAGTATGATTAGATTCAGTTTTGAAGGTATATTTTATAGTAGGTCTAATGTTATTGAGTTTGTTGACAAAGTCTGCTATGTTAGTAGTAGATTAGAAGGGAGTCGTCTATATATCTTAAGTAGGAGGAATTTGGTGGTAAAATGTTTCTGTAACAATCTCTTTCCATAAATTCTAAAAATAAACCAGCGAGAACTCCGCTGAGACGCGATCCCATTGATAAACCAAGTCTTTTCTATAGAAATGGTCATTAAAAGTGAAGAAACATTGCTTAGTAATTAGATAGCATAGTTTTATGGTTTTCTGTGTAGGTAGAGGTAATTATATTTTTGTTTTGGTTAAGTGTGTTTTTAATTGATTTAAGCATTTATATATAGGAACATTTGCGTATAAAGATTTTATGTCTAGACTTGCCATGTATTTGTTTTTATATCAATGTTTTTTAGTTTGTTCAAAAGGTCACCAGAGGTTTTTATATGTGGCGGACTTATTGTGCCAAGAAAGATATATACCTTAGATATATAGACGACTCCCTTCTAATCTATCCAGAAACTACTAACATAGCAGACGATAATAGGATATTCGTTTTCTTCTATACATTAAATTCCGTATATTAAACATTCACAAACAGCTAAATTTATTTTTTCGTAATAGTTTTTTCTCGCTGATGAGACTGGTGTTTAAATCACTCATTGAAATGACCATGCTTTTTTAGTTAATTTGTATTCTTTATATATATATATATATATATATATATATATATATATATATATATATATATATATATATCTGAGTGAATAGGGAACGAAGAAAAAATTTTTTACAACATTAATTTAAAACAGTGGTCGTTATATAATATATAGAGCTGTGAATATTTATTCTCAATTATATTTTAGAACATGTAATTTTTTTTTTATATATCCACTACAAATCGTACTGTTTTTCGACATTAAAACTACAATGTCTCATCAGATGTTGTGAACAGGAATGGAAAGCCTCTTTTCTTATATTTGGTGAGTTGTGTGTGGGATGTTGGTGGGGGCCAGTGATAAAGAAACAAATCTTGTTATTTGTCCGTTTGAATTTTGAAGAACGTGGTCTGGGTAGTGAAAAAAACTGATTAATGAATGCCTAGGAATCCTGTAGAAGTATTTAATGTGAGCAGGTAGGATTGTATGTTTTATGATCTGACAACTAGACTTTCTCCATTGGGTTTCTTAGAAGAGCAGATTAGGGAGGTGTAAGGGGTTGGGGATGGGATTAGATTTACCGCTTATTTGTACGACTATAGAATATTTTTGTATTTAAGCACAGTTTTTATAATTAATCTAATTTTGTATATTTAACCTTAATTTTGGATTTTGGAAATCAATTTTTCCTATTAAATTTTAAATTAGATCACAGTTTGTGGTGTCAAATAGGTGCGATTTAATGTAAGAAGTAAAATTTAATGTTAGTATTTAAGGTAATAGGTAAGTAGGTAAAGGGTGTGTAATAAGTAGAATTTAATGTAGGAGGAGAGATTTAATGCTGTATTTAAGGTAATAGGCAAATTGGTAATAGGTTCGTTTGTATTTAAGGTAAAGGGCAAAATTTAATGTGTGTATTTAAGCACAGTTTTGTTTTATTTAATCTAGTTTTGTATATTTAACCTTAATTTTGAATTAAGGAAATCGAATTTTTCTATAAATTCTTTTTAAATTTAAAAAGAAAATTAGATCACGTTTTGTGGTGTGTGTAAAAGTGTTGTTAGTACTATGAAGTTGTATATATTAGCATGATTATAAGGTTAGTTGTTTAATTTGCTTGCAGTTTAGTGAGGTTTCATACCCCTGGTTAAAAGCTTGTTGCTATTCAGATATTTAATGATTTCAATTTTTTCTTGAAGACAAAGGAAACATGATCCCTTTATTGATTTAGATGTTCTTGCTCGTTTGAGGGTTTTCCATTTAACTTTGGGTGTTTTATTTTCGTCCTTTAATTTCCAAAAGTATTTGGAGAGACAAATGATATTTTGTTTTTCTTTATTATTGAAGGATGAGAGGTGATTGAAATATCGCTTTCTAAATACGTTCATGGTGTTTCCGATAAATATTTTTTCATCGTTAGGATTCTTCATGGATGAAAGCGAACACATATATAACAAGGATTCTGTTAAACATTTATTACTCATGGGGCATTGGTTTGGGTTTCTACAGTTACAATGGTTGTTATTATGGGGCAGACTATTATTAGTGTTGGAGTTATTTTTGTTGTGTGCTTTTAATATTTTGCTGTTATGTACTTTAATTATTTTTCTACTTTGTTGGAGCTGCTATAGCTTAGTTTTATTGTATTTTTGTTGACGACTATGATTAGAGGGATATTTTTATGAAAATTCTTATCTATTAGTTTAAGAAATTCATGTCCCAGCTTGACGTTAACTGATTAAAATTGTTCCTATTTTTGCTTTTTAAGCTTTTAAATTTTTCCACAAACTTAATTTTGGATGATTGATATCCACTTTCTTTAAGGAGTCTGTCGTAAATTACTTTTTCTTTATTTTCTTTATTAAAGGAGTGCAAGCTAATGCGTCGTTCTACTGATGATGGGATATGCTTGATAATGGATGGTGGGTGCTTAGAATTTGGGTTTATAAGATCTTTGATGAGACATTGTAGTTTCAATATCGAAACAAATGTACGATTTGTAGTGGATATATATATAAAAATTGTACATGTTCTAAAATATAATTTTGAATATATATATATATATATATATATATATATATATATATATATATATACTTGAAAATAGTTTTCCTGAAATAGTTTCGTTGTAAACTATGTTCCAAAATTCCAGTAATCCGACCAAACTTTTTCAGATAGCTCAGTGAGCTAAATCATCGGACCGTGAACTTTACTGAATAACTTGTATGTATATATATTTTTACTATATATGTGCTTAAGCAATTCAAAGAGATATCGGCATTTATTTACACATATTCGTTTATATCAGCTTCATACATTAATATGAATATAAACTTTTATAAAGTCATAGGGAGATGACTATTTGACATACCCCCCGTGCTTCATGCAAAACGTCACCCGGATATATACAGGTGAAAGTAAGTATGTATGGCTATGTACACGGAACAGTTTAGCATATCCGGGAAAGAATTTGTATCGTCTCTGTCATAATCACCATACAGAAATACATTCACACAACGGCTTACATACTTTCGACCATTTTCACTCATGCATATTCGTCAATCATTCGCATTCGTCTGTATTGTATCTATGATCGAACAACTGAAAGCGATTTGTTCAGGCAAAAGGTCCGTTAGTTCACACTTTCCTAAGCTCAGATTAAAAGGTCGGACACCCCGCTTATTTTATATTAGCAAAAGGTTAAGGTAGCATATTATAGATGGAACTGATTAGAGTTTCCACAGAATGCTTTTCATAAGTTAACTTTAGATCGATTTTAATAACTTGGCTTCAGGGAACTTTTAAAACTTAATTTTGCTGTCTAGAAAACTGCGTGCATTTGTTTTTAACTTTATTTGATATTGTTTGCTTGAGTGTTATTGCGTTTATTTACATAAAATATATTTCAAATAGTAGTTATATATATATATATATATATATATATATATATATTATTCTTTGTTTATTTAAATATAGTCCTGTACAGATTGGTTTAATATATATATTGGATTATCTAGTAAATTGATGCTGATCTTTATTCTTCCATGAACTAAAACTTTCAAGTACATTCAATTTATCGACAGGTATAATATGCTTACATTTCCAAATATTTTCTATTTCAAATATCTCTCGAGAAAGAAAGTTTTATATTATTTAATGCTTATGAAATTCTCAATTCACTTATAGAGACACAAAAATCTCTCATAAAAAGCTATGTGTTGTGTACTGTGAAGTGTTTATTTGAGCGTAATGTGCGGAAGTGGTTCGCTAGCTTAGAGCTGGTAATGGTAACCTTATTGATGAAGAAATCTCACCAGACTCCTACTACAGAAAAAATTCAAATAACGCCATCGATTAAAAATAACCCACATTACACAATGTAGTAATTGACAGATACACTAAATTTATAAAAATTCATCATTCATGAGCACTCAGAAAAAGTTGAATACTGTAATCGCTACGATGTTTCGAAAGCCTAAGATATTAATTAAAATGATGTTTTAATCGAATTCTATTTTAAGTTTCATTATAAACGCCATG
Source organism: Ascarosepion bandense (assembly GCA_037127315.1). Classification (NCBI taxonomy): domain Eukaryota; kingdom Metazoa; phylum Mollusca; class Cephalopoda; order Sepiida; family Sepiidae; genus Ascarosepion; species Ascarosepion bandense. Next base: position 10,445,343 of record JBBBDQ010000202.1, on the reverse strand, counting down.
AAAATACACCAGTGTTTAAGCAAATTGTGACGTGGGATGAGAAATGGATTGTCTACACAATATTCAGTGAAAAAGATTCTGTCGTAAGCGAAGAGAGCCAACATTATCAACGTCAAAAGAGGTATTCAGACTAAGATGCCATATTGTGCTTTATAAGGGACTGAAAATGTATCCTGTACTATTAGCAACTGCCAAGCAATCAGTAAGTTGATTCTCAAATTTACAGCTTGCAAATAGCTTTATTAAACGGAGAAAGAGAAGAAAATATTGGCAAGCAGGGTAGCTGTTGTTTTACATCAAGATAATACTAGAAATCACGTATATTTTGTGAGCAGGCCAAAATTGAAGCAACTTGGCTGGGGTCTGTTACTTAAACCGCTATATTCACCAGATATTGCTCTTTTGCATTTTCACTTATTCAGCTCCTTGCAAAATAATCTTCATTTTAAATTTTTTATGTGCATAGCATAAAATAGAAACATCTTACTGAGTTATTTTCCGGTAAACCACCGCAATTCTTGGTAGACATATACTTTTATTTGAAGAAAAAATTGAGAGATGTCATGCAACAAAATGATTTATATTTAGTTGAATAAATATGTAATTATATTATTTTGTTTTGTCTTTCGATTGCCCGTAAATATTGACATGATGTTTCCAGACAACCCAATATTAATGCAGACATGAAAACTACAAATTTGACCGAAAAAAATTGAATTTAAAGGTGATTACCCACTCGTAATATGTCCTTTTTACTTTTTATTTTCAATTTAATAAAAAAGAAGATTGGCTATAAGAGCGAAGAAGCGCACTTTAGGCAAACATTTCTGAAAGAAAATATCAATCTGTCAGCAAATGATTTAAGTTAAATAAGTACAATATATGTTATGTGGGTGGAAAAATAATTAGAAAGACGAGTCCATTGTTGTATTCTCATTCTCACAATCAAGAGTCCGATTAGACCATAAAAAGTAACATGGCTTCCAGATTTAATTTGGAACTGCCCAATTCAATGGTTACTGAAATTTTAACCATTTCTATGATAGTGACAAAATAGCCTATATATCAACATCTTATATAAATATTCTCCTCTTACATCCGTGTAACAAACGCATTTATTACCGCGCTATCTTCGTAATTCTTAGGGATTCATCTAAGATGATATTCAATTCAAATGTAGCTCTTGTCTCTTGTACTGAGTGAGTATTAGTACTTAAAACACAGCCGTGTCCTATTAAGTTCTGTTCCTATTACAATCACAGGAATATGATCAGAATTAAAAACATGTCATATAAGGTTTAAGGGAAACTATCATTTACTACAGATACGTTTTATCTATTTACTTTAATATTCACAAATAATTTCCTAGCGTCAAATGAAATTGTTTGCAACATTTAATTAATTTAAGTAAAGATTTGTTTGAATAAATTACTAAGAGTATGACTCCCTGATCTCAAGAATATTAACCTCTTCGAATCTGTGGTGAACTATAATCTCACAAACACAATATTATAAAATATAAACTACCTATCTTGAGTGATTCTTGAGCCTTGTATAATTTGAGGATCTACTAATGCAATCAGAAAAGTTTTCCTTATTAAAAAGATCTCCCAACAATTATTCAGATTTCAATATTTTTTCATACATTTTTATTAATTTTCGTCATTCTTTTTTTCAGTCAACTTCCCATGGGAACTGATATAACGATTGCAGCTTTTTGAATTATCCGGTATAAAATTGAAATTTTACATGAAAGTCTCTGAGGAGAAGCAACATGTTGATAACTAGTTTACAGAATAAACTTTTGCCAGAGTTATCAGGTTGTAAAATTTCAAATTTTCATACAGACTCAGAAAAGATACTTGAATAGTACAAAGATAACATAGCGTAACAGACATGTAATAATGAAAAACTACAGCTATATTAAAAAGGTGCAAAAACGTGTCTCAGTTGGTACTTAGAGTTATTTCATAAAAAGATATTTGTGCAAAAATAAACAAAAACTAAAATAAAAATAAAATAAAAACAAAACAGAAAACTGATATTTTCATGATTGTAACGTGGTGTCTGAAAATATCAAATGACTCTTGCTGTTTCATTCAATCTCCAAGGTAAAACTGAGGTACTATTATATTTCTAATATTTCAAAAACTTAATAAATGCAAGGGATACATTGAACACCTCATAGAAATTACTTCCAATTGGCGTTTCTATATTTAACACGTTGTATAAAGTAATAGAATATACAAATACGTCATACAAATAATTAAAAGCACACCCACACCCACACACACTCACCCACGCATACATATATATATATATATATATATATATATTTCTTTTCCTATATTTATAAATAAAAGTAATATTTATAAATAAAAGTAATAGTATGTGTGTGAATATTTATAGAAGGATTTAATAGAAGTGGAATCCAGGCTCATGTTTTTAATTGTTCTCTAGATTGACGCTTACTATGGCAAAGCACATAAAAAAAATCAGCCCTTACAGGTTGTACTTACTCGCGAAATTACTTCACTTGCTTCATGAGAGACTCATGCCATTAGTGTAAATTTTCTAGAATAAGAGACCTAAAGGTAAATTGGCATGGCGCAGAATGTATTTCAGTACACTGAACAATGAAGGAAAGATTGAAGCAATTAAAATATACTTCACATTATAAAAGGCTGTGAATGTTATAAAGAACTAAATTAAAATCTTAGTAAAGAATGCAAACATTAATAGTCTTAGAATATCAGTGGTTCTATATAGTTTCAGTGTCTTGAACTGGGCTCTAAATAACATCAGACAAATAGATTCTAAGACAAAAAGCTTTTGTCTAAGCATAACATGCACCATACAAAGTCTGATACAGTCTGTTTATATATAAGCCGTAAAGATGCGATATATTTTTCAGCTATAAATGTCATACAAGAAAACAACTAATGAGTTACTAATAATAATAATAGTAATAATAATAATAATAATAATAATAATAATAATAATTATTATTATTATTATTATTATTATTATTATTAATATTATTATTATTATTATTATTATTATTATGTCATTTTTCATCATATTTCGATTTCTGCTTTGGTCTCACTACCAACCAAGTCTGCGGGGAGACATAAGGCAGGTAGTGGCGTGTTGTTATGACTCCATTTCATGTTTTTCTATCTTCCCTATCATCCCCAGCATTACATAGATAACGTTTTCCTTAGTGTGTGGGCTGTACTTAATAAGACAATTTTTTGTATATCTCTTAAGCTGGGGTTTCCAGGGATTCTTTCAATGTGTTGTTTTGTTCCATTTTTTATCATTCCAAGTGCACCTACTATCACTGGTACAACTCTTGTTTTCAATTTCCACATTTTTTCTATTTCAATTTCCAGGTCTTTATATTTTGACAGTTTTTCAAATAATAGACAAGATTTCTCCTTCTGGTTTTTAACAATAATGTCTGGCCTGTTTGCTTCAATTTTTCTGTCTGTGTAGATGGTGTAATCCCATAGAATGGTTACATCTTCTATTTCTGTAACCGGTGCTGGATGATGTTCATACCAGTGTTTGTTTACAGCTTTTCCATAATGTTTGCATATTGCCCAATGTAAATATTGCCCAACTCTATTGTGGCGATTTTTATATTCGTTTGGGGCAAGCACAGAACAGCCTGAGATTAGGTGGTCTATTGTTTCTTGGTGTTTATCACAAAACCTGCATTTTGGATCCATATTATTATGCATAATATTTGCCTGAAAGTTTCTCGTGAAAAGACTTTGGTCCTGTGCTGCAAGTATAAATCCTTCAGTTTCAGACTTTAATCCAGATGCACGTAACCATCGATGAGTATTAACTTTGTCAACATTGGATTTATTGGCACGTACTGGATATTGGCCATGCAGGTGTTTGTCTTGCCAGCGCTGTTTCATCTTTTCAAGAGCTTTATCTTTGGCTTTCATTTTCATATTTTTTGCTGCAGTAGTTGGTTCTTGGCTACTGTTTTGCTTTTCTACAGAATCTACTAACTGTAATTCTTGTTTGTATTTACTGCCTTCTTTTATTATTGAATATTTTTCTTTCTTTCTTCATGTTGCCTTACTAATTGTATCATCCAATCATTTGTTGTTTCTATGTATGTTAGTAAGCCAATAGTTGTTGTCTTGTATGACAATTCCAGCTGAATAAGACCCTTTCCACCTTCTTTACGGGGTATGTATAGACGGTCTACATCAGCCTTTGGGTGATGCATCCTATGCTTAGAAAGAAACTTTCTTGTTTTAGCATCCATTCGCCTGATGTCGTTTAGAGTCCAGTTTAAGATGTTGAAGCTATATTGGACAACTGGGATTGCAAGGCTATTAATGGCCATAACTCTATTCTGTGAATTTAATTCAGTTTTTAATATCATTCGTAGCCTTCTATATTACTCTTTACGCACTATTTCTTTCATTTTTTTATGGCGAATGTTTTCGCTCTCATTTACACCTAGGTATTTATAAGCTTCTTCTGGTTTCAATTCTTTTATTGTTACAGCAGGGTCTAGGCTAATTGAGGATGTTTCTTGTATTGATCCACGTAAAACTGTAGCTTTAGCACATTTATTCAAATTAAATTTCATTCCAATGTCTTCGCTGAAGCATTTTACAGTTTGCAGAAGACCTTCCAGCTCATTATCATTCTTAGCATATAACTTTAAGTCATCCATGTAAAATAGATGGCTTATTTTCTTTTGGCCTATTTTATAACCACATTCTGTCTTATTAAGTTGACTGGTTAGTGCTATTAATGATGCTATTATTATTATTATTATTATTATTATTATTATTATTATTATTATTATTATCTTTGATTTCTGGTGTGATCCATTGCCTTCCGGAAATTAAACAGAGAATTATCTTTATGACATTTTCTACAGATCATATTTGAAAAAAGTTTGCATAAATAAAGATTTTAGGAATTTTTGAGCTGTAATTGTGACCACAAGATTTTATAACTTTTAAGCAGGGACTGCCAGGAATCCATTCAATTGGTCTTTTAGAATCATTTCCAATGAATCTGTCGGCTCCAACTACAACTAGAATTATTTATGTCCTCATGTGCCACATGTTTTAGGCTTTCATTTCAGGAACCTTGTATTGCGATATATATTTTTTTGTTTTTTGAAGATCATCAAAATACATTAAAATCTACAGGGTCTGCCCCATCAATAAACAAAGTACATTCTTTTTTGTGAATTTGACCAAATTGCCAGAGCGATTACCTTTGATTGATCTGTATGTGTGTCGTGCAAAATCCAACAACATTCTTCCACATAATATCTTCCTAATTTAATCCGGGTACAATTTAATCCAATTTCTTGCAGTTTCGTTCGCGTACAAGTTGTATATTTTTTTAGTGTTGATAATAGCCCTTCTTGTCCTGCCTTGTACCTATACCGTGCATCTTCACACAAGATGATCATGTGTTTCTGGATATTTATCACAGAAATTGCATTTCTGATTAACACAACTTTTCCAACATGTGGCCTTGTTCATTTTTAATTAACAGGTATTGCTCTTGTGAAAAAAAGAATAAAAAACTTCGGTTTCAGCATTTTGACCTTGCAATTCGTGACTATAGATTGGTAAGAGGTTTGTCTGGTATGGGCAGGTTATTGACCAGGAAGATGATTATCTTGCCATCGTTTCTGAAATTGGGTACATAGTATTTGCTGTTGCTGTCTTTTTTTATGTTTTATGCTGCTGAAGTAGGTTTGTAAGGTTTATTTGTAAGGTTTATTTGCAATTCTTCATTTACTTCAAATACTGTTTGAAAAGTTTAGTCTCCTTTATTACGGCATAATTTTAATATTTATCTTATATTCTTCCATATATATCGTCATCTAGTCGTCTGTAATATCCAGGTATCTTTGAAGTACAACTGTTGTGGGTTTGTGGGTTTGTGGGTTAATCTAATCTTCAGCTGCCTTCGAATCACGACACGTACAGACTGTCATCATAAACCCGCGTGAGTGACAAGCGGTGGCCAGTGAGATGATTTTTCCTTGTGATATTAATTTACTTAATGTGATTATGGTCCAATTAAGAATGTGGAAACTGTATTGAACAACAGGGACAGCCAAAATATTTATGGCTGATATTCACTTTTATGAATTCATCTCAGTAATGTAGACTTCTTATTGCTCCACGTACCTAATATTTCTGACAATATCTACATCTAATGAGTGCGTTTCTGTAGATTAACTTTTCATACATATTAATAATTTAGCACATCCATATCATATGAAATCCATACTTTTTACAAGATGGAGGTAACCTTTCAACTGTTTTTCTTCTTTTGAAAAGCGTTTGATGTAGACCATTTAGAATAGTTCATTAAGTATTTTCTTTATTTTTTGTGACCATCGCTATAACTGTTTAGTTCGTGCGAAAGAAGAATTAATGACATACCTCACTTTGGATTATACATCGTCGGATATACAAACAACTGGGAATAATTTTACCTTTTCTGCGATTTAGATATTTTCATATAGTTTTCCATGATTCCATGCTATACTTACGGAACTTTATCATCACCGACAAGACATTGTCCATTTCCAAAATCTGTAAGATCTATAAGTGTGACATATGAAAAGCTTTACGGTAATATATTAAAGACCTGCTAGGTTTTCTACTTTTTTCCTGTATTTGTTTTTCTTTGCAAATATATAAACTTCTTCGGTATTCGGCCTATTCCAGATGAAGTGTGTTGTTACCAGCGAGTAAAGATGAATTAAAATTTGTAAGAAGAAGTATGATAAATTTATATATGCTACACAGACAATTTATTGGCCTATCGTGTATTGCATCATCTGTTTCATCAGTTTTTGCAAGAAGATGCATATCTTCTGCGATCCATTCTGGAATGTTATTGGGGTTATAGTTAGCATTTATAGAATTTGAGGAATAATTTTCTGTTTTAATAATGGATGATGAATATGGGGGATTTCCATTTTGAGATTTTTTTAGACCATGGATTATAGTTTGTTCCATTCTTGCACAGGTTTACTCTTCATTTAGAGTTTGATGTACTCTGTATATAGGAATTCATTCCTTTTGGTTACTAAACATATTATCTAAATATCTTTGCATTTCATCAATAGATGGTAGCTTTTTGACTTCCCTTACTGCCTTCTCCAGTTTCTCAGGACACCTTCTTTGAGATCCGTTTAAAATATCTTATTTGTCGATAGAACCTACAAAGTTTCCTTATAGTCTTTTTCTTTGTGCCTTTAATTGCAGTTTTTGTTTAGATATTTCCTTGATTATACAATTATTATTATTTCATTTTTCATGATATTTTGATTTCTGCTATCGTCGCACTACCAACCAAGTCTGCGGGAAAACCTAAGGCAGGTCGTGGCATGTTGTTATGGCTCAATTTCATGTTTTATTTATATTCCCTATCATCACTAGCGTTACATAGACAAAGTTATCCTTAGTGTGTGGGCTGTAAGACATGTTTTGTATATCTCTTAAAAGGGGGTTTCCAGGAATTCTTTCAATGTGTTGCTTTGTTCCATTTTTTTATCATTCCAAGTGCACCTACTATCACTGGCACAACTCTTGTTTTCAATTTCCACAGTTTTTCTATTTCAATTTCCAGGTTTTTATATTTTGACAGTTTTTCAAATTCCTTGATTGCTATGTTACAATCCGCTGGACAAGCCATATCAATTAATAGACAATTTTTCTCCTTCTGGATTTTAACAATAATGTCTGGCCTTCTCTATATTGGCCATGCAGTTGTTTCGCGAATATTTTACAAGGTAAGCTTTTTATATAAAGTAGGATCAACATATTACGTATAAATATTCAATATTTGGCGATATGTCTACAATAAATTCAGTATATGCATTTCAGATTATTATACGATATACTGTTCACATAAAAAATATTAGCAATAGATTATTTAACTGCATTTGCTAGAATATTTGATGTATGTACATAAAGTTCTGCATAATACATTCAACATTTTAAATTATATATATTTTTAATATATAGACGAAGGATTATAAAAATTGGAGGTAAGATATAATAGCAAATATGAACTAGAATATTATAAATTTATTTAAACATTTTCGCATATTAAACTGCAACGACATTTAAAAAATTAGTAAGAAAAGAAAATATTAATTGAATGTAAAAATATTTCTGTTATATTTACAGAAATACGGAAATGTTAGTGAAAAGAAATTATTTTCGTGTACTTAAAAAATCCAATCAAGTTGTTGCTGCGTATAAACAGAATTGTTTGAATATTAAGGACATTGTCTTCAGAAAATATTTAAGTATACAAGACCATGACAAGCGTATAATCTGGAGAGGGGACAACATGAACATTTATTTCTCAAGTGTAATTTTAGTGATGCGCGCATTTAACAGAAACACTTAAACATCAAGTAACAGGACACAATGGAAATGAAGAATAGAATGGTAGGACTGTAAATTTATAAGTCAATTCATATTGGTTGATGATGTCAATCGAAATACAGCGAAATATTGAATGTTTTGGACATGAGTGCTAAGGGATACAAATAAGAAGATTCATGGAAAATTATTCCTAAAATATGTTTTTCTTTTTTTACACAATAAATTGCAACATATTCTCAAAATAATTAGAATGATCCCATGATCCCAATACACCACATAAATAATAGTGTCTCTAGTGATTATTTTAAATCATACACACTAGTACGCACGCATATCAGAGGTGAAATCACCGACTGATGTCATTCGGGTCGGGTTTCAATATTAGCTAAAGCATACTGATGTCTAACCGTACTGATGAGCTGTTATACAGCGAAACAGACTATATATATATATATAAATATATATATATATATATATATATATATATATATATCCACACTGATGAGCTATGATACAGAAAAACAGGTTTGTATGTGAATGACTAATATACTATTCTCTCATTACGCTTGACCTCTTTAGAGAAGAGAACTTTATAAACAGTTACCTCTTCTGATATATAAGCGTGAATATTCAGAAATAATTGAATTCTTTCGTTTACTGGCGTGTTTATACACACTGCATATATACAACACCTTAAAATTTGCATTCTCTGATGCCATGCGCCTATGTCTTAGGGAGAAGCGACTCCGACTGACAGCATATCTATCCCGGCTAGAAACAAGTGGATGTGTCTAGCCACAATGATGAGATGCGATACAGTAAAACAGGCTTGTATGTGAATGACTAATATATATATATATATATATACATATATATATATGGTCAACTTTCTATACATTGTTAAAAAAAATAAAAAGTGTCATCTACATCAGTGACGTAAACCGTTGGCTGGGAAAAACGTAAAAGTATGCTCTCCTTATAAAATCCGACAAAAATATTTGCCAATACAAGAACTATTGATGAACCTATTCGTACACCATCAACTTGACGATACATAATATTATCAAAACTAAAATCATCAAATATGGTAGCAAATCTCATGAATACGACAAAAAAATGATCTTCAGGTAGAGTCAAAGTATAGTCAAATTGTGGCGATATAGCAAATCACTGCAAATATCGATCGTCTCCTACAAAGGAACACAAGTGAAGAGGCTGCAAATGTCAAATGAACACATAAATCCAACAGAGTCATGACAATTCCAAATAAATTGGGAAAAGAAAAAGGAATATTTAGTACAAAAGTAATTATAATGCTGCTTAACTGGCTGCAACATTATAGCTAGCCACTTTGTGATTTAGGTTGAGAAAACCCAATCATAGAGATTATGGATCTCAATGGGACTCACTCCTCATGAATATTAAATAATCTATAAAGAGGTCGACGAATGGAGCAAGATGGTCTTACTTTCTCAGCCAATTCAGAAGAAAGAAGACTAGTTTTGCCCATTTGAAAGATTATTCTGAAATCGAATTTCAGAAATCAGAGTACAATAATGAATGTCAATAGGAACTAGACTTTGAAACATGGAAGGATCATTTAGTAATATTAATATTTTATTACTGAGAAAATAAGAGCGCATAGTTGACCGCAATTTTAGCTCCAAGGACTATTGACAGTTATGCAAACGGGTGCTGAACAATAGCAAATCCTCTATACCACCTTCATTCAATGGATTCGAGATCTTCACATCATCAGTGGACACTGTTGAGAGTTTCTCAATTCTCTTTCAAATCCACATTTGACTCATTTGGGGTAACCTCACTCGACTTCTATATTAGAACTGAAGCTAAACTGTACGATGTATACATTACCCCGACAGTAGTATCCCGAGTAATATCAAAACTTGACCCTAATAAGACGAGCGGTGGTGATGGAATCCTGGTGATTGTCTTTAAGAAATATGCCCCTGAACCAACTCCTGTCGTTTCTAAACTGTACAACTACTGCCTCTCTGCTTCCTGTTTTCCTGCACGCTGAAAGTCCTCTTCTGGCTTTCCTGTATTTAATAATTCTGGTGAAACCTCGAACTCATCCAACTATCGCACTATCAGCCTTCTACAAATGTTTAGGAAAGTGTTCGAGGCTATTATTAATGCTGAAATAGTTCAATATCTTACTGCCCATAAACTCTTCACTGACAGGCGGTATGGCTTTCGATTTGCCAGGTCCACGCTCTGAACATCTCCAAGGCATTTGACAGGGATTGACACACTGGCCTTTTATGGTAACTACGGGGTTACGGTATTACCAGACGCTTGCTTGATCTGATCCAATCTTTTTTCTAAATAACCGCATAATGAACGGCGTGGCTCCACATCCGACTGTATAAACGCTTGTGTTCCTCAAGACTCTATCCTAAGGCCGACGCTCTTCATTATTTTCATAAATAATATCCCAGAAGAGATCAAGAGCCATGTAGGCATCTACGCAGATGACACCACAATTTACTCCTGCATTAGAATGAAACCCGGCGTAGCGGACAAATATAATCTCGCTGCGCATTTGAGAGGGATTTACATTCTGTAGTGAATTGACGTAAGAAGTGGCTTGTAAATTTCAATGCGTCTAAGACCAAGCTTCAGTCTATCAATCATCACAGACAACCTCTCCTGCCTTCCATAAGCATTCACCAAGCGAGTCTACCTGAGAGCAATACACTGCGTCTCTTCTGATCTCAAGTGGAACCACTACATTGAGATAATATTTAAATCCACTGCTAGGAAGATTGGGTCAGTGTGTCGGGCCAGGAAGTTTTTCCAGCCTGTATCCATCTTGCATATATACAAATCAACCATTCGTCCGTGTATGGAATACTTCTGCCATATATGGTCAGGCGCCCCTGCTATTCATCTCAGTGTTCTTGACAGGCTCCGAAGGAGAATCAGTAATGTGATAGGTAACGACTTGGCGGCTCGATTCCAGCCACTTCCCCACCAACAGCATGTGGCTTCCCCTTGTCTGTTCTATAACTACTTTCATGGCTTCTGCTCCAAGGAAATTCAGCCACTGGTGCCTCTGCAACAGGTGTTTTCTCGGGCAATTAGACTGGCAACTGGGTCTCCCCCATTCACAGGTAAATCAACCAAATGCAGACGACAATTCTACTCCTGCAGCTTCTTTTCTCACACTTCTCACCCGTGGAACTTGCTTCCATATTCTTGCTTTACTGACAGCTCCAGGAATTTAAACACAATGCCAATACTCACATCTTAACCATTTGACGCTAGTTCTTTCTTTACCACCCGGTATATCCTTTCCTTTCTCTCCACTTTTGCAATTGCCATCACACCTGCATTCCCATCATTCACTTGCTTTTTTCTAACTGGTTCATCTTTCTCTTTACTGTCTTCTACCTAATATTTTTACTCTTATATAGCCCCCTGAACATCAGTGGCTTTACCGCCTTGTTCGGTGTAATAAGATTTAAAAAAAATTAAACTTGGCGGTCCATAAATACAACACAAGATCTTTTATCAGTTTCCGTAAAACAAAAAGTAGTTAATCTTAATATATTTAATGATTCGATGGCTCTTAAGTCGTTAGATGTATCGATAGACACAGGTTGAAACTTAGAAAGTTGAGCATAAAATAACTGAAACTCTAAAGAAGCATGTTCCTTATAACTAAATGTAAAAGGTATGCTAAAGTCTAGATCATGTGACGAAATAGCAAGCTCAATCTCTGAATTACAATATGAAAAGAAATTAACAACATTTTTTGTAGCATTTGCTTCAAACATACAAGCAAATCTCCTATTGATGGGATGTTTTAACTTATTCTGAAAACATACGCCGTTTTAGAACGTCATTCACGACATTATCCGACTTATATAAACGAGAAATCTCATCTTATCTGTTGGGGAGTCACCCATTTTTACACACATCTGTGGACTCTTTCATGGTATACAAGTCGTCCTTCCTACACAGAAAGGGTTGTTTTTGTTAGAGTTGCTGTTTTTCAGAGCAGTTGAACCGCCGGTCGTTGGTCAGTAAGAATATAGAATATTACCCAAATTACTTCTTCTATATATTTGACTCCTGCTAACAAGAATTCCTGAATCTATTAACCGTGTACATGTTGTATATCTTTTATTCAATATACTTACATTTTTCCTCGCATATTTTTTGTTATTATTATATTGTATGGTTTCCTAAACAAGAATCTACAACAATTTGGCGACGAAGATTCGCGGAGGAAAATACATTCTCGCCGTAACAACTTGGCCAAGAAGATTCGAAGAATTTCACGTGGAGAAAAAAAATTAAAATCAGTTGCCACAACAATTTGGCGACGAAGGATTCGTATAACTTTACGCGGAGTAAAATACGTGTTTCACGTCAGTCGCCAAATACTCAAACCATATGGCGACGGATGATTAGTACAAGTTCACGCGGAGAAAGAAATATATTCTCGCCAAACAACAATTTGCAGATAAGGATTCTAACAAGGACCATCGTAGGAACAAAAGGACGTTGTCACATCAGTCGTAAAGAGCAATTGCCGATAAAAAAATAAAGAACGAACTTACGCATGACACCAAGAGAAAAAAAAAACAAACTTAGCCTCGAGGTCCTCGAAAATCACATAAGAGGAGGAAACAACATCAAATTGGCGAAACAGATTCTTGCACAAATCGCGCAAAAAATTTTGACGAATTTTTTCGCCCCCTGAATCATTTTAATAAAGTTTGCTACAAATTGATTTAAACAAGTCGACCACAAACAAGGTGTCGATATAATACCGAAAGGAAATGCAAATGCTAATGAAGAAAGTCAAACAAAAATACGAACGAGACAAATAGAGATGCAAAAAACAAATTTGAAGCGAAAATCGAGCTTAAACAGAATGCTCAACCTGTATTTAGGAAAAACGTACCTTTCGCCACAATTGACAAAATAGACAAAGAATTGGAGAGGCTAGAACAAACTGGGATTTCGAATACTGACTTCAGTGAATGGGCGGCACCGGTTGTCGATACTATGAAGAGATCGGGGGCAATCCACATTTCCACTGGATTGAATAATGCAATTAAAGAACATCAGTATCCTTTGCCTAATCCAGAAGAAATATTCACTAAACTAAATAGTGGAAAAGTTTTATCAAAGATTGACCTAAGCGAAGCATCCTTGCAGATTCCAATTACGGAAATTAGTTCCAAATTACTGTGCATAAATACGCACAAAGGTCTATACAAATACAACAGGCTACCATTCGGAATAAAAGTAGCGCCTACGATATTTCAACAGACAATGGATACTATTTTGACGGGACAAAATTTTGCCACAGCTTATCTGGACGATATTTTAGTTAAAAGCGATAATTTAAAAGATCATGCGACACACATCAAGTAAATGTGTAAAAGACTACAAGACTTTGGGCTAATAGTTAAATAGAAGAAATGTAATTTTTTCCTGAAAGATATAAAATAACTAGGCCACATCATAAATGAGAATGGCAGGAACCCTGACCCAGAAAGAGCTTCAGCAATCAGATATACGCCGGAGCCTAAATATATCGCAGAGTAGTACAGCTTCCTCGGTCTTGCTAATTACTACGGAGATATTATCGATAGTAGGCATAAATTGAGGGCACCCCTCAAAGAATTACTTAAGAAAGATGGTCAGTGGAACTGGTCGGAAGAGTGCAAAAAGACGTTTCTACGACATTATGAATAAATTGACATCAGACATAACCATGACACATTTCGACCCTAGGCTGGAGATTATTGTAGCAATTGATGCAAGCTTGCACGTGTGGGAGCATGCATTTTACATAAAATGCAGGATGGTACTACAAAACCGGTAGTCCAGGCATCGAGAGCATTACTACCGGCAGAGAAACATTATTCACAAATAGAAAAAGAAGCTTTGGGAATTATTTTCGCCATAACTCGATTTCATAGATGTATATATACGATAAAGTATTTACACTACAAACGGACCATAAGCCGCTTCTTACCATATTTGGATCCAAGAAAGGATTACTTGTATATACCGCGAACAGACTCCCGACGTGGGGCACAATAGTCTTAAACCACAATTTTTAACTAGAATATTTACCATCGAAAAAAATAGGCACGCAGATGGACTAACGAGGATAATTCCTGAAAAAAGTGAATCCTTGGAAGACTCAGTGATAGCAGCGCTGAGAGCTGAGGATGAAATCAGCAAAGTACTATGTAATACGTTTAAAGAACTACCGGCTACATTGATAGAGATAAGAAGAAACGCATTGACACCACAAAGAAAAAAATTGAAGATAGAGACGGATAATCGGCAGTTAGTATCTCAATTTGGGACAATATACTACTGTATAATAAAAGGGTCGTGATACAAAAGTCATTTCAAAAGAGAATATTAAAAAACATTCATGTTGGACATCCCTGGAAAAAACGCATGAAAGCACAAAAGAGAAGTGACCAAAATGGATGAGGATATCGCACATATGGAGGAAATGTGTTAGGGCTGTGCGGCGGCAGCAAAATCGCCACAGATTATATAAAAACCTTGGCCAAACCGTGGTCAAGAATACACGCAAACTACGCAGGACCTACAAATTGCTACTGCTATTTTATAGTAGTAGACAGCTTTAGTAAATGGCCGGACGTTTTCAGATATAAACACCCAATAACTGACAATAATATAAGCTGTTTGCATGAACTATTTGGGTGGTTCGCCGTCGTTGAGGTTTTAGTTACAGATAATGGTACACAATTCACGTCAGTTGATTTTAAAGATTTTCTGAAATGTACCTAATAAGACATATAAAAACAGCTCCCTATCGCCCACGATTAATTGGGCTTGCCGTAACATTTGTAGATACGCTTAAGAGGGTGTTAAAAAGCGATATATACACCATCAGAAAAAAAGCATTACAGCAATTCCTAGAAATCTACCGTATTACACCAAATAAGAACACACCGTCCGCACTGTCACCGGTTGAGATGAGGTTCGTGCAAAAAATCCGATCGGTTTTCGAAAAATTATTACCAGGCAAAAGCAATATTCGGAATACACCTACAACAGTGAAAAGATCGCTCAAGCCCGGCCAAAAATATATTTCATAATTTTAAATAACAATGTGGCGTATTCGGAGCCAGGAATAATTATAAGCAGAATTGGAAGCGTTATATATACTATCAAAGGGAAAAAAATTACGCATAGAAGACACGTGAATCAAATCAAAAAAGGAAGTGGTGAAAAACGAAGCTCCCCACCTTTAGAATGTAAAGATATTATAGAGGAAATCTTCGAAGCTTTTGACATCCAGAAACTAAAAGCTAACACGGAAATCAGAGGAACCACCAGGATGTGGAATTTCACAGAGCCTTTGATTATAGATCCAAAACGAAAAAATATTAACCCTTCCTAAAAAGAAACTAGGGAGGGGGTGTTTTTCACACACTCTTTCGACTCTTCCATGGTATACAAATAATCATTCCTTCACAGAACGATTTGTTGTTGTTAGAGTTATTGTTTGTCAGAGCAGTTGAACCGCCGCTCGTTGGTCAGCAAGAATATAGAATATTACTCAGATTTTTTCTGGTATATATTTGACTCCTACTAACAAGTATTCCTGATACTACAAACCGTGTACCCGATGTTTGTCTTTTTTCAATATACTTACATTTTTCCTCTCATATCTGTTTTTGTTATTATTATATTGTGTGGTTTCCTAAAAAAATAATTCACAACACTATCAAAACATTATAAATAATCACACGAAGCAACACATTATATCTTTTCTGTAGGCGAAAACACCGGCTAGAAAATAGCAAGAGAAAATGCTTAATAAAAGCTTTCACTTTTCCAGCCAGACATATTTGCGCCTAATCCTACTATATAGCTAGAACGACACTGCGTTAGGATGTTATGATAACACATCATGAGGCTGTGAAAATACTCAACAGAAAATTTTATATCTGGTGATACAATTCGAAATACATACGGACCTTTCTTTGCGGAAATTTTGATACAAAGTCCTTGTTGTGCTGAGGATTTTAATGTGAACTGTTTCTATGTTTTGGCCAAAGCACCCTTGTTGTTCTATCTGAGCTTGTTGAAGACGCTGTTTATCAGGTTCAGGAAACCATCTTTGCTTGGGTTTTCTCTGTTGGGTTTCTCGCATATTTAGATGTAATAACTTTTATTTTTCTCCTTCCGTTTATTAAAGTCTCTATGAATGATTTCCCATTGTAATTAATATTAAAAGTGATCAAGGTGTAGGGCTCAATGAAATGATTACGTTCTATTTGCAGAGCCAAATATAAAGAATAAAACAAAAATTTCGAAATTTAAATCCGTTGGATAGCCATTTCTACGAGGTATTCCTCGCTCCTTCATCAACGGCCAAAACTAAACATTTATTTATTCAAATTCAAGTGTGTTAAAAGATTTTCTACAGGTAGAACACCCCACCCACGAAAGAAAATAAAACAAACATCCATACACAGGAAAATATAATGAGGTGGGAATAAAAATGTTTGAATATCAGCAAGTTAGAAGGATAAAGCAGAAACATACCTCAGTCTCAAATTAGAAGACTTAACCCTTCCCCCATACAAGCGGCAAGAGTTTAAAAGTTAAAATTTACAAATGTCCCAGGAATAGAAGTGGTAGGAATGGAAAGGAAAGAAAGGTCGAAGACGTGGTTGACTGGAAAACAAAAACAATATTTTTTTTAGAAACAAAAGAAAACTTCTGATTGACATCAATGTTAAAAAAATACGATTGAATACTTACGAAAGAGATTTTAGTTTCAATAAATAATGACTGGGATAAATGTTACAGAAAATTTTGGAATTACAAATTTACGAATAAATACTAAATTTTGAATTTCAAGGCATATCTAAAAAGAATCTATATCTATTTATACAAGTACATACACACACACACACTCACGCACATGATTTACTTAAATATGTGAATGATATTCGAAATTCACGAATTAAATGTTTTTTATTTATTTTTGAAATTTAAGAAACTAAATTTATGGCTGCTTCCTTTGAAAGGAACCGAATTATTATATATAATCTTTATAAATTATATAGGGCTGCGTTAAAATCAACCAAAATTAATCTTTTTGTTTAAAAGGGAATAAGGATGTAGCATTAAAGTAAAAAATATAAATAAATAAATAAACTTTATTTTATTTTAAGGTGTGTTCAACAATGCTCTAGAGATACATATACACATATACATACATACACACATACGTGTATACATATACGTGAGTGTGTATGTGTGTGTATGTCTATAAACCTATAGAGGAATCTGTATCTATCAGGATCTAAGTATTTAACAGATTATTTTTCTGTTGCAGAATTTATTCGTTTATAGTGGGTTATGAATTGCACTTAGAATTGCTTCTCCATCCAAACTATTTGCCAGATGTGTCTGCCAGTGACAGCTGGATGTTTGCAGATCTGAAAAATGCTCCAGAGATGGAGATTTGGCTTCAATGAGAGCGATATCGGAAATTGAGGCGTATTTTGAAGTCAAAGACATATCGTTTTACGAAAACGGCACCCATTTGTTAGAGAGGCATTGGAATCAGTTTATCACTCTAGAATCAGACTACGTTCATGAATAAATTCTAATTTTGCCTAAAAGTATTTGTTTAATTAGTTATACCCGTGATTCATTGAGTGGTGTACTACCACTTGATCGTTTATAAGAATTTCAACTTTGGACAGGTATGAGTCTGAGGCCTAGTATCCTCAGAAGGCACTAGTCTTTTTTAGGGTAGATCCATTCATCGTGACTGGTAGAAGCTCCGGGTGTAGTCGAAGGGGATGGAATGTCATTAGTTTAGTTTTAAATGCATTGAATGCAACCAGTCATTTTATGACCGATTGGAAGTTAGTGTTATGTCGGAAGAGATGTCAGCTGCTAATCTCTGATCATCAAGTCTTTAGAGATGCGACGTATTTATATAACATATAAATGTTTACAATTGATCGGAGTATATTTTGAGGTATTTTACTTACGTAAATCAGAAAGAGAAGTGACAATTTTGGGGATGCCCCCGTTGACCTCCAGGGAATCGGAGGATTGGCCATAAAACCCTGGAGATAATAAATGTTATAAACATTGTAATATGTGTTGCAAGGGTCTCAATAATTCTGTGTTTAATGTTAGAATTCGGCAGGAGATAGGACTGATCGAAAACCGTACTGCTAGTCACGCAAAGATCGTTTTTATTCAGATGCTAGACAACATTCAGTGAATTATATCTTCGAAGGTTTGCTGATGACTTTGAAGAAAATTAATGGGTGTGGAGTGAGAAAAGGAAGATTCTACTTTCGCATTCTTGATGAATAAACAGACGCTTGTCACTTAACACATAGAAAAAATGATCCTTCAAACAGTATTTATCTAACGTTGAACTTGAGCCGAAGAGGTTTGTCTTTTCTGTGGAGGATGATACGAAAGCAGGGTCATTTATAATAGTGACGACAGCCGCTTTATCTTATAATTTTGTTTTAGATTATTTGTGTGTCAATCTGATGAAAGTGCAGGGGACTCGCAAACATTTGGGTTAGTGTAATGGTGATTACGGATGTGTTTGCAGGGAATACTTCTGGTGGCGACCCCATGCCTCAATTCATCTTCCCACACGGCCTCAAACTGAATATGGACGCCTACATCAAGTTCCTTGAGGAAGGAGCGATGTCTATTTTTATGAGAATGTTTGTTAAATAAGTGTCTGCATCGGAAATAGTCTGCCCTCTGTCACACAAGCAAGTTAACCATGTTTTGATTATCTGACAATTTTTGTGATCGCGTCTTCCTTTCCACCTGGTCTGCAAATTCCCCAGATTGCTACCTCCTTGATTATCATGTGTTGGGTGCGTTTGAGCGAGCGAGGGACCAACAAAACTGTTTTAAACAGTAACGATAAATTGAAGGCTAGGATTATGTCAGGATTCAAGTTAAACAACAGACTGCCCATAAGAGATGCAGTAAATTCCGTAGTTGTCTGAATGTCTTGATTAAAATCAATGGCGAAATCATTTACCAAATGTATTCGTTAGTAACCCAGGATTTATTTGCATAATTTTGGTAAATATATCTGTTGAAATGAGATAACAGTGTTATTTGACTTTTGATTCAAATAGACGATAGTTTATTCATAGCACCAATAATAGGCATATAGTGCGTTAAGTTTGTATATCATCTGAATTAAGTTTTAGGATTTATCTATGAATAATCCGTATTGCAATGACTTTGCGTAATTCATTTAGTCAAAGAATTATTGCAAAAATCAACTAATTGTTAATATGTTAAGTAGTTAATTATATACCACTAATATAATTATAAATAGACACGATGAATTTAATGTCATACAACTTTATTACGAAAATATTAATCGGTTTACGAAGACTGAAATAGAAGATTCATAGACAGTCTTTATATTTTTTTTCCGGGGAAGATCATCAATATGTAATTTAGTTAGACAAGAAATGTCTTATCACTTGTGACAACTGGTCATTTGTAAGCATTTAAAAAACTGTTTTCGCCTACCATCAACATATTAGGTGAGCGACTTCAGGCATTTAATTCTTAGTTCCTTCATCGATTAACGTTTTTCAGGGACATGAATTAAAACAGTTACATCGAATTAATTTCTAAGACTGATACTGATAAAGTTAGCACCGTCTCGGTCGAAACATTTTTTCAACAGTATCTGTCTTGTACTTTAAACCTCTATTATCGTCTGTGTATCAAATATTGTTGTCACATCTTGTTTAGTGTTTTTTATATACAGTTATACATACTTGAAATATATAAAGCAGAATTTAAAATGTTAACTGGATTTTTTTCCAGAAATATTCCTTTTGAAGCAGGATGTGTCAGAAGGACGACTTTTAACGTAGGAATATTGAGCAAACTCTACGGGAATTTTTTGCCCCATAATTGTGAACAAAAATTTCCCGTAGAACTTGCATAAGGTAGTGTCAGGAACTTGACTGTTTTTCTTGAAAGAATATTTTTCCCTTCCGCATAGCCTGTTCTGATTTCATCTCCGTCCGGAGGCAGTTTGTACTATTTGTCTGAAAATTTTTCTGACCGGGAGAATCCGCCTCATTTATTTGTCCACCAACTTAACATAGTGTACCGATGTTTTCCTCTAAATATTTGAATGACAATTGCTTTGCTGATATTTTCTTGTTACTAACTAGTAGCTGTTTTATGTTCACCCTATACACTTTCTTCTGTAGTATATAGATTCCTGAATTTAAACGCGGTAATGTCTCAGCGAAACATTTAATCATTTAACTGTTGAAATGGATAGATATAACCGTATGTCTATGCTGGTAATTTATCCTATCCAACTTCTAGCTTGCGTAAATATTTTCCGGCTTCTTTGTCCCCTATAGAATTTTATCTTCAATCATTAAATTTAATGAAAATCGTCGTATTCTGCATTCTTAATAACTGGTCATTTTAGTCTCTATTGTTCTTCATAGTGATTTTTTGTTCTCATACTCTATGACACACAGAAACCCGTTACTGGCTTACTGGCTTTATTACCTTGATTGAAGTGAGAGAATTTAAAAAATGATAGGCAACGTTGTGTTATCATTTTTCTGGTGAAATTGCTAAGATTGGCATATTTTATAATAATAATTGCTTCACTCGAATATTCTCGTAGGTTGAACATTTTTCGACTTCTTAATTTCTCATCAACTAGTTTAAAACGCAATATAAATCAATTTATTCTTGAATCCTGTTTTATTTAACCCCCTGCTCAATAAAGTTTGCTTATTTTTTTCGATATCAGTAAGCCACTGCGTGTTGGTGGCTTCAAAAATGTAGTTGCTGTTAAATTATTAAAAAAAGGTTTATATTAAAGTTTTTATTTTAATTAAAAATCGATGTGTATATATCATGCAGCGATTTATGTTGAGATTACATGTTAATCCTATTAACATTTCAACAAATCAGGAATATATTTTTTAATGTTAGATATAATATACATGAAACCCCTAGGTGAAAAATCATAGTTATTATTTTTATATCAAATGAAGGTATCTATAAATGTGTGCATTTGTTTATAACCTATAATTATTTACTCAAGAAAATACAACTAATAAATAATACTAATAATTTGGATTTTATGTTGAAATTAGCCCAATAATCATGCAGATTTATGAGTGTATATGTCATGTTTATTGAAGCGGAATAAAAAACGAATATTTGTAATGTTTATTTTCATTACCTTATCAATATTTTAATATGTAGTCATCTTGATTTCCTTACTATAAACTACATGTTATTATATCTTAAAATCTAGTCAAGATATTAAATATTGAAGGCATAATATTTATTTTATAAACATTTTTCTTTTTTAACACACATTGAGAAAAATAATTAAATAATAATATTTATTCTTGATATATCAATGTTTGTACGCCTCCATTTTATTTTAGTTAAATGCTTCAGTATGTAAATAATGCTTTACTCATCGTAACCTTGAGAAGAGGAAATCTGGGAAATGATAAAAAAAAAAAGAAGTCCTGGATTCTGCATCCTTTTAAATCAGGCAGGAAGAACGAAACGTTTGCAAAGTTCCGTGAAAAGTGAAGGCAAAAAGCGTGAAAAACAGGTTTCAGGAAAGAATTTCGAATTTCTTGCATAGGTTGCCCAACGTCGTCTCTCTACTTTCGCATGATTTTTATTTGATAAAAAATCACATACGCAATTGCACTTAGCTCTGAGTGCTTCATGGCAATGTTCTTAACATTTGCTACTCTTTGTCAGCGGCAAAACGTTAGCAGTGGCATTTTTTCTGTCCACACCGCACAGGATCGCAGCATATGTCATTCTTAGAATACGGTTGCGTCAGTAGAGAATTGAAAAGGATGCAACCAATAGCTAAAGGTGTGTCAATGACTTTCTCAAGTACGCCGATGTTGTTGTGAACGAGCGGGTTTTAATTGCTCAAATAAAGCGCTTTCGTATTTTAAAAAGAATGTTTTAATTTTTTTATTATCTATTTATTCTATTATTTTCGTGGTTTATTATAATTTTTGTTATACTTTTATACAGTGATAATTTTTATTAAAATATGTAGTTTTTCATTTTTTAATAAAATTTTGCTATTCTTTTAAATTTATTTTTAAAAATAAATGATATGGCTAAAATGTAATTTATTAAGCATTTCTCAACAATAATCATTCTATTAAGAATATTTATTAAACTGTATTTGTTATTATTACTCGGTCATCGGCAACAATAATTCTAGTTTCATTTATATTTAAGCGTAACGTTTCTCTTTATATGAACGCGGGTGTAATGTTTGAAATTGTAAGAAAATTATGTACAAATGTGATTTTATTTTTATTATTTTTAAGAACAGTTGAATTTAGTTTTATTATTTCATCATTTTTCACTTTATTGACTACAAATAAAATTTTTTATTCAGGCGAGGATATATTTTCAAATGTATAGGTAGATCGTTTTGAGTCATAACTTTTATTTATATCACTTCAGAATATTCACTTTTCTAACACAAATCATAATAATAAATATATATACTCATATAATTGATAATCATTTTCTAGTATTCATCTCTGCTTCTTAGATGAGGTAGTATTTACAATATGTACATTCTTTGTTTTTGTCCTCATTTTATTGCCATATTTACGATATTTCAGCTGTTGTAATATCCATAATTTTTAAGTGCTGATAATATCGAACCGAATCATTTATTACGATCACTGAGATATATCATTCTCATTCCATGTGTGATGCCACTTCTTGTAGCAGTGTAATTATCTTCCTTTAAAGTTATTTGTTCCCCAATTCTGTAGCATGGTATTGAACACACAACTCTTTGGGTATATTTACTGGAACTAACCAAAATCTGTATCCACAGGGACATTTTTCTATGATGTCACCAGATGTAGCATCGCACAGGGAATGAGAATGATATACATCAGTAATCATAATAAAGATTTCGGTTTGAAAATTATAGCACTTGAAGAAGGCCGGAGCTTGAAACGGCAGAAATGTCGTAAATATGGCAATAAAGGTAAGAACATTAGTCCAAACAATATAAATAGTGTGAATAATTTTATACTTTTATTCTTTTACATTTATTAATTAATTCGTAGTCTTATCATTTTAATTGAAGTTTGTCCGTGGTTTTTGTTAGTTATTCTTAGGGCTTTCTCCTTTGAAACCACTTACTTTTATAATATTTTTATTTTTTTAATCTGTTGCACAACACTTTATCAGGATTTATTTCTTGGATTGACTCGCCTTCTACCTTCGCTTTAATATGTTGAAAGTTTAATTTTTTTATTGTAGCAAAACTCTGTTGGTCGGCGATTTTGCAGATTAATAAGTGTTTTCTTTGTGGAAGATTTCTTGTAGTACAGTGACACACATGGGTGTCTCTTCCTGCATATACCTCCAATGGGCAACCCTAAGGCCAGACTATGCTACCGTATCTGACAGATCTCGTTGCATTTGCCGAACTACTAATACTACTCATATATCATACACAATTAAATATATCAAACTTAACCATCGAAAAAATAAATACACACGTAAATTTCTCAACATTTATTCCTTTACCAACCATAGTATTCGTACCAAAATTTGTAGTTTGGATTCGTTCCTCGTCCAAAAGACCCAAACTCTCTGTTAAACTATGTCAATTCTCCGAACACAACCCATGATTTCTCCATTCCTGGTTGCTTTCACCTCTTAAATAAGGACTCTAATGACCACATTCATGTTTAGGATGTTCATTTCTAGGTTTACCTTTTTTTAATCTCCAGTCTACACATATATACGTCTCAGTCACTTAATCTCTCACACAAGTGGAAGAAGCGTTTTCCCTGAAAGATACTGTTCACTGTTAGATCTCTTCAATCCCTGACTCATGTCATGCTAGGCAGCTTTGTTTTTAGCAAATCTAGTCATGCGTTGATGTCTGAAATCGTCTCTTTCTACTCCTCTTCCATCAAGTAATCTCCTTTCAATATGTTCCTGAATATGTTCCTGATATCAACATGCGGTTCGTGCTTTCATTCGTAACGTCCACTGAAACAAAGTTTTTCGGTTCCATGTTCAAGATTGTGCCTCTTTGGTCTCATATCTCTGTTAAAGCCAGCATTAAAGCCAGCATTAAAGCCAGCTGATTTTGTTTCTTCTTCCAGCTATACGTCTATGACACATCTGATTATAGTCGACGTCTCTTTGTCTCTGCTCGTAATGGATGTGTGTGAGTTCTAAGTCGTGCAAAGTTATTGTTTGCTGATAGCATGAAACAACGTATAGCATCTCTTAAGCTCAGTTCTAAAGATTACTGGTGGTTATGTTTGAGTGTGCAGAATAACAGTAAAACCTCCACGTCTACCTCCAGACTTGCCTGAAATAACTAAACCTGATATTCCAATAAGAACACCATCTCAATTAAATGATATACACATAACCCAATTTCTGGTCTCGGATATCTTTTCTAAATAAGATTCCAATAATTCATGCAGAGATGACAGAATCTCAGTCAGCGTCCGAGTGTTATGCGAAACAGTGATAGCTCTTGTTCTCTCCAAAATCCAGAACTATGCTCTTTAATCTTCCTGCTATTCTACTTGTTGGAAATTCTAATATGTACTTCTTGTTTTTATGCAAACTGGTGTAAATGCTAACGATTCTTACTGTCAGCCTATTAGTCTCTTACTGCTTTTAGACCAAGCATTCGAGGATCTACTCAATGCTAAATAGGTTAAGCATTTAACCTCTAACGATGTACTCGCTTACCCGGTATGGTTTCTGCTTAACCAGGCTGATGTGATAACGGCTATCACTAAAGCTACATACCAGGCTCTTGATTACTTTGAATGATTTTGTGTTGTTGCTCTCGATATTTTTCTAGGATTTCTAGTCTGGACTTCTGCACAAGCTCAAGGGCTAATATTAATTGTGGATGAATGTTGATTTAATACAATCGTTTTTAACCAATCTGGTTTTCAAGGAGGTTTTCAACGGGCAAAATTCAAGAACGTTTCATACGAACACGGGTGGGCCTGAAGTTTGTATGTTAACTTCTACGCTGTTTCTACTCTTCCATTATTTACTCCCATCTCAACAAGAAATCTGTGAATGCTGAAAGTAAATTTGGCTGCTATATTTAAACGGATCTCTAAACAGTGGTTAACTGTGTCACAAAATTGTTTGTAAATTTCAATGCTTCCAAAACTAAACTGCTCTCTTTAAGCACTTTAAGAAACATCCTTGGCGGATATCACATAGCAGAGGGTAGTCTCCCTGAGAAAAACACACTGCGCCTCCTTTGCTTTTACTTTAACCTGAACTGGAACGAAATCATCGAATATGTATCTGCAACTTCTGTTAGAAATGTTGTATCTGTATCATACAAGAAAATTTATATCGTCAGATCTACCGTACAAATTTATAACTCTACCGTTCATCCGTGTATTGAATACTGTTGCTATATTAAATTGGATGCTCCTGCTATTTTTCTATAACGTCTCGACTAAATTCAAGGGAAAATGTGAAATATTATCGTTCTATTTGTTTGCACGTTATTTTCAATGAATATTCATTTTTTAGTAGATGCTAAGTTTTTATTATTATTAAACAACTTATTTACATATATCTACTTACCTAATAATAATAATACATGTGGGACTTTAACACTAAATAACTAATTCATATTTGACAAATTATAATATAATTTTCCTGGATGCATATTTTTGTGTGTATGTAACCGTATGCATTTGTAAGTGTGTCACTGTGTGTGTCAGAGCATATATATATACGTATTTGTATGTGAATATATGCCCGTATGTATTTATAACATGCATGATAGAAAGAGATGGAACGAAAGAGAAACCCACGACCTACATGTGTATATGAAGGCTTGAAAGATTATTCTACTTCTTACTTCAAAGTGAAATTGCAATTAATTTCACAATTAACATTGGTACACACACACACACTCACACACACACACACACACACACACACATATATATATATATATATATATATATATATATGTATATATATATATATAGCTAGGTAGCTAGCTAGCTAGCTATATAGATAGATAGATAGATAAAGATAGATAGATAGATAGATAGATAGATAGATAGATATGAACAGAATGGGATAGATAGATAGATAGATAGATATGAACAGAATGGGATAGATAGATAGATAGATAGAATATGGGATAGATAGATAGATAGATAGATAGATAGATAGATAGATAGATAGATAGATAGATAGATAGTTATGAACAGAATGGGATAGATAGATAGATAGATAGATAGATAGATAGATAGATAGATAGATAGATAGATAGATAGAGCGAGCGAGCGAGACAAATTAACGTAGAATCAGTGCAGTGTGTGTGTGAAAATCAATAGAAAATATAATGCAAAGGATAGTCACATTTTTCAATTGAACCAACTAATTGGAAACTAAATGCTTAAACATCACCATGTGTTAGTTTCCTTGACTTTACCCAAATGTTATGAGTTCAATACTTGTCTACAGCGGTGGTAAAAAATAAATGAAAAAGTTGAATTAAAGGAAGATAACTACATGGCATCACATAAATGAGAATTATATGCCCCCAGTGATTAAAATAAAGGATTTATTTCACAATTCTTAGCAACTGAATAAATCCGGAGCATACGTCACCATTTCGAATAGTGAAAATAATGTAAACATTTTACTTTTGTCTGTAGTTTATGCGCCGAAACTATGAAGATCACTACTATAAAAATAAAAAACTCACATTTATAGCCATTTATATATGCATGCGTGTTTGTGATTTTGTATTAAAAAATACTTACCGTTGTCCCACTACAATTAGCTTTACGCTGTTTATAATTTGTGCATATTAATTTATCACTAATATTTGCATTCTTTTAAATTTATATCAAACTGATAATTTTTTAATGCTAGTATTAGTATATTTTCATAATGTTCATTAGTATTTAAAGTACTTTACTTACTGTCATTTAGTTAAGTATCTTACATGATACAGGATTTGGGTGATCATGTCTCGTATGAGATATGACTGAGTGGGCTAATGTTTATCCCGCAGTAGGTTGCCATTTTTTCCTACGGCAATCTGGTTACCAGCCAAAGCTAAAGAACCCGATCTATCCTATTATTTAAACAATAGCTGAAGAGGGAGACGGATTAATACTTTTCCCAATGGTATTTGTGCGTAATTGAATGCAAGGAATTCAACTGGAATTCAAACTCGGCTCCCCGATTTCTCGTTCCAAGTCGATATCCACTTCACCCGAACGCATATCCTTTAATTACCTTATATTGTTTAAATGCCTTAATTACTACATTCGTTAACTTTTAATTAAAATGTTCTTTTGTTTTTAAGTGTTTAATTACTAGATTAGTAATTTGGTTATTTCTTTCATTATTGGATTCTTTGTATATTTAAATTGATAATTACCAGATTATAGCTAAATTATATTTAATTTAATTTATATTTGCATTATCAATATAATCATTGTTTCAATTCCTGGGAAATATCAGTGCATTTTTACTTATTTTATTTTTCCTAATATTCAATACATAAGTAAAACATATATGTATTAAATACGTCAATCGTGGTATTTTTATAGCTATATAGAATTATTTTTTTCAGTCGAAACTTTGAATAATTTAATGACGACGACATCTGACCCAATGAATTGTAGAATAACGATGAATTGAGTTACAGTAATGAGTGGTGAATATTGCTTCATTATATTCATCTTCCGAAAATTTGTTGTGTAACACTATACGAAAATATCTCAATTTTATATAGTCTAGCTTTATTTCACTAATAATTCGCACCCATGATGCATATGGTTATATGATTTTTTACGCATTCACATAAAGTTAAAGAATTTAATAACCAACAATGTAGAATATAAAATGTATTATGCTCGAACCATTTAAGATATATCAAATATGTTTCAAACTGATTGTTACGCTCACTGACACCATGTTAAATTATTTTAGAAAATAATTTTTACGACATTTCAAAACGAATGTTATTATTGAAGAGATGGAATCCTTTGTAAGACGAATATATACACCTTTTCCTGACTCTCTAAATCCGTAATTAGCTTCGTTGAAATCATTTTCCTTCATATTTATCCTTTGTGAATAGAGGTAATGAGTCTGCAGCCTTTCAACACATCATTAAAATGCACGCCAGTATTTCATCCTATACATTTTTTACAATCCTTATAAATTATCATCAAATTTGATTTTTACTTCTTCTTACTAAAACCATTCAATTAAGCCACCATTGCAAAATCATTTTTTGTATTATGCATTTTGCTGCTTATTAAATGAATATATACTCTAGCTATATGGATAGCTGAAATTACAGAATTAGATAAAAGGTGACATATCCTGAATAATCTATTCATTGGCAAAATTCATGTCAACCAATTTGAATAATTTAAAAAGAACATAAAGTTTAACAACTTATATGTAATTATCTAAATTTAAAAAGAAATAGAATTAAATTCAAAGTTCTGCTCTCTTATTCATAAGAATATGTGGCAACATCTCTCTTCACAAAGAAAAATATTCTCTTCTGAGTTCTCCATTAATTTAATCATGGGTTTGTCTACATGAATTCAATGTTTATTTAAAGTTATTATATCTTCGACAAGATTAGGAGATATTCCAAGTTCCTCATTAATATTTGTGTTACAACTTCTTTCCATGTGTAAAAGACCTGAGTGGCACACGAGGTAGAGAGTTACAGAGTAAGAGGCAGAGTTTAATCGGGAATGTATGGAAGATAACGCTTAACACTAGACTTGAACAAGTGACAATTGTAGTCATCGAGGAAGAATTGTTTTGGAGCAACTTCCACAAAGAAGGTAGAGAGTTTCAGAATAAAAGAAACTTTAACTTGATATTTGTGAACGATGTATATATTTTCTACTATACAATCCATTTCAAAGCGACAAAAATTTGCAATCATCTTGCTGTTTTATCTGTATTTTTAACGGAAAGATCACGTTCCTCGGTTCCTCCAGTTCTAAAACCGGCTAATCTACATCAAATTTAATGAATTACGGTCATTCCATTTATATTCCATTAATAGAAAGTTAAATTCTACTCTGCTTTCTAGGAACCGGTGCTTTATGGTTGAAAAATAATATTAAATTTTAATATTCCTCTCTTACGAATTTAAAAATTCTTTCTTAAATTCACAATATTTCTGGAATTGTTCATTGTCGTCAACTGGAACAGGCATATGGAATATCTGACATATATGCTTGTATACTACATATATGCTTGTATAGTACCCGACTGGATTGGATAATTCAATAGAATTTTAACATCAACACGTTTCTCCTCCCAGTGAAATTATTTGTTTGCGCCATTAAGTTTTTGCTAATATTGTCTCATGATTGCATTGAGTTCTGGTACATAGGCATTTCATCAAGTTCTTTATTAGTTTTCTGCATTCGAGTTTTTTAAAATTATTTTGTGATTCTTATGTCTTTGTTTATATAAATTTAGATTTAAGTACATGTTCTGTGTGACCTTCGACAAGGAATTACATTCAGTTTTTGAGTATCTTCTCTGCCACATATCATATGATATACTTTATTCTGTTTCATTAATTCTGCCTTCTAATCTTCATAATATTCTTCCTGATCTGTGCAGAAATATTCGTAGTATTAGATTTTCTGATACCTGCTTCAAATACTATATTACTCAGTTGCATGTTATTCTCATTTTGTTAATGTATTACTGAATTAAAAACGTTGTTGGTACTTTTCTAGTGTTGCTTTTTCGTCGTGGTCATACAATGTTTTTTCATTCTCAATTTTATATGCAGTACATCTACTGTGAGAAAAATCATATATTGATTTAATTGTACTTTGACATCGAAATCTCGCTTCATTTTCATAATACTTAGAAAAGTTCCATCATTTATTATGGATACGACACGAGTAATTAGTCATTTGATACAATATTTTGATAGCTATTCTAATCTCTAAAACCGTCTTTGTTTATCTATACTAAAGAAAACTTTTATTAATGTCTTAAGGTCAATGACATATGCTTCTGTTTCCTTGAATTACATTCCAATATATTCATTTATTTCCAATATTCCATTATATGTTTGAAAAATATCTTGATTTTCCCACACGTGCTATTAAACCTCCTTCCATCTCCATAGTTTCCAGCCAAATTTTAACCTGCAAAAGATTAAATACAATGTTTATCACAATCTACTATCCTTCCATTTCCACTTTCTGCTAACTATTAATGTTTCAATTTTAAAATCAATCCTGTTATACTATGTGCTTTGGTGGCTTTTCTACCTTGCCTGTTGTGATAATGATATTATTATTGATATAATGAGTCAATATTGAGGTAGGTCAAGAACGTATATTAAGCTAACAAAAGATACAAACAGATACAAAGAAATACAAAGAGAAAGTGTAATAATACCGACAGACAGACATACTAGACTGAGCTGAACTGAAGTTGTACTAGAAACCAGTGTCTCTGTCGTCCCGGCTCTGTCCTCGAGAGAAATTAACTCTAGTTTAATATAGGCAAAGAAGGGCCCATTATTTATTGGATAAATCTCCACAACAATTATATATATAATCGTACACAAAAAAAATGTGATGTGACGTTTTATTAAACAACGCCGCATCCAATATTCAAATGGTGAGGCGCAGATTGCATGTTAACAATGAATAGTTATGACATAACTACGTGTTTTGGTTACTGGATGGTTACTATCAAATTGATTGCTATCAGTTACCAGATTTTCCTTATATCCTTTCAATTAAACTGCAGTGAAAGCTGCCTCTTTCTTTCGTTATGCAGATAGATTAATAGTAATGTGCTAGTCTAATGACAAAATAGTCGG
This sequence comes from Ascarosepion bandense, assembly GCA_037127315.1. Lineage (NCBI taxonomy): Eukaryota > Metazoa > Mollusca > Cephalopoda > Sepiida > Sepiidae > Ascarosepion > Ascarosepion bandense. Next base: position 10,413,942 of record JBBBDQ010000202.1, on the reverse strand, counting down.
ATTTGGATCACAGATGAAGATTAACGGATAATCTAGGTATACACAGAACGGCTGTGATATAGCGAAACAGGTTTGTTTGAAGGGGATTATTCATGCTCTCGTTAGCCGATAGATGATTTTAGATTTTCAAATAATAACACACACACATATGTATAAGATTTTGAGCGGAGATGCCTCAAACAAGGATCAATTGCGTGCAAAAATTAAAATAAGCTGTCAACATGTTCGTGCTCTCAGTGATCGCCAAACTTGCCACTGTGGCTTTCTTGCACGCAGTAAATCAGGTCTTGCTGTGCACTCACGGTAAATTGTGACAACTGATCTTCAAGGACTCGAAAGAATTGTTTAACACATGCTGCAACATTAAAAAAAAATCTGTAATCTTGGGAGATTTTGATCCCTTCTTTATTTTGTTGAATCCTTATTTTTCCGCGATGAGTGTGTCAATTATATATATATATATATATATAATTTCCTAAACATTAACTGTTAATTATAACAAACAATGAAAATATATCATGTTTAACCATGACCCGTTCTAAATATCGTAGTTTGGCTTTACTTTCAGATGAAAATAAAAACAAAAGTCGACTAAATCTTCCATTATTATATGAGAGCATAGAACAGCATTACAAATTTACGAACTGTGTCGGCAATTCGTTGACTGTTTCTTTGCTTAGCAATGTTTTATGTAAACATAAGAAATTTTAAAAACAATGACTACAGATAAGGACTTCCAAGATGTTAGAAAGTAGAACGGAGTGAGCATCAGTAGTAGAGTTTGGAGTGAACTGAAGCATGCACATGGCCACATTTCTTCAGAATGATGTCTGGTATATCACTGATATATGATATATGCATACTTTTTCCAGGTAGGAATTAGGTGTATGTACTTAATACAAGTTATTATTATGAGTGATAAAAAATTTCCAAGTCAAACAAAACAGAATGAAAAATTAAAAGCTTATTTGTGATTATTTTGTAATATTTGACAACTACGCGTGTCTGATATCTTTACAACAGCCCTTGCGATTGGGCAAACCTCTCATTTTGAAATCAATATAGAGAGCTATTGAAAATACTGTGTCTTTTCCGGCATTTACAATTTACCTCCAGTATCGCTTTAGTCAGCCACACGTACACAATAGATTTGATCTCATTAGTAAAAACAGTAAATATTTAAAAGTTGACGGATAAAAACATGACTGTATGAATAGTTACTAGATATATCTAACAACGTAAAATCTACTACCTGAAACGTGGCATCTTTTTATAACATCACATGGAAATTGACAAATTTTGAATGTAAGGGTTGCATGCATTTAAAAAAGAAATATAAAGATTATAAGTATATCATTAATAGAGAAGTTTGGTGATTTTTTTTCGTTTGAATATATTCAGATTGTAACTGACATGAAAGCATAAATTTAAAAGAACTTTCCACTGTTGAATCGTATTCTAAATCACGTAACAAATAAATTAAGCAGAATTGCGACAAAATATATTAAAATACAAAAAAGTAAATTAAATCGATATAATTGCCATTGGTTTTACATAAACAACTTCAGAAAGTCTTGGAAATTTTCTGGACAGTTTTCCTAGTTAAAGTTGGTTAGTGCTGGCAAAATCCTGGCCTTTAGTTTGTCTTTCTTTGTTGCAAATATTTTGTTAGTCTCTCAAAAAACTGTCCCGCACATATTATAATAAAGGTAGTTGAAATCTGGGTAGTTATGTGGCCAGATGTAAGATATAGCTTACGTTGCAGAAGTTGTCAGACGGTTCCCCTGCTTCAATGACGTGCTACAGATCCATTTTGCCAGACAGATGGTCTTCCAGCTGCTGCCATTCTCTTGAGTCAGAAAAGCCCTATCTCTTCCAGTCATTTAATGTAGGACAACTTGTTGATTTTGAGGAAGATGAATAGAGGCATAATTTTGGCATCACTAGTAATCCCTCCTGCAACTTTCGTAATTACTCTTAGACTCATTCAACTCATTCCGAATCTTCTTTACTCTCCTAATATCGACATTGCAAAGTTCCTATTAGATTTTGTGGCGAGACTTCCAAGCAGGAAAGCATGCCGTTTCCAATTTTCTGGCGGAGTGGATTGCATCATAGTGCTATTTTTCTCTCAGACGGAACCCAATCTACAGTTCAGTCGACAAAATTAAAATGAAACTAAACTCATGCACAAAATTTACTCATCACGACCTATACAAGGTCAACATCAAGTATTTGGCAAATGATTATTCTTTTTTTAATATACAGTTAGGTATATAGCAGGATGAACATGAAATATATGTTCAGGACGAAAAATTGTTTAGCATTACACGCAGAACCGTCTTGAGGTTTGGGATTTCGTTGAACTATTTTATAACTATTGAAATCAGACTACTTCAGAAGCATTTTCACCAGAAGGACAGAACTACAGAGGAAACATTCTAGCATTTACTATGGTGATCTCAAAGGGTCATAGACTGACCATGAAGAACGGATGCAAAAGTTGTGAAAACTTGCATGCATTAATTTCAACTCTTTTTATTTATATCTGCCTTATTTTCAGGTAAAATTGCATAACACTTTCAAGAAGACTGTTTATCCTGTTCTTCCAAAAAGTCATTAACAGCAAATAAAACGCCATCATTACTGAAGTAGTTGTTCCAAACCTTGTGTTTTTATGTTAGAGAACAGATGTCAGTCAAATAGTGATGGTGATCTATTAGTTCATAGTCAGTCATGCACATCAGGTATTAGAAATGAAGCTTTTTATAAAGCTCTGTCCTAATGAAACCTAACCATATTTCTCAGTGTTCCTTACTATTTCATCTAGAAAGCCTTTCATAACTGCCTCTCTAAATATTCACATTTCTCTTCATTCATGGTGCAGCCGATTTGAAGAAAGCAAAGAAACATTCCAAAAAATTTAGGATATCGACTTATATGCAGATAAACTATATTTTAACTGTTTTACAACAGATAAAGTAGGAGTGTTTTCACTGCATCTACTGTCTCTTATATATGACTTGACGTGAAGACACTAAAACTTATCCTAAATTACGAAACTATTAATGAGACAAGTTGAATCGATCTCAATCGATTCCAAGATTTGTTGAGATCTGTTCAAGCTAGATCCCTTTTCTCGTGTATCAGAAACTGCTGAACCCACGAAGCAAAAACTTCGTCTTTGCCATATTCGTTGTGCAGGATATTTGTATATACTCCTGTCATAAGCTAATTGTCTTAGAATCAGTTGCCTGTCACCCATCAACAAATGGTGAATAAAATCAATGCCTTCTACTGTGGTCGCAATCGCTGGATATCCAAACCCTGGATATTTTTCAATACTCTTACTTCCGATCCAAATTTCCAATTTTTAACTTTTGCATGAATCTCGTAAGATAGCAACCATGTCAGCATGAATGTTCTTGGTGATTATTATGTTTTTTTGCCAGTGTTTGATAGCACTATGATGAAAATGTTGCCCATTTCTTAAGTAAAGTCAATACAAGTTACAGTCAATGTCTTTTTTTAACAATCACATATCAGTTTACTTGGAAAGAAACAATATGCTCATTAATAAGAGGAGTTGAAATTAATCCACTGAAGATATTAAAGTTGATTTTGAACACATACTATGGAATGATTTAGATACTTCCATGTTGTGCAATCTTTAACAAGATTAACTTGTATATAAATTACGACTGAGTAGTGACTTCAGTTATCAAGTTTGTCTTTGTGCCACATCTAGAAAACCACTGGCCACTACCACGTGGTGCAATAATGGGCTTGATACGCTAAATCATTTGCGTGTGAATAGTAAATTCGATCTTCACTAGGTACCAAAAATTTCGGATTTTGCGACATCTAAACTACACGTAGAATCTTGCCTTAGCAAAGATTGTTGCAAAATTAACGCTTACATAGAATATCGAAAGAAAGAGAGAGAAAGAAAGAACGAGAACAGTAGTTAATTTCACGCAAAAGAGTTTGACTAAGTATCACAAAATGTGTTATGATCAAATGTTGCTGAAATAAAAATAAAATGTTTGGCGAGAAAATTTACCGTCTTGCCTTTAGCAGCTATTGTGCCAATATATAAATAAATTTCAAATTTCCTTATGTCCTAGAGAAGAAATATTTTGCAGCCTCTTTTTGTTGTCTTAACAATTACTAACTAGTTGAATAAAATTAAAGTTTGATTCACTGCAAGATATGAAAATTAAAACATACACCCAGAACAATATAGTATTTTCGAGATGTCTGTTCAGCTTCTTAAAGTATAGACATTTTCATCATAAGAGATCATATCAACTGTATTGAAATAAAATTATATTAAATATTTTTAATCAAACGTTACTGAAAAGTTGTTTCTCATAGAGCTGATGAGATAAGATGACAAAAATGCGTCATCTTCCATCAGCTGACAAAATTATCTCATTAAATATTGTTTTCTTTATTATAATTGTTATACATGAGTATTGAAAACGGTGTTGGCTAAATTTTCAGAATATACTTATCTTAATGGGATCAATAAATATTGTGAGTTTCAAAGCATAAAGTTGCATATCATCCGTTTGGCATGCGAATGCTTTTATAGAGAAAATAACGTACATGCAAAAGTAATTGTTGATTTATATATAATTTCAAAAGCCTAAAGTCTGTGGAACCTTATAAATAAAGAAAACAGTATATCTTGAAGACTCTCAACAGTAGTATCAACTAATATTTGTAGTAAATCTAGCAAGATAAGTAATCTTATTATAATTCTGTGTAATTCTTATTTAATTTGAAGCGTTGTCATTCTTAGCAATTACCTTGAAATAATGAACTATTTCATTTTGATCGTTTGGAAAGATCGAAATACTAGATAAACCGATTGTTTTCAGTGAGAAAATAAAAGAAAAAACAGAGGATGACAGAAGTGTTTAATTTCAGTTTCAGTGAACTAAAAAATAGTTTTCGATTACAATGTTTTTATTTGTATTCATTTAAATCTGAAAATAATGATCAAATTTCGACTTCGATTTAAATTGTAATTGCAATATTTTTTATTTAGGTTGATAAACTAAAATTTAACGATTCGATAAAGGAATTTCTACATATATGTTGTTATCGAAGAACGCGTCTTGTATTGACTCATTCATTAACTTAAAATTGAGAGTTATAAGAAAATTAAAACGGGAAATCTGCGCAGATTGCACGGCTATTTCTAGTAATATAAATCATGATAGTAAATTAATATAAGAAATATCTTTAACAATTAGTGGACTTGAAAAATTCGTTTTCCGGGGGAAAAATAAACTTCTTCGTTTCTTCTATGCCTTGTCTATTCAAGACGTATGTGATTATGGCTTTCCACGTCTCCCTATCCCTGGTGTTTCTTAGTATGTTTTTTTCTGTTACACCTCGCAACACCCGTTCCATCATCCAACTGATCAGGCCCTTGAAAATATTCACCGCTGCCTTCCTCTCTCTATTTTTCCTTCTGTCAGACCTGTCAGTATCAGGTTCTCTAAGCATTCCTTCCTCATTGCACGTCTCAGTAACCTCAGTTATCTCTTCCTGGTGCTCAGTATTAAATTTCCTTTCATTGACATTCTTTCCAGCACGACATCGTAGCTCACATTCTCGGTTCTTGTTATCCGCAGCAACCTTCTGTAGCACGACATTTCCGCTGCTTCAAGTTTTTTTCCTAATCTTCGATGATATTGTCTAGTATCTACTGCCGTATTGAAGAACTGACATCACATAGCAATCTAGCACTTACTTCTATGTTTCCAGTGAATTTTCTTATTTCGTAATACCTTACTTAGTTTCTGGGACGCGTCCTTCGCCATGCCAATTCGCCTTCGGATCTCAGTGACGCACTTTCCATCTCCTGTTAGAACACTTCCTAGGTATTTAAATATTTGTACTTACTTGATTCTGGTATCCCCCACCTGTATTTGTCACTTTGGGTTGCTCTTTTTGCTGATGACCATGCATTCAGATTTTTACAGTTTATTTGTAGTCGTTTTTGTTACTCTCCAAGGCTACCTTCTGTAGGAGGTCTTGTAATTTTCATTCCGTGTCTGCAATTAGCACTCTGTCATCTGCATACCTTACGTTGTTTAAATTGTGGCCTCCAACAACAAATCCTGGCGTAGCATCTAGAGTCCTCAAAATATTCTCGCTGTACAAGTTGAACAAATCTGGTGAAAAGACACATCTTTGTCTTACGCCTCTTTCCTTGCAAATCTGCTGAAATCGTTACTTATCCGTATGCAGGCAGTCTGCTGCCAGTAGAAATTCTTGATTAGTCTGATGTCTTTACAAAAATGTCGAGGCTGCAGAGCATTTCCATCAATTCTTTGTATTGTGTTTTGTCAAATGCCTTCGCATAACCAATAAAACATAGGTTCTTCTTCATTTGTAGAGAGATAGCAACCTAATCATAAATATAGCGTTCTTTGATACAGTGTCCTTGACGAACCCACACTATTCCTGTCCTATGCCTGGCCTGATTCTGCTTCTCGCTCTATTCATCAGGATTCTGACAATCAGTTTTTCTAATGTGACTCATTAAGCTGATTTTTCTGTGTAGTTCGCATTCGTTTTCACCTGCATTTTTCGGCAGTGCTATAAAAATCGACTTGCATAGGTCGTTTGGTATTATTCCACTATGAAAAATTTCCTTTATTATTTTGGTAATTTTCTCAATGTGGAAATCTTCTAAGGCTATCAGCAACTCTGTTCAAATGCCATCTAGACCAGCTGCTTTGTTTCTCTTCAGTTTGGACATTGCAGTTTCCACTTCGGCCTTTAATAATGTCCGCCTTCATCCTTATGTATTCTCGGTTGCTCTCTTCTGTCGCAGAAAAGATCCTTTATATACCCTTCCAATCGGTGAAGTATTTCCATTTTCTCCAATATTATGTTTTCATCCTTGGATTTTATGCCTCGTGTTGAGGAATAGGTTTTTGTCCTGTCAGTTCTCTTATCACTTTATGCATCTCTGTTTTATTGGTCCTGCTCAGTCTCTCTACTTCAGCGCATTTGTTGTTGAGCCATTCCTCTTTATCCTGTCTGCATTTGTTCCTTACATCCCTGTGTAGTTTCCTCTATACCCTTCCATGTCTTGGCGTTATTTTTGCTTCCTTTGCATCATCTCGAGAATCTCTTCAGTCATCCACTTGTTTTTTCATCTGCGTCTGATTTCCTTTTGGGCAACATTGTTTGCTGATGTCACCATCGCTTCCTTTAGTGAGTCCCATTTTGAGTGTCCTTTTTTAATTTGTTCTTCATAATTCTTTCTCACGCTGTTAGTGTATTCTTTCTGCAGGTTAAGATCATTCACGAGCCTGTTGTATTTCAGTCTTGAAGCTGTGTTAGGCTTCTTCATTCTTCGGAGTTTTATCCTTAGTCACTTCCGCAGTCGGCACCTGAATATGTTTTGCGTTGAACCACTGCGTTCATAGTTATGTAGCTTATTCGGTTCTTCACGTCCACCCCAGGGCTTTTCCATGTCCATAGACGTCGTGAGTGTTCTTGAAACCAGGTTTTAGTTATTACCTGGTCATTTAACAAACAAAAACAAAATACAACTGATTGTGGAAAATTACTTTATAAGTTTCAACATACCGTCATTCTCACGGATCGTTCATTCAATATCGAATATTTTCTTCAAAGAAACATCTATTTTTTTAATATCATAAAATTTATTATGTTACTTGTTAATATAGTTTCCTCAAGATTATTTACAATCATGAGTTTCTCTTTTATTTTTTATAATGTTTTAGATATAATGTGACTAGCAGTATAGCCCGGCGTTGCTCGGGTGTAATGAAAGCTTTAAAACTAATCCATGGTCCTGGAGCTTAGGCTCATTCTAAAGAATATTTGTGTGTAGGTTGGTGAGAATCGGATAAAAACTGTGGATTTGTATGAAGGACGTACAGGCAGATAAACAGACACACACACAAACATCTTGCCTTTTATATATATATATATATATATATATATATATATATATATATATATTATCGATATTCTGCACTATTGTAAGAACTGAAACCTTGAAACTTCTGAATATCGTTTCGTATGTCTTTGTCTATCAGTGTATCATATTTGATTAAAATCGAACCACACCTTCTATTTTTTTCGATTATCGATTTTAGATATTTATCCGGGGTACCTCGACACAAATCATATCTAAAAATACTCAAAGATGCTTATAGTACAAATGTGTATATTTTCAGGAAAATCGATTCAGACGTTTCGGAGTCTATAGGTAACGGATACACACATATAGACACACACACAGACAAAGTTTCTGTTGCACACTTTATTCTAGTGAGTGCAGAACCAGGGATCGAACCGCAGACCGTTGGATTTCAATTCAACGCTCTCCCAGCTGGCTTCTTGCTACGCCTCTTCCTCTTCCTCTTCCTACTCCACTTTCCTCCTTCCACCTTTTCACTGCGTCTCTCTGCGTCAGCTTCTCGCCAAGAAATTGACGCTACTACCTCCCCAGTGAACTTGGGCGGTCAGTTTTATAATCCATTTCTCTACCCATAAGCCATTTCCTCAGTCTATAAAAATTTCACTCGAGGGCCTCCTCTCTTTTTTCCTTTAGACTGAGCTGAAGGTGGATTATTAAGACAGCGGTGAGTATTATTATTATTTTCTTTCTTTGGAACAGATTACTGCTTTGCACGCCAGACACAAACGAACTCTTTTTCCAGAGCCGCCGCTATTCGCCCTTTCATGTTCACACTCCCCCTGGTCTCAAGACCACACATGTGGCAAGGCGGACGTGGCCGCTTGTTACGGGCACTCCTACGAAGGGGGATTGTCTGGATTTCTTCATCTGAGCTCTCAGAAGTGGCATCGGAATTATCGGCAACAGCGTCGGGGTTCGCAGTCGGACCATCAGACTCGCGGGGCGTAGGTCGAATCCACAGTTCGTCATTGGATGATTCACCACTGCCGCTACTTGTCAACGAATTCGTATTCAGGGCGGGCCGAATGTCCCTCACATGGCGTGGGGTACCATCAACCAGCACGGCCTGCTCACTGACGATGCCGGTGATTCGTCCCCTTCGAAAACTGGTGGTGCACCGGTTATTGGGAGGCTTCACCCAGACGGTGTCCCCTAATTCATACGGCCCTCTTGTTCCCCGCCGATCAGGCAGACGCGCGTCAATGCCCTTGATGCGCACTCGGTAGCGATGGATCGCATTGGCGGGTGCGCTCACAGCAGTCACAGCATCCCTCGGTGTTGCATTATATCTATAGACCGCTTCTGCAATAGTGCACGCCTTCCTGGCCGCGGTCCTCTTCACGCTTCGGTGGCACCGCTCTGCTATGCCGTTGCCACTCGGCACATATGCACATCGGTGTCTGAGCCTGATCCCCCACTCGTCTACAAAACGCCTAAATTCCACGCTGCAGAAGGCAGTATCGTTGTCCGTGAGGATCTCTTCAGGCGGCCCCCTTTCGTAAAATATGGATTCCAATTCACGGATGACACTGGAGGAGTCCTGGCGTGCCAATGGGCGCCAGATCGCAAACCTCGTCGGTCCGCAATCTATCAGTGTGAGGAAGTGCTGGCTGCCATAATGGGTTATGTCCATACCCAGTCGGCTCCAAGTCATGTCTGTTCCCAGCCGACCCCTCCGCCATCTCGCTGGGGCGGGGTCGATTGACTGGCATGTTTGGCATTCCTTGACCACCGCTCTCACTGCACTTTTTGACACTGACGGATTGGTCAATTGTACAAAATAGCATGTCCGTCTCACTCCGGGGTGCCCACTGATGTGGTGTATTTCCCTGATTTTGTCTGCCGCCTCCACAGAGGCAGCACATAGTAACGGTACTGGCCCAGCTTCTTTCTTCACGGCATCAATCCATCTCTGAGGCACCCGAGTGAGCCTATCAGCGATGGATTGATGCCGTGAAGAAAGAAGCTGGGCGCCGCTATTCGCCCTTTCATGTTCACAGTTTCATTTATAAATAAGTTTAGATTTGGAGTAAATCCTAATACTAATGGAATATAGCGATGATTTCAGCGTATAATTCGATTTATCAATTTCCAAACTAGGGGTGAACTGCTATGGCGGTATAAAATTCAAACATCTACCACCGAATTTTAAACAAATTTGGACAGCACTTCTGATAATTATTGTACATCAATTACCGTAACTTTAGCAGGCTACCATAAATATATCGCACTAAAACCTGTGTTTGGAGGATGTATTTTGCCTATAAACACATTAACTAATATAAAAGAGTAGAATAGTATACTATTAACGTATCAACACTCATCACAAGTTTTACATTAATTGTAAACTCTGATATTACGGTGAGGATCTCACTACACATGGAAGTGGTGTGGCGTTATTTAGATTTGGTATATGTTATCGCATATTGTAGTCTAACTTCATTTACTGGTAAACGTAACGTTTTAGATAATTGGCAGCCTAACTTAGGTTCGGGTGTAGACGTATGCAGCTGGTGTGGGAGTAACCCAGAATGTTTGAGCTAACAAACTTGAAACCGACTTGTTTTACATGCGTATTCACAACAGCTTTAATGAAGTAAAATGTTGTATTATTGTTTAATTAATTGCTAATATTTAGATTTGGATGCTATATTTGGAATCAGCGTACTAAGACTAAATGCTCAACAGACAATGCTTAATAGGTATAGCTAATGAGTCGTGGATATCTTTGTTACTTGAAAGTCCTGCTAATAAATTTCTCATACACTTTCCACCCGATATTCTATTTCACATGTGCATCCAAATTATTCTTATGTATTCAGTATAGTAATTGCTATTCAAACCGAAGTATACACAAGGTTATATGACTGTTTATGAAAAATTATTTTTTAGAATATTAGAATTATTTCTTCAGTTGCCGTTAATATTTTAATCAGAGTCATGTAAGCTTCTTGTGAAGGAATTTCTAATTGTTTTTCAGTACCGTAAGAAGGAAATGGCAGTATTTAAAATTGACTTTTCATTGTTTATAATTTATACATGAAAATTTGGAATTTTCTGTATTGTTGTGAGGAAATACGCACACACTAAGATATGAACTCTAGCGGGCTACATAAATACCGACAGTTATCTACTCTTGGGGGTTGTAATAAGTAGCAGCAGCTCCGATACTCATTTGTTAGTACGCCGTTTCGGCGCTTAGTACTATTGTACTCTATTTCCTATGTAAACTGTTCCTCTTTCCTAATATAATATTGTTTCTAATCGTATGCCGTGTCCGAGTTTTTCTTGGTAGTTTTTCTCAGGGCCACACCATGTATACTCTTAAATCTGTCTAACACAGTTAAGAAATAATTCTACTTTTCAAATCATTATTCGTAAATATAAAAAGAAAACATTCAGGCGAAGAAAGAAAATGCATTATTTTGGTACTGACCACATGCTGATGAACAATTACGGCATAATATTTCGTGTTAGAATTGAGAAGCTAACATATTACTAAAAAGAAATGAGCAAGCTGTATATAAATACATAAATAATTTCATTTCATATCTTTGTGTACAATTACCCAACTCAATGTTTACAATTCAAAGTGTTGGAATGTTTAATTTAATCCGAGGGTCATCTCACAAAAGGGAACCTCTACATCGAGAACCACAGTTTGAAAACGTAGCGTTTACTAACGTTACCAAAGATATTTTATCAAGTTTTTATATTACTATCTCATCGGTAATGTTGAAAAATATTTACGATCATTTTTTTTCAGTCTATGAACCATTGTTTTCCCTCCATTTTCATTATTTTTTATACACGCCTCTCAAAAAATAACCTTATATTTTCGCAAAACGTTTTTACATATTACGATCCGGTTTGCGATCCAGATCACGAATCTCAAAAACAAAAATAGATAAAATAAAAAATATATATCTAAATTTTAGAAACAGAAGCAACATTCCTGTATAAATTCATTCTAATTCAATTTTCTTTACTAAGCCAAGTAATAAAATGTTTATACACACGGTCGAAAATAAGAAGTTTCTTTAAATTTATATTTCTTGGCTGTTTCGATATTGTGTGTATCTCTATCCTCTTTAACCTCGCAATTTTCTGCTATGAAACACCAATTTTTTCTAATATAATATCATTGATGATGTTACGTATTAATATAGTTTCCTAAATATTATTTGACATTCATGAGTTCCCCTTTCTTTTTCACAAAATTTTAGAAATAATATTATTTAGAGCAAATCCTAAGACCAGTGAAATATTGCAAATATTTCAGCGTCTAAATCGAGTTTTCATTGATAAAAACATCTTTACAAAAGTAATGACAGACACCTCTGGCGGTATATGGCATTGAGCATTGTGTGTATGACACGCAGATGCAGAGACAGACAACGGCCAGGCCATGTCTCATCAGAAACTATAGTGAAGCAGTGTCGGCTCAGTTCCTTTTTCACTACCAGAGCATTTATTAAACTTTACTACCTGTTATAAAAGCTCTTACTGCGTGGTTGCTATTTAACAGCACCTTATTATATAAATTCTCTTGCAATAATTATGCCGTCGAGTAGTATATATATATATATATATATATATATATATATACACACTCTGTTATAATAAAGACTTATGTATTTATTTGTATATATTACTCTTGTCTTTTGGACTTTTTTCTTTTGTCTTAAGGTAAGATACTTAACAGTGGGTACACCAAAGAATATGTTGCCGAATTTTAAACGCCGTATGAATATAAATATGTTGCCGTCATTTTTTACGACGCGAGTTCACTGGTATCCGTATACTTTTACACAACACTGAAAAAAAAAAGAGTTAAGTAAGATATGCATTAAATAATATAAATCCTCATCTTTTTATTTTGATTTCAACTTATTTGACGTTATACAAAACACAATATCTTAGGTTTAAATTTGTATATCTGTAATACTTTAAAACCGCAAAGACAAGGTGATATGGGCATATTTTACTACTCTTGTGTAGTAATATTTTTTTTCACCAATTAAAAATAGAAACTATATTACATTATTAATTTGAATTATGTTATTAAATAAAATTATTATATCCTGCCAAATATTTTTCACCAGAAATGAAAAAATTCTACTTTTGAAATAATTCCGAAAAAAGAGGCTGTTTACTTGTACTCTAATTCTTTAATTTATTGCATGCATGCTCTATCTGATGATTGAATTTTTCTATTTTAAAAATTTCTCACTAAGCCTTTAACTTCTAACTAGCATCAACATCAAACCAATTTCTTGTTTAATCTGATATTCTTCACCATTTTTGGTTATTGCCTGCTGTCTATCTTTACATGGCTGTGAAAATTCTGTCATTGTTCTTGTTGCTGTTGCTTTTATGTATTTAATTTATTCAGATTAACGTATTGTTGAAACTATCACTTCCTTCAACAGTTATCGTATTTGAAATGTTACTGTGTTTCACATTTTTTGTGAAGTTCAACGACATAAGCATCACTGAATATGGTATAGCGATGGAATATCGCCTATTACTATTTGGATATTAGTTTTAAGAACCCCTTTTACATATAATTAAATTGAGCATAATTGCCAATTGAAAATTAACGTTTTTATAACGTTTGAATCAATTATAATGAAAAAGTATATGGAAGAATAATTGTTTGAAAATTATGTAGAATAACAAGGTTTCACATTTGATATTTTTATTAGTTGTAATTTTTCTGTACAACATCATTTCCCTCCATGTTCAATCTAAGATCATTCTATTAGGCATTTGTTTATTAATCTCCGTTTCTTTTATATCAAATGGGATCTTCAGAGAAAGAGCCAAATTTCCTTGAAGATCTAATTTGTTGGAACATTCGTAAGTTCGTTGGCCCTCTAGGTTAGCCATTTATTTTGTTTGCTCTACTTGCGTATTGAGCGCTTTTTGTTTCAGGTAACTCATCTCGGGTTTTTTTCTTTGGGCTGCGTACTTTGACTGATGCTCAAGTACTTAGCTCATTCTTTTGTTATCACAATTTTTCCTTCCGTGTAAGTACTCCGAGGGTTTTTCGGAACGAGTATAACGATAAGTTTACATTATATATATATATATATATATATATATATATATATATATATATATATATTATGGACTCTCCCAAAATTAAAATGTTAAGGCTTTAATTGAACAATTTAAACATTTGAATGCTATTTTGGGGGTTTGTCATAAAGAAAAAACATGTACATACTAATAGAAATTAGGGAAATCATATGTCGCAATGACAATTTAATATTCAGTTCTTTGTTTTCATTTTTGCGAAGTACATTGAAAATTTGCTTTGGCATACTAATTTTTAAGTTCTGCATTAGGGTGTTTGGTATGCTCATCCAGGGTGCAGGAGCTGCAGTACGAAGAGCATCTTCAGTTTCAAATTGAGATATATGTTTATACACTACATTTGTCAACTATCCCGAAACATTTACGATTGGAATTATTCCGTTTACCCATATTCCAATTTGATAATCAGAAGCAAATTATATACGGTAAGTTTTATGGCAAGTTAGAAGGCCATGCTTCTGCAAAAGTTTAACGTTCTTAAAAGATTTCCTATTTAGATACCGTCAAATTGTTTGACATCTTCCCTGAGCATCTGCATTATCTTTTATCTGATTTGATGTTAGGTCTTAATTTTTCCTAACTTCTCGCGTAATGCCTTTGTTTTGAAATATTAGAATTTTATGCAACCAATTGAATTTTTTGGAAGCATGCTCATCTGGTTTATAATGAGGTTATCAATTACAATTCTGATACGGCCAATTTTATTAGCAACGGCTCCTTACGAAAGACCATGTCTTTGAGGTTCAACAATCTGCCCTTTTCTAATTTTAAGAAAAAATTACCCTAAGCAATTTTAAATGAAGTAATTTAATGCTTGAAATGAACGAAGTAGATTTTTATACACTTGAAGTTGTAAGGACAATGACTATTTCTAAAGCTTTTGTCTACTAATTTTTTCGATGTTCCCTATGATTAACCAAATATACCTTTTCAGTGTTTGTTTCAATAAATCAATTGAGGGCTTAAAGTTCTTACTTGTCTGTTGATAAACTAGATTTTATAATTAAATGTTAATGTTTCGCAAATATATTTCCATTAAAATCACAGAATTTTATATTTTTTTAAACATTTTATATCTGATTTCAAGATTTTAAACAGGAGTATATATATATATATATATATATATATATATATATATATATAGGATGCGATGGGAAAACCATCACGATTTTTATTTCTAATTTGGCACAGACACGTTGTTCGCTCTTCTTATTGTCGATTGCACTGTATAGCCAGCTGAACACGCACTATCTGAGAAAAAGTACCATAACCCAATAGACTCACTAGCCAATAGAATAGGTTTATATATTTCTTTGCATTTGCAAGGAAACTCATATACGAACCATAGCGGTAAATATGAGGATAAGGTAGAGGGTTCAGAACTAGTTGGTTGAGTTTAATGGTTATGAATGTACAGCAGGTTGGAAAACACACTCTAGTCGTTCTGTTGAGAAAAGACCTTCAAATTTGTGAGGGAAACCTTAGAATAAGCAATGAGGACCTCATCTAATCATTTGACAAGGTGGTACTGGCCTGAGGGTAGCTGCTGGATGACCTCATGTGCAGGAGAAAAAAGTTATGGTTCTCAGATAATTTCTGCGACAGCACTATCCCTTACTTCTTGCCACATAACTAACTATACTGCATTCCCTTAATTATTATGTTTTGTGTGCGGTTGAGTCAGAGACCAATGAAACTGTTTATAACACCAAAAATCCTGGAAAGCAAGGAACATATTTACATTCTCTCAATTTAACAAGGATACCACCCAGAAGATGTGTAGGAGATTCAGAAGTCTTATATATAACGGTATCTATGTCACACAAAAGTAAAAATAGAAGAGACAATTTGAAATAAAACTAAATTCTGCAACACTGTTTATAAAAACTTCACCGATTTCAACGTTCTAGAATTTTTAATAGTTATATTAAGATGAATAGATTTGTGACTATTTTGTGGTATGCTTCGTATCTCTTCTGGAAATTTTGATATATGTGTTTGCACTATTTTAAGGAATATTACATGCTTCCCCTTTTAATTTTACGATGAAAATATATCTTAGTTTCGCTCGTCTACACAGCTAATACGCACTACTCTGTTTATCTGATATTAGTTTAAATTTCGTTCATTTTATTCATCCTGAGTTTATTATTCTGCCAGAGCAAAAAGCAAACATCGTCTTTCCCCCACTTATTTCCAATATTCTCAGAATGTTCATTTCTTACCGATTTTATTTCCACTTGTATATTTTTCATATTGCCATATTGTAATATTCGGTTATCTTGCACTTTTACCTTTCCTCATCATGTGTTCTGAAATAGCTTGAGCATTTTTATTATTGTTACCTACACATTATTTGTATTTACTATTCTACTAAGAAAAATTTAATCTCTTACATGACCTAACTATAGCATTCTTCATACCCATCAATAAAACTATATATAACTCTAAAATCGGTAAAACCAATTATAACATTGCTGAATATTTTGTTCATATATGACGAGATTGTCCATCGATCACTGCTAACGCGTAGGGGATACACCATTTTACACATTCGTGGACGTTTCTTTCTTTTTAACGTTTTTTCAAGATCCAATAGTAATTAATCACACTGTCAGCTACTCAATTTGCTTGTTATGCAGCGGCATGATAAATACTTTTCTGGTATACATTGTGACAATTGGTAGTAGTAGACAGCGTTTAAACGCCGTAGTCAGCCAAAGTATTTCGTTTGAACAGGTGCTTCACTTTATGACTAAGATTCATAGACCTTCTAGTATATAATTCCAGCATAAAACCGCTTCGTTTTACATAAAAAATAGTGTCATATTTATGCACAAAATTGAGCACTGCCCGCTATCCACTACCAGAATGTCATCAGATAGAAAAAATAGAATGACATTCTGAATATATAGACTACTAATTGAGAAAAACGGAAAAGTGCTATTATGACCTCAAGTACATATCTTTCTAAAGTAAGCTTAAAGAAAATAAGGCCGTTCCAAATGAAAAATCGGATCAATACGTTATTAGAATCTGATCTATACCGATTTCTTAGTACCAGGTTTTATTTGTCTAATAAAATGACCGTTTTGCATGTTGCCTAAGAAAATAAACGGATTGTATGTTACCAAATAAAGTAACAAGATCGTACTATTTGTAAAGAGACCAGTTAGTATTTTTCTTATAAAATGACCTGAGTGTACTTTCCTATAAGGGTGACCGGCTTGTTTTTACCTAATAAAATGACCGGTTTTATTTTGCTAATAAAGTGTTCAGGCTTTTCTCATAAAAATTTTCTGGCGGCGTTTATCCTATCAAGAAAACCGTCTTGTATTTTAACTATTGAAGTTGTTGGATTGTAATTTACTTAATAAAATGCGGTCTGAATTTTACTTTATGAATTGAACGGGTAACAACTTACCAACTGCAGGAATCGGGCTCCACTTTGCTTAAAAAAGGAGTTTAGTAGAATCTTAACTTTTAAGCAGACCTTCTTGTACTTTATATAATAGAAATTAAAGTAGTATTTTACTTACAAAAGTATTATTAAGTGAATATCTCGAAAATATCAGGACAGGGAATAGCAAGCCACTCTTCTCGCAAGTCGAAATGCTATAGTATTTCTAAATAACTTTTTGACATGGTTCGGTTTTTCAAATCAAATCACGGAATTAAATCTGACTTAATGGGCCACTATTACTGATCGTTATGTAATGATACTGTTGTCTCTTCGGCTGCATCTTTGGTCTTAATATTTTCTTTATTTTTATCAATAAACACCAGTTCGCAACTCGCTATCTAAGCTTATGACAACTGTTTATATTGGCTGGATTAAATGTCTGATCAGTTTGATAAGTGAGTTGAAAAGTGTGTTTGCTTTGAGTTGTTAAGTTGAGAGAGTGAATTGCTAATGAATCTTAATAGTATGTATTATCGGTTCGATGAGGTCAGATTGGCATTTGATCTAAAACAAATGATATCCAATGTGTTCTTAACTGGGACAAGACTTCTTAATTCCAACTGCTTTAAAACTAAACAGCTTTCTATTGATCACCTAACAAACCATTTCTTGTTTTCAACATCATGGATATTTCTAAATACCAAAATAATGACACATTGCGCTTTCTTGGTCTAGAAATTCCCAGCTGACATATAGTAGAAAGATTATATTTAAACCATAACTAGGCCAGCTGCTAAGAATTTTGATTCCAGGTGTCGTGTTGTATACACTTCATTAAAATGACGATTAATAATTCAACGACGGTTTCAAAAACTCTTATAGCATCGTTTGGCTTTTTCACACTGATAGAATGATGACATTCTCACTTAAAAATTATAACAGTAACACGTATAAATTAACAAATGTAGACAATATAACTTTTTTTCATTATTCCGGCGATATGGTTGTTGAATTAGAGGTGGCATCTGAGGTGTAAGCATTTGCGTATCGAGTCCAGCAAGAGACCAGGCTCGTCTGCGGTGTTTACCTGTTTTTTCTCGGTCTGAGTTCATATATCAAATAGCACTGACTGCATGGCAACTAGTAATCTGTCTTTTATATAAGCAATAATGTCATTTTTTGACTCATTGTTCACTAGCATGTTAAGGCCCAAATAATCTGACCTTGTCTACGCTAGTTTCAAAATAATCAAGTATTTTCCTGACACGGGAAATTTTGCCTGCATTCTTAACTTTGACAACAATCAAATATTTATCAATACAGTGTATATTTTTATTTTGCTAGCGAGTTTGCTTATGTTTGTTGTTCTGTTGTATAGTGAAATGAAGAGATACACAGTGAAATATAGATTAACTACTTTATTACTAGAGTGGTACAACCAAGGGTTATATACAATATTTACAGTCTCTCGCAGTATTAGGTGTTCCTTCACGGAGTCCGTGATAATGATGAACGCACATTGTCTTTTACACATCCAGGCAACCAGATATCACATGGTACGAGCCACAACACAACAGTTTCATAAAAATACAATTCTCCTCGAAATTATGCAACGGCTCAGATAATTTTACAAACAGTCGTGCTAGAAAATTGTTCTATACAGAATCTATCGAACATATATATAATTATATCATTCGTTCAGATAATGTTACTGATAATGATGCCAGATATGATCTGGTGTTTCTTCTGTATATTAAGAAATCTTGATGAGATATGAAGTAAAATCTTCAGTTTTATTATTCCTCACCTAGCGTGTCGTGTCCATTCATGATATTGTTTATAAGCTTTACGAATTTAAGCGCATTACTAGATTGACGGCAAGATCTCATCAGTTAAAATTTAGATTGCCTAGATGTAATCGTATATTTTTTGCCAACATGTTTCTTCCAATTCTCTTTTGCGTGTTTGAGTTTCTGCTATGTTTAACAACATATCAACCTCTGTGTGTTACTTCAGTGTTTTTTTTTCCTGTTCAGTTATAATGAGATTGATTGATTCAGATTTTGCTGGGATTTTATTTTATTTTAGAAAACTGAAAATGTCTTCTACTTTTGTATTCTAAAATGATTTGTTGGAAATAATTGTTTTCTTCAGAATGTGTTATGTTAATTTTTTTCTTCAAAAGTGTATTGGTAGTAATGTTTTCCTGGAAAAAAAATTATATTTTTCTATAAAAGTATTTTTATGAATACATTTCTATGAAATTATGTTTATAACTTCAAAGTATTTTAAAACCAATTTGGGGGTTAACTATTTGCCTATAGCTGGGACATTAAGAGGTGCTACCACTCCGGGTCAGTGTGGACATTTTTTTTAATCATATCACCCCAAGTAAGGCGGTAACGCCACTGATGTGCAGGGGGCTACGCAAGAGGGAAAAGATTTGGAAAAGAGAAAGCCGGAAACCACATTTTAAACAGGGAACAAATGATGAGCCTCTACATCTGTACAATAGATGTGGGTGGAGTGTTGGGAAGAACAGCAGTTAAGAGATAGTTCCATGCTCCTCACAACCTCAGACACCTTGCTGCCAGATGCAGTTTATCGTCATGCGCATGACCCTCTCTCTAGTGAAATTCTCTATCAATCCTCTGCTTTTCAGCGAAATTTGATCACCAAAAATGTTAAAACGTTAATCGTTAACTACTATGTTCATGATTATTCTACTGATATTTTTTTCACAACTTCAAAATAAATTTCTTTTTTCTGAATGTTTCACCATCAATAACACTTTGTGTATTTACTCCCTTTTTTTCGGGGAAAATGTGTATTAATTTTTTCGTAACAAATTACATTACAGGATTGTAATATTACTATATCAATGTAATGGTATTTTTATGTAATAGATTTATGTTGATTACCTAATAAGAAGAAAAATTAATATTTAACTTAATAATTTGACTGAAAAAAATTGTGTATTAACTGGCTATTATATTACCAAATAAAATTAACGGGTAGTAATTTACTTCATAATTTGACCATGTTGTATGTTTTTAATCATTTCGCCCCAAGCAAGGCAGTTTTACTGCCACAGTTGCAGAGAGCCTTACCTAGGAAAAAGTGGTGAGAAAGAGGGGTAGGTTATTGAGGGTGTCAATAAGAGGGTAATTGAAGTACAAGGGTGGAGTGGATGGAGAAAAGTGCTTGAAAGAAAGGATGCGTTTTAGTGAGATAGAAGAAAACTATTGAGCTTATATTTAAATTCTTGGAGCTTGTAGCTGTCAGGGAAGCAAGTATAAGGAAGGGAATTCTACAGGCGGGAAATGAGAGAAAATGCCCTATTATAGTAAAGATTGCTGTTACATTTAGTGGTTTCACTATAAAAGAGTGGGACCTATTTTCTAATCTAGTAGCTCGAGTAAATTGAGACATAGTGGGCAACAGTGCGCTAAGTTCATTGGAGCAGAAACCGTGAAAGTATGTGTAGAACAGACATCGAGAAATCACATCAGGCCGCTGAGTGAGAGCGCGACTGCAGCCAGCTGCCAAGTCGGGATCGATCATATTACACATTCTCCGTTGGATATTGTCAAAAACCCCGAGGTGAAAGCAGGGGCAACCGACCAGATATGGTAGCAGTATTCAATACATGGAGGGATGGTAGATTTATATGTTCACTTATTACATGATCAAGTAATATTTTACACGATCACTACGTTGAGGGGATAGTATGTAAAATGAAGCAGTAGTACTTTGTCTATAACAGAGTGTTATACATTAGTTGAGACCTGATGATGTATTTACCTAATGAATTTACCGCCCTGTATTTTACCTAAAATAATAACGATGAAATACTATTATATTGCATAATAAATCATTCCAGTGATCAGCCCCTCAATTAAGTTCCATACGTTATTCACGCTTAGGCGATCCTGTTCCGAAACGAGATGTGACTGTTATTACTATGAGGGTGCAGATTTTCCCGCAGTCAGTCAGTTAGTTAAGTGCCATACGTGATACACGCTCGAAAGAGACATAACTGACTGGGCAGAAGATTATCTCGCAGTAGGTTGCTATTGCTTTCTGCGGTAGACTGGTTGCCGACCAAGGCTATAGAACCCAATCTGTCCTGCTATTTAACCCATAACTGGAAGGAAGAGTCGGATTAATACCTTTCCCAAGGGTATTTGCGCGTAAGTGAATACAATGGATTCAACTGGAATTCGAACTCGTCTCACCGGTTTCTCGTTCCGAGCCGATATCCACTGTACCACAACGCACATCCTTCCCGCAGTAGCATGCCATTACTCTCTGCAGTAGAATGGTTTCTCACCAAATCTATGCAATTCAAATCGTTCTCCTATTTATCCATTAGCTGAAGGAGGAAGAAGCGACGAATTCATACCTTCCCCAAGGGTATGAGCGTATGTGAACGCAGAGAATTAAGCGAGAATTGGAACTCGGCTCTCTAATTTCTCGTTTCAAGGCGATATCCACTGCACCACAGCACATATACCATTCGGAGGGCACTTACTTAATAAATTGATCGGTTGATTCTTTACTCAAAAGTTTATCGCGGTATACGTAACTTAAGAAAATGAACGGGTATCATTTTATCTGATAAAATTACCTGTGTGTTCTTTAATAAAAATTCCAAAGTTAGTGATTTAACAATATAGCAAACGTGTGGTAAGTTACCTAATATAAGAAAAATGTAGTTCTTTTATCGAATAAACTGACAGGGTACTTTTAACCCAAATGAATTGATTCTGACGTATTTTACCTAATAAAGTTAGTTCGTTCTGTCTCTCATTCTCTCTCTCTCTATATATATATATAGAGAGAGAGAGAGAAATTAATTTAATTATAATATGAATCTTTAGATTTATTTATTTCCGATGCAAACAATTAACTAGTCCAGCTCAGATTCAATAATGCTTTTTGTAAGTAATAATTCATTTCACTTTTAATCGTTATCGTATTAAAATATCGGCAAAATATTTCCTACGTAAATTTGCTCAAGGTCTGTCCAATACTGTGAATCAGCTTCAGGCTTAAATTATTTATGATGATTGAATTAATTGTTCAATTAAATATGAAGTCGTGAATATAATAAACATATTTCAGATATCTCCAAGTGAAATGTCAGGCATAATGAAATATATTTTTAATGCCCTGTGAACTAAAACGAGAAAAAGCTATTTTTATGCGTCCGCCATTTTTTTAAGCAAGTGACTTAATTTTAAATCACGGCTGAATAATTAAATAAGACTCGCAAATTAATTGTTAATGAAATTATCCGGATGTCAACTTTTACAGAGACTTTATCATTTACGACAATGTTGCCTCTCCACATGAAAACAAAGAATTTGTTTTTCATTTATTCAGTGAAACTCTTATGAAACATTCATCAATTCTTCTTTAAATATGTGGCATATGGGTTCATTTCAGAACAGTGTTGTGTGGATAGTCATTAAGGTAATTATTTTATCGGAAACGGTAGGAATAAAATGAACTGACTCAAGGATTAAAATAAATAATATATTTTATAATTTAGAGCAGTGGGTGTGTTCTTTGTAGAAAACGTTCGTTAACCAAGCAGATATTACTCGCAGTCGGAAGAAATCTAAGTTTCGGTAGTAGGTAGGCATTTTGGTAGTAGGAAGTGAAACTACGGTCATGTAAGAAATTAGGTCAGCTCTCCTTTTCTTTGCTGATGGTGACTTGTATTTTGTTAGTTTAGAGTAGTCAATTTTTTCAGCCATTTTCAATTGTGTGTTCTGTATAATCTTTCCTTTTCAGAGTTTTTCCCCAATAGTTTTTAGCTGAATTGGATAAATGTTGAATTTAAAATTTTAAAATTGAGGTTTTAATCCAAAATGGTGCATAGCCTAGTATTTTAACTCACCACCCTGTCGCTGTCTTTTTCGCTGTTTCTGTATTAATTGTACTGGTCCTTGTATGTATATATATATATATATATATATATATATATATATATATATATATATATATATATTATTCTGTTAAATTAAATAAATGGATTTAACATTGATTTCTTCTGAGTGCGTCTTTATCGAAATTTACCTGGATTGTATACCAAGTGTATTATATATGTGCTGTATGGGTACGTTTTGAGAGCTATCACAATGCGTTTAGTAAAATAAAGGAAGGTAAAGAAGGTGTTAGGTTTTACCTATATATTATTCATTAATATTTCGAGATCAAAATCCAATCTTCAGAAAAGTAGGAGAGATTGATTTCAAGTCTGCCCCTAGACCGAATTTGTTGAAAGGGACGGTCCACGTGCGGATGCGAAATCACGCTCTCCTACCATTCTAAAATATTTTGCTCTCGAAATTATTAAATAATAAATAGGTAATACCGAACACATTCTTTTTCTTCCTTTATTTTACTAAACGCATTATATATATATTTTTCATTGAAGTTTAGTAACTGCCACTTTGCCAAACAAGTATATTGATATTGTTTTGAAATGATTTTAAAAATCAAATAAAATTTTAATTGTAGGATTTTATTGTCGACTGGCAAAGAAATACTAATCTATGGAAGCTGTATTATCTACGTCTATAAGAGTTGTCAACTGGGCTTATGCTAAGTACGTAATTAATATTAACATTATTTCAATCACCCCTCCCACAGTTCCTATGTGTGAATTATTTTTTGTCTTTCTGTTTCACGAGATTTTAAAAAATCCGGTAGCAAAAAAATTAAAACTACAAAGTGAGTATGAACTCTTCAGGAGTCGACACCAGGTAACTAGAAGTGCTGTCTCGATACAACACCGTGGAGAAGGCAATGTAAAACTAATCCACTATTTCTTCGACAATTCTACGTATGTTTATAGACTTGCACAATAATGTGAGAAAATTAAACTAAGGGATTTAAGCGTAAAGCCACTGACTCTTAGCCAGTAACGGAACGACATGAGCTACAAGTGACCGTCATCCAGACATTTAGCATTAATGACGTAAACAGGACAAATTTCTTCAGACTTATCCCTCACCCGGAATTTTAAAAAATGAGCGGGATGTATCACCGGACCGTTAACCTGCGAATGTTCGCAAAAAAATAAAAAAAATAACTCTTGGGAAGTGGAAAGGTAGAACCATGACGAACTGTGGACACCTGGAAAACGAGAAGCCAGAGATTTAACATGGAGATTTTAGGCGTATCTAAAACGAAATGACCAAACAGCGTAGACTTCATCAGTGACGATCTCGGAATGATATACACAAGAGTTCAAAATAATGAAAAAGGAATCGTCATTGTACTGGATAAAGACAAGGAAAAACGGTATGGGGTATTGCCAGATATCTGAAAGGATTCTATTAGTTAAACTGAAAGGGAAGCCTCGCAATATATCGCTAATAATGACATATAAGTCTACAGCAACGATAACACAATTTACAGAAGAGAAAATCGAGTTCTTCTACTCCCTGATTGATTATGCCAAGGCATAATGCAAATCACTAGACATCAGATTCATCGTGAGTTCTTAATGCCAAATTCGACTAAGTTAGAGAAAGTGAAACGGTCTGCTATTTCGGACTACAACACCGCAATGGCCTTGTTGAGAAATGGATTGAATGTTGCACAGTGAATGACCAGATAAAAACTAACCCTTAGTTTTAAAAGCACCATATATGACTATTGATATCGAGGAGTCTAGGAGGATAAATATGTAACAAATTGATTTTGTTACTATCAAGAAGAGATTAAGAACGCAGTCCTTTAATGCAAAGCTTTCTTTGGTGCAGACAACGGAAGTGACAACATACCAGTCTATGCAAACTAAGACAATTCAGGAATCCTAAGTCAGCCTTAAAAAAGCAGTACAATAGACTTGTTCATGCCCCAAACCTACATGAAATGTATGTGGAGAGTATGTGAATGAAATACAAAGAAAAACCTTGAAACAGATGTACAAACTGGGATGAACTAAGAGTGCCCAAAGTGACATCGTCGAACGACATCGTTCCAAAGAAAAAAGCATGTCGGAAAATAAATAAGTAGCTTCATGAACACATTCTTGACCTGATGCAAAGGGATAAAAAAATACTAAGATATGGAAAGGAATACAAGAAAAGAAATAAATAGAAAATGCAAAGAAACTAAAGAAAGATGACCCAACATAAATGTGCCGAAGTAGATAGACTGAGCACAAAAAACAATTGTGATATGCATAAAAAATATAAAACTAACATCTCAAAGTAACTGGATGTATAAAAACAAAAGACGGTTCACTCATACTAGAAAAAACAAACCAAAACAAACTTCAGAGATGGAATGAGTATATAGCTGATCAAAAATATGCAAATACACGGATGAAGCAGAAATGAAAGTGGAAGCGGCAATGGCCAAATTAAACAGAAATACTGTTGCAAGACTCGATGTGAAGGCAACACAGATGTTGACGCCCTTATTTGACTTTTGGCCTAGAGAGGCTGACAGAAATAATAAACGAAATCAACAAAAACGGCAATATACCGGCGGATCTAAGCAGATCAATTTTCATAAAAAGTCAGGTGCAAAGAAATGCGAACTCTATCGAAAGATTCGCTTAATGAGCCACACACAAAAACTCATCAACCAGATTCTGATGAACAGAACGCGTAGCCGAATTGGCCCAGATATATGACAAAAAGAATGTGGTTTTGTTATGATAGCGGAACATAGAATCCTCAAAATACTATCTGAAAGAGCCATAGAAATTCAGAATGAACTATATATGTGCTTTATAGTCTACGAAAACGAATTTGACAACGTATGGCACAAAAACTTGTTTGCAATGCTCGAAAACCTCGTTATTTTCGAAAAAGACGTTAAGATAACGAAGAATATCTACTAGACGCAAAGCGCTTGCGTAGGGATACGAAGTGAATTCATCATGTATACAAAATAGAAAGGGGCATAAGACAAGGATGTATTTTATCACCCGATATATTCATCTTAAACAGCGAAACAGTTCTGATAGAAATAAAACTTGCCAGGATTCGTCATTGGTGGCCACGATCTCAACAGTGTAAGACACGCTGATGATAAAATGCTGACAGCAGACACGGAAAATAATGCATGACTTCTTACAGAAGATAGCAACAGAAAGCGAGAAGAATGGACCAAGCATAAACTTCAAGAAAACTAAATGTATAGTCATCAGCAAGAAGAAGTCCCCTAAAAGCCAACAACAAGTCGGAGAAACTAAAATAATAAAAACGTAAATAAATCTAAATACATGTGAAGGATACTGACAGATGGAAAGTGCGAAGTCGCATTTGCATGGAAAAAGACGCATTTCAAAACTAACCGGAATACTTAGATACAGGAAATTCTAATTGGAAACAAGGAAAAGAGTGCTGGATTGCTATGTGATATCTTTTCTTTTGTATAGCAGTAAAATTTTGGACAAGCTTCTGAAGGGTAAAAGAGAGGCTTGATGCAGCAGAAATGTGGTTTTACAGAATGATACTGAGTGTACCATGTACTGAGCACGTGACTAACGACGCCTTGTTGGAGAGGATAGAAATGAGAAAAAAAACTCACACATAATATAAGGAAGAGACAAATGCGATTTCTAGAATATGAAATGAAGAGAGAGGGCCTGGAAAATTTAAGACTCACAGGACGGATAGAGTGAAAGAAAGACAAGAGAAAGCAGCTCGAGACCAACTTGAGAGTACTGAGAAAATGGATGACAGAGCAGAGCGTGGGAGTGAGAGCGACAAGAGACTGAGCCAACTTGAGTTTCATGTTCGCCGTCATCCAGAAGAGACACGGTACATGAAGAAGTAGTTAATCTGTTAAGTTTTCTATCACATCTCTGGACAGGTTAGAAATATCAGTAGCAAACGAACACTAGACTGATTCATCACGCGTCATGCATGGCTCCCATATGTAGATTCATTGTCTCCCTGTGGCGTTCAGGTCCCATCAATGTTCTGCGTCTCAACTGATGGTGCACCTTGAAAATCAGATTTTTCACCATTCTGAATAGGTTAAGTGTATATTGGGGTAAATTTGATATCGTATATCATCAAAAATGTCTTTGTGTCAGTACTATTTATTGGTTAATTATTTTGTTTCTGGCATTCTTTACTTCATTCATTAATTTTTAGCAACCGAAGTTATTCGTAGAGCCTTCCAGACTAAGGGTTTTCAGTCACAAATGGTGGCTCGCCTCCAATTAACTTCCAGTATCTTTGATAGGTTTCAGTTTTTATTTTCTTCCTTTCATTTTAGTGTATCCTTATCGTATATATATATATATATATATATATATATATATATATATATATATATACCACGACCACTGGCTGCATCAAGTCAACCTCCCTCATATTTGGCCGCTTCAGGAACCGTTGTGTTCTTGATCTCGAATTAGCCAAAGCATGAGCGTTTATTACCGCTTGGCGTTGTTGGTGTAGACATTCAATGGATTGGCATATGATAAAAGCCAGGTTCAAGTCTGCAACGACACGCTGTATATTTATATATATGTTTTATCTATCGAATAATTAAAAGATGACAAGTTAAAATAAGGTACAGAAAACAAATATCAGTTGGCTGGTATTTTATTGACGATAATATTCTTGTATTTTTTCTACCACGCAATCAGTTCGTTGACATTTCAATATTTCTCTCTCCCGCCTATTTCTTCTATTTCTAACAGTAGGCGAGTTTTCCGGTCGGCCTTTTTTCTCATCTCTCTTCCGAAACCTTCACTCAAGACAACGGAGCTGATTCAGTAATCTCGTCTTTGCATTATGATATTTTTAAACAGCATCCAACCCGTTGTGAGAAAAAGGGGTATAAGTTTTTCTTTCCCATTCCATGTATAATATTTACTGGTTCGAAACGAAAAAAATTACATTTGACAATTTTGTCTTCCAATAGTAAACACACTTCCTCTATTTGTCTGCCTGCTCTCATCAACTCACCCGTAATCGAGTACACAGAAATTGTCAAGGCCTCATTTCGACTTAGGGTCAAGCATCTCAAAAATCCATTGAGAGATATTTTGTCTTTTATCAATTTAATGATTTCTATTAAAATATATATATATATATATGACAGAAAGACATAAAAAAAGTATTTGAAAAACATGAGAATGTCAGCTTTTAACTTTAAATATATTTATCTTTGCACACAATTTATTCTTTTGTATTTAAATTTTTTCTTTTATATATTTTTGCATTTATTTTACGATATTTGAATGACTTGGCGCAACGTTCCATGAATCAAACATTTGTGGTTCATTTACTGATTTTTGTTTTGTTCAATTATAGTAATTTACTGTGAGTTGTAATGCAGTGGATATCGATCGGAACGAGAAATCGGAGAGCCGAGTTCGAATCCCAGGTGAAATCTTTGCATTCACTTACGCACAAATATCATTGGGAAAGGTAATAATCCTTCTCTTTCTTCAAGCTGTGGTTGGAATAACAGGAGGAGCTGGTTTCTATAGCCTTAATTGGCAACCAGATTGTCGGATAAATTAATGGCAACCTACTTCAGGAAAATCTGCCAAATCTTTCGAAACATCAGCGCCCAAGCTTGTATCACGTATGGCATTTAACTGTCTGCATATATACTCTGGCATATATGTATAATACTCATAGAATAATACTCATACTAGATCTACTGCTCTGGTTACCTCGCCATAGCGCAAGATGGTGTTTTTGCCTAGCAGTCATTTACATTGACCAACACTGTTATGAGACAGAATAGCCCTTTACTGAAATTCAGTAACAAGAAAATTACATATATTTCTTTGCAATATTTCAGGAATATTTATTGTAGAAGCTCTAATGTTGCAGCAATATTTGGAGAATAAACGAATGAGAGATATGTATATATGTAAGGGATTCAACAGGGAAAGCTTGTCTAACACGATACAATGAAAAATCTGTTATTGCATCAGACGTAGGAATTGATTCAGTATAATCTTTCCTCTTCATCCCAACATAGAATGTTAGCCCGACAAGGTGCAATGTGTCATTCTCTTGGAAAGAGATTATTAATAGAAATAGTTTTGCTTAAATTTCAGGCACTTCCTTGGCCCTAATTTTAGTTGATTTTAGCCACTTTCAAGATCAGCTTAGGTGCACATTTGACCACGTATATATCAAATATTTTGATCGAACTGATCAGACATATTATTGTGAAAGCAACAAATATTCAAATCCTTAAAGAAAACTATGAAAAATGTAAGAAAATCCCTTGTGGTGTTTGTTTAATCAGAAATTATTTAGACTAAAATTATGTTTATGTTGATGTGATTAAACATACACATGAAGGAGTAGGGATGCAGTTAAATTTTAAAATTGAATTTTACATAATTCTTTTATACGTGTTTGCGTAATAAAACCTAGTTTATTTCATCTATTTTCTTTTAATTCCTCCTTATATTTCTATCACTTTTTCAAGAAATATCTCTATTGTGATAATAGAAATTTGAACAAGAAAAATGAAATGATGTAAGAAACTTGACATAAATTTACTGTGAATGATTTAGCAATTAAAACACTCTATATATTTTCCTCTTATATTTTTCTATTTTCAAATAAACTAATTTTAAAATTATAGTCTGATTGAATCCCAACAGGGAAAACGCATCGACAAAACCTTTTCGATTTTGTAAATTATTCCTAACATCTTTCTTTCCATACAAATGTTCAATGTAGCTTCACCGAATAGATAAATAAGTGTAAAAATAAAACTAAACAGAAGTATACGATAAACTACTCACACTGATTCTATTAACTTTAAATGCTTAATGTTCAGTAATATGTGACGTGTCATTTGGCTAAGTTAAAAATTATTTTAAAATATGTTTATATGAACACAACGAAACTGACGTTGTGAGTAGGATTGCGTGTCTCTATAAAGCAGTATGCTCTGCTGCGGGGTGTTTAAATATGACATGTCAAATATAAAGAAACATGCAAATGGGTATATACCTGACTAAACTATTTTATATTAAAATTCTGCTTATAAATCTCGGAGAGTCACACAGTGTAGCCATGAACAGGTTATGTAAAATAAAGTCTGTTATTCTCGAATGATAATTTGGTCAAAATTTAATGTTGTGATGATACGAAAGCTGGATAATGACATATTCAGTAATATATAAATAAAGCGTATAAGATTGTATCATTCATGGAAACATTCCCGGCTGATTTTTTTTTGCATTAAAGAAATATACTTGAAAAAATAGTGTACTAGAATTTCTCTTATTAATTTTGAAAAAGAAAAAAGGTGGATTTGTTTCCCGGTTTTTCAATACGTGTTGATTATGTAAACTCAAAATATAATTCCAATTATCAGAACATTTTTCTTGCTAGTAAATATTAATTAATTTTTAGAAAATAATAGAATTTTTTTTCTTTTAAACATTTTGATTTTTGTTATATTGAATCCAACAATTCGTCTCAAATATGGAGGCTGTTCGGTTCATACATTTTCGAAGTACGTGAATACAAGGAACTTATAATTCATTCAGAGTAATTTTTCTGATATCTCGTTCTGAGCTATTCCAAACGACACAATGGGGATATAAAGGTAATTCGACTTCATACTGACGTTTCCAAGGAGTAATGTTCTAAATTCGGGAAATAAAAATGGAGGTCACTCAACACAGTCAGCAATACGATCTCAATGGCAAAAATATAACTGAGTAGGCAGCAGATTAATACCTCAAGATTCATCAACAGAATGATACACAGTCATCTGAAACAGCATGGCTCAACTGATTCCAGCTTGTTGAATACTGATGTTTCGAGTAGTATTCGCGCCTACAATTGCTGATGTGTAAATACAATGGAAGTCTAAAGTAATTGAAGAAGAGCAATGGCAAAACAGCGAATGAACAAAGCGATTTCACTCAGTTGGAGATCGTGCGAGAGTTGAACACACTACTTTCTCTCTGTATCTCTCACTCATCTATCCTCTCTCTATCTCTCGCTCATTCACACCTAGACACACACACACACAAACACATATATCTGCTGACAAAAAGCCTTGATGAGTGGGGACACAATTAAGGTGCCTTTAAAAAAGTTGGCATGTTTGATCATTTAAGAGATAAAACTTTATATCAAATCTCTATATAGAGATAAAGCATGTTATGGTAAAAGAAGCCTGCTTACCCCAATGTCTTATCGTAAGTTAACCATAGAATAACAATCTTGACCCAAACAACGCCACAATATATATATATATATATATATATATATATATATATAAACATATTTTATTGAATAATATTCGCACGTTGGGTCTATAATGTGTTTTAATCCATTTTTTGAAATTATTATTAGTTTTTCCACTGAGAATATTTTGCAACTTCTTCTATTGATATTGGGTGGCTTTGTCTTTTTATAACATTCAATTTGCTTTTGATGGACATAATTTTTTTTGGTTCCATTTAAAGTCTGATAAGGTTGTATTGTTTGACTGTATTGCTGATTTAAATGGCGGTTTGTGGTAGTTATGCCTCCTTTAAATGTTTTTTTCTCAAATCATATGTAATATTTCATTGGTTTAGTTTATAATTGCAACAGTACCTTAGAATATTAGATTATTGATTAAATATTTGTTGTTAAGTAGATTTTCTTTGTTTCGGTTTTTACATTTACTGGTGTTATTATGTTGTTTGTTATTTATGTGATTGTCATTAGTTTTGTTTAATACCTTTTTTCATGTGCATGGATATCAATCTTAATATACATGTAATACTCACAAACACGCTCACACACACACATACACACACACACACACACACACACATATATATATATATATATGTAAATATTATTGATTAAATATTTGTGCTTAAGTAATTTCGAGATTTACCTTTACTCGTGTTATTTTGTTGTTTGTTATTTATGTGATTTGTTATTAGTTTTTGAAGAACTTTTCTTTTGATTTTTGTTATTAATTTTAATATAAATGTAATACACATACACTGACATATATATACATAAAGTTGTTATTATAATAATGTATACTTAGTATTATTACTATTATTATTCTTATTATTATAGCATACTATATATTTGTGGTTTACTTTTGTACTGAGCAATTTTTAAAAGTAAATATCAAACTGTAGAATATACTTCTATTAATATTAAGCACTTTAATTATATATATATATATATATATATATATATATAGATAGATAGATAGATAGATAGATAGATAGATAGATAATCTGAATAGCACACTCTCGGTTATCTAATATTGCGATTGTTCATGATGGCAGGATTATCAGAAAAGCACAGAATATAAGCACAGAAAAGCGCCTTCATTTGAGCAAGGTACTCATTTTATATGAAAAAGGAGTATCTATTTTAGTCATTATTAACACTGCCTCTTATGTAGTAAACATCGGTAACAGCACGTACAACAGATTGGATAGAAAGTAGATTATGCAAAAGATACACACTAAGCCTAATCCAATCTGTATATCATCCTCAAATTGTTCAGTTGAATGAAATTGAAGGGTATTATTTTGGCATCTGTAACGATATGGGCGGAAAGAAAACCAATTACTTCATTTTGACGGGTGAAATTCAATGTAAAATTTGGCAGAGGGAAGATGAAGAATCGAGCTGAAGGAAATTGGGAGTAAGTAAGAGAAATGAAATACGTGCAAATTTAGTTGGCCTATAAGGGCAAATATTATAAATCCATTTATTACTATTAAAACGCCCATAAATGAAATTCAAAATCAAAAGTGATGATAATAAAAATGAAATTGATTTTCTAACATTTAACAGAGACAATACTGGCGAATTTGGCGTCATTAAAGAATTCTGATAGAAGAAATCATTTACGAATATTATGTTGTAAATTCATTTACACTATTTACTCATTTTTATTCCAATATTCATGACAATTCGGATGTTGTAAGCTCCAACCTTCTTCAGGCGTTATACATTGGTACGAAGTTTGGAGTTACAATTCAGAATTAATTGATATGATATTACGGTTAAAAAATTCAAACTTATATCACCTACAGTTGTACAGAGAGGGCAACAAATGAAACGTGAATAAGATTCTTTTAAACTTACGCATTGCTCTTGTCATGTCAATGTTATTCCTCACACTGCTCTGCAGAACCACATTGCGACTATCCTAGTCTCTTTATTATATCAAATGTATTTCTTCAGCACTCACTTCCCTACACCGGAATATTTAAAACATAGTATTACATTGCTAAAATTTAATACAACTTACTTTGTTTCAGACGATATAACCTTATGTTTTAAGTTTTGTCTTATTTTCTAGAAGGCCTCTTTTGCTATTTCGTTGAATTTTTGAATTACTGTTTCACAATATCTATCGACTCTACTGCTATAATCAAGAT
This sequence comes from Ascarosepion bandense, assembly GCA_037127315.1. Classification (NCBI taxonomy): domain Eukaryota; kingdom Metazoa; phylum Mollusca; class Cephalopoda; order Sepiida; family Sepiidae; genus Ascarosepion; species Ascarosepion bandense. The sequence continues at coordinate 10,380,066 of JBBBDQ010000202.1, read as the reverse complement.
AATTAAAAAAATGTGTACGAGGTAGTATAAAAAATGCCCTGGGCTAGATATGTCTAAATATTAATAAAATATTTATCTAACTTTTGACATAATCTTCATCAAGAGAGGAAGTAAAGAATGTCCAGACTCCTTGCCAATGTTGGAATCCTGAAACGGAATCGAGAACTTCCTGGATATCGGCGTAGGTGTTAAAACGGCAACGTTTGAGCTTGAATTTCAACTTGTGGAAGAGATGTAAGTCCGCAGGTGCAAAGTATGGCGGATATGGTGCTTCTGGATTGCTTTGGCGTTGTGAAGAATCTAATTCTGCGTTCATCACAGAACTGGTATTTTCGGCAACGTTCCTTGCTGAAATGTCACAAAATGTTGATTCTGATGTCGCTTATTTAAATATCACAAATTCTGTTGCCGCTGTTGCTGAATAACAAATATGATATTGTTTGTTCTTATTTCACTATTTTTTTACGAACTTTCATATAATATTTTACAGTATTCCTTCTGAACCTAACAACGCTGCAGAGTCACCCTTAATGCCTTTATATGATTGTCACCGCTGATGTAATACCCTGATATGTTTTCGTATCAGCTAAGTCAATGGAAGAAATACATCCCCTGAGAAAACGCATCTATTTCGTAGGCTTCATTGTACATTATATTTTTACTATATAAAGACAAGTGCTATTCGTATGCAAACAAATTGTACCCTTTAAAATATTTCGGATTAATCTGATATATATATATATATATATATATATATATATATATTATAAAAGTCCTAGAGACCGAGAGTATTCCTACAAATAAAACATATTTTATCCTTGTATCAAATTGCAATTATATACACTGAAATCAGAAAAGTTCATATTATCCATAATTTTAAAACAAGCTGATTAATTACGAATTTTAGAAAACGATTCATGCTAATGACTCTTAATAGGGGTAATTAATTTCAAGTTTGTTTACAGTTATTTTTAAAATACATTTTAAAACAGATTGAATATTGAATTTCCAGCTACAGCAACAGCATCGGCTCTCATATATATATATATATATAGGTATGATAAGGTATGATAGTTTGGATCAAGTTCGGTATTATTATTCACTGATATTTGAAATTCTTTCTGAAAATGAAAATCATTTATGGCTCAAACTCCTAGATAAGGAGATATGTATACTAACGATAAAATAAATGGTTATTTTGTGTCTCTCTATGTGCATTATATTCATGTAGGCGTAAATATCTATAATGTAATTTAACGATGCTGGATGAAAGTATATGTAAGTTTAGAAATGCGTTCTTAACTCGTACATTTATGTATGCTTTTTGAACTCCGTGTGTTTTGGCATAATGTCAACGAAAATATGTAAAGAATTACAAATAAAAACAGTTTCATGAAATGAAATGTCCCGCAGATAAGATAAAATGGTCATTCCAAATCAGATCCAGATCTTTTTCTTGTCGGGAAGAAGAAATTGTATAAAAATAAAAAAGAACACAAATAATAAATAGAAAGCATAAATATTCCAACGCAACCTGCGCTGATATGAATAAATAAACAAAGCCAGGAATTAAAAAAGAGAATATATAAAAAACCAATAGAGTGAAGTGTTCGATTTTAAATAAAAACAGAAATCCTATTCTGATCTTGGTAAAATTCCAAAGTGCAAAATGCAAGCCATGATGAGAAGTTTATTGCAAAAGAATAAAGAAAACATGAACACAAATGAAAGCATATAGTCAGCGTGAACACCACTTAATGGAATCCAACAAGGTGTAATGGGACCAAGAACAGGAAAATGAAAGACTATACTGTGCCGCATTTCCGTTTAACTGTTAAAAAGTCATGCACAATAAAAGTATTCTTAGTGTTCTGATTTGATAATTTTACAAGATTCAATACAAAGTCCGTCTACTTCTCCTTCGTTTCCTTCTTCATTTGCTTCTCATCCATTTTCTTTGTTTTCTTCTTATTCCTCTTCTTCTATTACATATTCTTCTTCTATGCAATATGTTCGTTTAGAACGCAGGTGATCGTGAAGTTTTTCAAATTTTTGTCTTTTTTAGCTCTTTAAAAATATTTTTTCAATATTTACCCTTTTCTCCCAAACATTAAAAACAAACTCGTTAGATAAGGTACACCCGGCTCACCACTTTCCTTTCAGTCAGTATCAAATGTTATTCTTCCCCATTAAGTTCTATGCTAATTTTTACTGTCTCGTTCGGATGTTAATTATGTTTCAATTTTGTTCCATTTGTGTTTAAAGCTTCCGTCGTTACTCATATTTTCAACAAATTGTAATTTTAACATCTTTCAGTAAACCACATTTCTAACATCAAGTCTCTTTTTTATCTGTGAACAGATCATCAAGCATTCACTGTCGTGTAGGAATACCAATATAATATAAAACCGTATTTTTGGTTTTAACGAATGTTTACTGTTTCTTAAATTTATTAGCTTTTGAATCACCTCTTTCGCTATCCTAGTAAGCTGTTGGATTTTGCTGTTACATTATACGTCCGCTACTTAGATATTTATATATTTATATTTATCTTTTTAATTTTTTTAATTCGCATGTTCAGTTAGTTCATTGGCTGACAACTATATATTTTTCTGCATTATTTTAAGTGATGTTCAGGCTTTCTCCTCGCCTTCACTTACGAAGCCTCTATAAAAGTTTCTGTGGTTTTCTTTCGTTGTCTGCTATCAACATCCTCATATACATATCTATTTCTGTTCATATTATGGTTGCCAAAAGGAAGCTTGGAATCAAAAATATTTATTTTATAGTCGGATCATTTTAAAGGTTGAATATTACTTTGTAAAGATTCATTGATTATCAATCGATTTACAGTAAATAATGCATATATATTTCGTTAATTTCATATCCCAATCAGCTCCTTGAGGGTGATGGCACGGCTAATATTTACGGATTTCTTACATTACAAGAATAAAAATACTGAATATGATTATTCTCTGTCAGCAGAAATAAGAGAGGAAGAATAAAGTAATTTACTTAACACAAAAGGGAAAATGTTTATCGCTTAAAAGGGCGAAACTTTTAATAATAAAGAAGGTCCTGTAAATGAAAGCGAAATGAATAAAAAGAAAATGTACAGTGATCTTTATATTGCAACTCACAGAGGCAGTGGGTAGGTAAAACATGACAAACAGCTGTATGGCAAACAATTTACCTCAAATAGGTTAGCTAAATATAGACTGAAAATGGTCATAATGAGAAAACAAATAATAATGAAATAGAAAACTATCACATATGAAAATCCTTTAATCTGATAAAGAAAAACATTTCGAGGTTTTGAAGTGTGAGTCTAGGAAAACACAGTTCGTGGTGACATGTTAGATCAGACGATATTCTCAACGGTATGCGTAATTTCTCAAATAATTTCGAAATAGTTTATCTTGGCTTATTCTTGAGCGAACATGGTTTCACTCCAGATGTATCTCTTTAACTAAGCTTTTTAATGCTACGTCACATGAAGACATGTCAATCATAACTTTGCGCATCTTCCTGTTTCTATTGAATTTTTTGGGGGGCATTTGCATTTATCGAACGTAGTTTGCTATCCATTTACTCAAAATTTTTATACGTTATCCATCATCATATTCTGTTCTTTTTTAAATTACGGTCTGACAGTGAAGATAGCAGATTAGAAACAATAGAATATCTCAGAGACAAAATAATAAAAACCTCAGCTGACAAGATATTAGCACCTAATAAAAGAACATTCACCGCCTAAGTACAGATACAGCAGCAGGCGAGAGGTTTTAGCTAAATACATTAGACGGTTGCGCACCATCATTTTATTATGAAATAAAGATCGTTTAGAAATATGTTTTTATCAGTAAAGTGTTTCGACTTTAAAGATCCGAAAATATTGTTTCGTTGTCATAGATGAAACATTAATTGTTGCAAATATATACTGAATAAAAAAGGTCATACGTTAATTTAAGAAGAATGAATGATGAAAAAGTTATGGTATTATGCAGATTTCTATATAGGCCCGGTTCTGTTTTATTAATATGAGTGTGCACTCTTGGGAAATTTAATTTTAAAAACTGCTTTAGTTTTTATCTTTCACCATACGGTCAGTTTTAGAAACATCTAAGTCACAGGGTGTAATTGATTTCTATTTTTTGCCTTAGTTTAGATCAACTGCAGTAGTGTGCAGTAATAAGATTTTTTTCCGGGTGTATGATGAAATGATTTTTAATGAAATTTTTGAAAAATATTACATCATCGGTGATTGAATCATATTGTCTCGACTGTCGTTGAGTTTTACTACGACAATTTTCTGCGAGGGACGGGTAAGAATATTTTAAGGTGGTACAAAAACACAGGAAAAACATACAGAGAAATTACGGATATTGCTGTGTCCATTTTTTAACTATCACACGTTTCGTCATTGGAAAGTAAGTAAAATTAATTATAATAAAACAATAAATTTACACTTTAAACAAATAGCTCACGACTTCTTGCATTTTTCTTTGTATATATATATATATATATATATATATATATATATATATATTAAAATTAGTGTATCGAGGCAGCAAATAATTTTCTAAACTTATACTGTTAAATATAAGAGACAATGAATGTCTATTATGTTTAATCATGAGTCGTTCTAAACGTCGTAATTTTGGCTTTAATTTAGTTGAAACTAAAGACAAAATTCTCCAACATTTGGATAATTTTTTGTTAAGTTTGTTCTAAGCCATCTTCAGAGAGATTATTAAGACGGTAACACAATAACATTCACCATCAGCGACGATTTTATTTTGTGTTGGCATAAAACACCGCTAGGCAACGTCAATAGTTACCAACAATAACAAACGCAGTTCGCAAATTGGCAATGTGATTCTATGACGTCACAGATAGTGATATTTCTGTTGTCATTTCGCACTATCACGTGGTGTGGCGTCATAGAACCGCATTAAACATAATAGACGTTCATTGTCTCTTATATTTTACAGTATATGTTTAGAAAATATATATTAATGAATGTTTCATTAAATAATATAGACAAGTTTTCTCGATTTATTTTATGTAAATTTTTTCATATTCACTGATAAGCTTAATAGCATTATCATTAAATGAAGAAAGAAAATTACAATATTGATACATAATTTTTTAATAAACCAATCTAAGATTTCGGCTTACATAAGACATTTTCAAAGATGACAAATTACATTATATATTATAAACCCTGACAAACCATGATGACAAACTGTTTTTGTTTACATGAAAGATTTACAAGCAACAACAAATTCTTGCATGTAAGACTCTGGAAGCGAATGTCGCGTCACAGCTCGTGACAAAGCGAGAGTGAAAACAAAATATATATGGGAAGCCATTAGAATTAAACAATGGCTTTTATTGTTAATTATAGTCATCTTAGGATATTTGTGGAGATTTCATAGTTTATCTTGTTTAGGTTAAGTTTCACTTGTTTTCTGTATATACCTTCGAGAATTTTTCGTTTTTGTTTATTGCTTTTTGTTTAAATATAATTGTCTTTTCAACTAGGGTTCTCCGGAATTGTTTATGTGGCCAGGTATGTCGTTTTCAATGCCTAAAATTGTTAGAAATAACGTTTAAGTGTAGTGTCAAGCGTCGTGAAAGCGAGTTTGTGGTGTGACCAACATAAATATTATTTAATTCGTTGGAGATACAATCTCCCAAAGAACACTTGAATTTGTAAACGAATTAAATAATAGTTATGTTGGTCACTATGTGGATAGGGGTTGCAGGTTCTAATCCTGCCAAAACGCACACATTTTCGTAACAAAAATGTATCGTAAATAATCAGGCCGGTAGAAATAAATATATAATGATTTAATTATAAATAGAACATCTACTTAAATACGACAATCGATCAAAAATAATGTTCAAACAAATCATTTTAGCAAAGGAACATAAGTGCTAATTTTCGCATCAGAATTGTAAACAAAGCAATTTCCAAAGTATTAACGGATTAAATTTTAATAGGTCATTCTTTTTACGCCGAAGTTTATTATAGTCGACACACGATTTCTTTTTATTATATTGCTTGATTCCACATATATTACAATTCAGCTTTTTATGGAAAGCAAACTGCTTTTGTTACCTATTTAATGTTAGCACACAAACAGTATTCAAATCTTAAATTTTAAGTTACAAACTGTTATTTTTACGTTAAAATGTCCTTACGAATATGTTTGAGTATCAGTGTAACACGCACGAAAAATTTAAAGCAACAGAGAACTGATAAGTGTATTTACTTTAAATGTAATCAGATATGCCCGAAGATAAAAATCCACATTTATCTAACCTGTTGCTTAAAAGAGAAATGATTGCGAAACGACAGATTATCCTATTCGGGAAATGAGCCGAAGTAAACTGCTTCTGCCAGTTAACTGCTTTGATCTGCATCTAACAACGTTCAATAATTACATAGACCTTTATGCATCTGCTATCATTACAAAATACAAAAGAGCTGTATAGGAATAGAGAAGAATATTAACAAAGGTGAGACTAACCGAGATATTGTAGGAACGTATATAAGAGCAAAGACGGGAAACACTGTAAATGTCCGAATGCAATTAAAAAAGTACAGTGATTTGCCACACACAAGTATTTAAGGTACAGGATTGGACAAACTATTTAATTGACTACAATGAAATGGTGATTACTTAAGAAAACTAAAGTTTTATTTCCTAATACTGTTCATTGAAGTACATTATATTTTCGAAATAACAGCGGCTAAAATTATGATCTTAAGTTAGTTAATATCGTAGGAATATTACAGATATGTGTCTATATTTCTGAGATAAGAAAGTATTTAAACACTATTTATATTATTCTGACTCATCTTTGTTGTCATTAGTACGACATTGGGGCTGGGTTTCTTTCTCATTGTTTCTTAACGGACTTCTTCATATGCCAGGAATTTCGAACCGAATCCTAGAACTCTGGAACTAACCAACATCTATATTCACCACTGGGCCATGTGTTGTTAAATAAAAAAAAAATGAGTTTCTGAGAATTACAAAACTAATGTTTAGTAACCTTCTTTACCCGATTTTTTAATCATTTTTCTCTAGTATTTTTTTTATGTCAATAGTTTTTCATTGAATTTTTACCAGAATTCCTATTGCAATTTTTTATGGTAATGGTTTTTATCTAGTAATTTTACCAGGACTTATATTCCAAAGATTGCAATAAAGGGTTCAGTTCGAAATTTGTAACAGCTGAAGAAAGACGGAGATTAGAACGCCTGAAATGTACAGATCGTAACAAAGACGAGGGAAATAATCCTAATAATATAAAAAGTACATATTATAAATATTGGTAATAATTTCGTAATCTATCTATTATATATATTTTCACAAAAATGTACTAAAATTGCCTGATGACGAGATATACATCTCACAACAGACAGTTCAGTGTTGCAATGTCATTGTATTGGGAAAACAAATAATTATATATAAAAAGATTTTACTACTAATGTAAAAGAAAATTAATACAAAGATTTCCAAGCATACAAATAGTGCAACGATAAGAAGTAACTAGCTAGGCAATTTTTTTTTATTGTGGAAAACATTAGAATGCCTACAGTTATATCCACCATTATTAGTTTTATTATAGTTAAAATTATTTATCGTATTCTTGCAATGCATCTTGCATTTTGAATTTCACACTTTTTGAAGAATTTGTTATTGAGGTTTTGGATTATTTTTCGAGGTTATCCACACAACAATAGCTTAATTAAAGAGTATTAGTATTAACATTTTTAATAAGGGTGTTATCTTTTGAGAAAATGCTTATCATAATGTTCAGGAATGTTTGTCCTAATTTAGTTTTAACTATCAAATTGTTAGCTGTATTCAACCAAATGATCTTCCTAGATAAACTCTTCTTATTAAGGTCATTATTAATAGAATCTCTGTATTTAATAATTGTACGTTAATAACCACTATTTCTGAGGGTAGAATTATAGAATATTTTATGTATATTCAATATCACTTTGCTAAAAGTGTTATCACTGATTCTAAATCAACGGGAAAAGTATATATTCTTAACGAAGTACGGGGGATAGTTACAATTAATTTGCACATATAGTGGGATGGAATTAAACTTCATAAATAAAAAAATTGAAAAAACAATAATGCTAAGAACAAAGGTAACCGCCAAAAAGTCTGTTTATAGTTTGTAGTTATTTTCTCTTTAACAACTAAACATTCAGTTCTCTATGAATCATTTCTCTAACATGGTTTAAATATTTTATGCTAAATCCTGAGCTATTAATAATATATAAAGCTACATTTTAAATGCAGTCATATTATATAATAATTTAATTATACTAAATTATATAGAATATACAATCCCACCAAATCATAATCTTCAGCGGAATGTAATGAAATCATTGAGATGATAAAATAACCACTGCATGTCTAAAAAGACGAAAGTGTTATTCGTTGTAGATAAGTACCGATCTTCTGCAATTTATAAAAACATATCCAGTTCACAATAAAAAATATCAGAGTATTTATATACAATCTCCAACGGCAAAGTGAAAAGATATTTGGAGATGGATGGTAATAATCAATTATATCAAACAGTATAAAATTGTTGTAATATTTCATCATATTTTATTTCTTCTATGTTTGCACTACCAAACAAGTCTGCGGGAAGACCTAAGATAGATCCCGGCGTGTTGTTATGGCTCAATTTCATGTTTTTTCTCTCTTCTCTAATATCTCAAGCGGCACATAGACTAAGTTCTCCTTAGCGTGTGGGCTGTACTAAACAAGACAATTTTCTGTATATCTCTTAAGCTGGGATTTCCAGGGAATTCTTTCAATGTATTGTTTGTTATCATTTTAAGTGCACCTACTCTCACTGGCACGATACTTGTTTTCAGTTTCCACATTTTTTTTATTTCAATTTCCAGGTCTTTATATTTTGACAGTTTTTCGAATTACCTGTATGCTGGACAATCCGCTTGACAAAACATATCAATTAATAGGCAAGTTTTTTTCTTTTTGGTTTTTCGCAATAATGTCCGGCCTATTTGATTCAATTTGTCTCTCTGTGTAGATGGTTTAACTCCATAGAATGGTGACATCTTCTAATATTGTAACCGGTTCTGGGTGATGTTCATACCAGTGTCTGTTTACATATTTTTCATAATGTTTGCATATTGTCCAATGTCAATATTGCCCCACTCTATCGTGACGATTTTCACATTCATTTGGGGCAAGTAGAGAACATCCTGAAATTAGATGATCTATTGTTTCCTGCTATTTATCACTGAACTTCCATTTTGAATCCACATTATTATGAATAATATTTTGCCTGAAATTTCCTAGTGAACAGACTTTGCTTTTGCGCTACAAGAATAAAGCCTTCAGTCTCAGACAATAATCCAGATGCACGTAACTATTGATGAGTATTAACTTTATCAATGCTGGATGTGTTGGCAAGTTCTGGATATTGGACATGCAGAGGTTTTTCTTGCCAGCGTTGTTTCATCTGTTCAAGAGCTTTATCTTTGGTTTTTATTTTCATATATTTTCCAGCAATAGTTGGTTTGGATTATTATTATTATTATTATTATTATTATTACTTTTTTATACCATTTCAACCAGTTAAGAATAACATCTATATTATTCTAATGCATGAGTCCGTGATTGCTTATGATACACTGGTTAGCTTTTTATATATTTTTCTGCTAATTCCTCTGATTTCCGGTTTATTAACAATAAAGAGACGTGCGTAAGGCATGATTCTAAAATCTGGTTTATGATTTGTTTTTTTAAGAATATACGTTGAATTAACCTGTAATTTACTCACACGGTCATTTATACACAAGATATCAGTAATAGATTTGCTAACACCGTTAAATTTTTCTATCAAGTTATTATTAGTATTGTCAAATGTCTTATAGTTTTTATCAAATATTTGTAATTACGATTCCATAATCCTTAAAAATCTCATAAAAGCTGGCAATTTTATCATATTCTATGTAGATATTCACGGATTTATTTATATCCTTCTTAATATTATCCAGATTTTTTTAAAAAGTATTTTTTCTATTGAAGATTAACCTGTTTATGATACTCAATAGATCATTCAAGTTCAGATAGCCCCTCAATAAATGGCGCTAATTTCAAACGTTTGAAACCATACTTTTCGTTGTAAAATAAATTGTCCTGGTCGAGAAAGAAAGAACGTGTCATCGTATTGTTTTCATAAAGCATTAATTTGAAAAAAGTATTTGGCGAAATATATATGTTTTTTATCGGAATCAGCACAGTCATTTGACAAGAGAAAGGAATGTCGAAAATGAAATCGCTTTATAAGTATTTTATAAAATTTGAATAAATATTATGTAATTTATTATGAATTGAACACTCATTTAAGAATAATGTATATTAGCTATCAGTTGTTTTTCAACTTTGCCTAATTTATATTCATAAATGTCTCATATTTTAAAATTATACTTTGTACCCTTTCGCGACTCAAATGTTCCATTCAATATTTTTACTTAATTTTCACAATTAATTGAGCAATATTGACACACGGACAAGCATATTGTATAACTTCCACTAACCACCATTCTTTAATTTTGTAAATAACCATGAATATATATTATATTTTATAGATAAGTAAGTTTCAACACTTATTTTAAAATATCACAGGAAGAACACTGTTGTTCTGAAACATGAACATTTTTGTGCAGTGATATAATGATTTTATATAATATTGAACAAACACAAAATTACAATGCATATATATATATATATATATATATATATATATATATATGTGTGTGTGTGTGTGTGTGTGTGTGTGTGTGTGTGACTTTGGGAAGAGGTTAAACTAAATCCGTAGCAATAAGCATATGAAAAACAAACAGGGAAAGAAAAAGTAAGGGAAAAATACAAAGAAGAAAATTTGGAGGGGAGAGGAAAATTAAACAGAAAGATAGGTTAGAATGTAGGCATACCAAAACGAGCTTCACAGTGTGGAAAGTGAGATAGAAGAGTTAACAAAAAGCTAGCTAATGGAACGGAATTAAACTAGAACCGTGAAAGGGACTTTTTTAAAATTATGTAAATGTGTGTAAAAGAATCTGAAATAAGTGCATCACAGGAAAAGTTATGGGAGGTAAAAAGGGACGGGAAATGGGTAAGAAAGTAAAAAAGAAAAAAAGAAAGATAAAAGAAATGTCATTGGAGAGACGGGGAGGACGCTAAAAGAGAAAAGGAAAAATGAAAAGTGAGCCAAATGGATTTTTTTGGATAGGCAGAAGCGATAACCTTTTCCTGAGAGAGAGTGTAAGGAGGTAATAGATACATAAAAAAGAAAAAGGAAAACAAAAGAAAGAAAAAGAAGAAAAAGAAAAAAAATAACTAAAAAATATAAACGAACATATCAAAATTACGCTTTGCAAAATGATTTCTAAAATTTTCCGCTACTAAGTAAAACAGAATCTGACACTTGTTGAGAACAAATAAATTTGCGTTTAAATCTAATTAAAGCGGTCTTTTAACATCTTGCAATTGTAGGTCCACTAAATGTCCGGTGGAAGCAAATGTATTATACACATGTAAACCACGAAACTGAAATCTATCTCATGAATAACAAAGATAAATATGATATTTATATTGGAATTTCTGCAGGAGAATTCAACCGGCAGCACTACTCACATAATCACAGTTTTCACTCCTCAATCTCAGAAATAATACGTTTTTTTCCGAAGAATTCTGGAAATGAAATAAGATGGACAAAATCTGATAAGAATTTCGAGACTAATAGTATCGGCCGCACCCCAAATAACATTTACGAGAGATGCAATATACATTCGTTAAAGAACGTAAAATAGTAAAGTACCTTAACAAAATCTGCTTTTAAACTTAGAGTATTCAAAAGCAAATGCCGTCATATATGCTAAATTTTAATTTTAAATTGAAATACTAACACCTATATATAGTCAAAAATGATTTTTCTTTTTTGATAGTTGCTTCATTTATTACTTCTTTCGAAGTATTTACAACACATATATATGTTAACCACTTTTATCACATACCATTTCTGGTCTTATTATTAGATAATTATCTAAACCTAAATTATAATTTTATGTTTGTTAATCTCTGATTTATATCACATAACATAATTGAATTTTACCTCTTTTTTGGCCTTCTCTACTAAATAATTATTACCTCCTGACTTTCATTACAACTTTTACACAAGATTTAAGCTTTTACTTTTTGGTTATTTTATTATTAATTATTAATCACTTACATAATTTATATGTATGTGTGAGTGAGTGAGTGTAAGTTTGTTAGCAATGTGTGTGTGATTATTTAAACACATCTGTTATGTTAAAAACTACATATTTCTATATAATTTTATTTTATTTTAATTTTGTTTTTCAAAATTAGTCTTGGATTATTCTCGTATCAGCACTATAGTTTAAGAATGTTTAGTTCAACATATTTATATGTACGTGTTTGTCAGCGGTGTTTTTACATGGTTGTATATATATATATATATATATATATATATATATATATATACATACATAATTAAGTTTCCACGTGTAAGTATAAGTGAATAAGAATAACTTTATTATATATATATGCTGTTATTTTAATAAATATTTTTTATTATTAATTTTAAAAAATATTTTATATATTTATTTTCAATTGTTCATAATTAAGTTAATTATATCGAATGTACTATGGATGCGTTGGCGCCGCTTAAAACAAAATAGTCAGTCAGTTAAGTACCATACGTGAAACACGCTTGGACGATCATGTCTTTTTCGAGATATGATTTCTCCTTCCTTTTTCAATGTTCCTTTTTTTTTTGTTACTATCGCTTCCCTGCACTCTCTCTGATCCAACGGCTGTCAGGTATGCACATTTAACACACGTTTTCCCCTTTTGATCTCCTTTCTTTTTCTCTTTTTTACTAATACCCCTCACTCCTATAACTTTTTCTCCTTTTTTCCTTTTATTTTCTTTTTTCTTTCTTCGGCATTTCCCGTTTCTGTTTTCCTCTCACTTCCGAACCTGTGAGACGCTTATTTCTGCTTTTTCATACACATATACATAATTTTAAAAATGCCCACTTCACGGATCGATTTGAATTCAATTCCCTAACTGTTTCTCTCTTCTATCTCCATTTACACTCTCTGAAACACATTTCAATACGCTTCTTTTTTTCACGCCCCCTCCCTATTTTCTTCATTCTTACTTTCCCTATTTTTGCACGTTATTGTTTTTCTGTTGCTTATTGCTACGAATTTTCTTTTGATTTCCCGTTTACTTAAATAGTATTTCCATGAATTTATCCACTCACAAACTCATAATAAAAATGATCGCTGATGAAGCGAATTTATTTTGCTTAAATTATCAAAACATATGTGCTAAAAAAGACTAAATATTTCCACCGAACGCACCGTGGCACAAGGGTAGGGTCGCCGACTGACACCAATTCGGTCGAGTTTCGAGCCTGGGTTAGGGAGTCTAATCGTACTGATGAGCTACGAAACAGATCCGCATGCGGATGACAATATATATACATTTGAGATTGTTATGTAAAAAACATGAATATTTTGCACTATATATAAACAATTTTAATTACATTATATTTTGAGCACTGAGATTACCAACTTGAGACGACCGTCTGTTTTATGATTGAAAGCATTTTCCTTGCTCTCATTTGATAATTATAGTTTCATACGCTGTAAACCTGATATTTAGTTTTTTTTTTATGATCAGTCATTATGTTCAATTTAAACAACAAGTAACGAAAGCATGACAGAAAAGTATTGAAAGATTCATTGTGATTCATGAAATTTCAGTGTGAATAATTAAATTAAAATGATAATTGATATCCGATTTATGTGCAATAATGATTTAGCTAAGTCTATGTCTTAATATACAGGCAAAATGATCATATTATTTGTCGTATCACAACTAAGTGACTCTTATACACAGCAACTCTTTTCAATCTGTTTTGTATCTGGTAATATTTAAAGAAAAATCTTTATTTAATCGTATACTAAATTTTATATTTTGTCTTTCAATATTATTGCATAATAAATTCAACTTTTTTTCATAGGTATAACTAACTACATAACAAAACTCATCATCCGGATTCTGATAAAGGGATCGTGCAACAGAAGTGGCCGAGATATAGGACAAGAACGGTGTGATTTTGTTAAAGATACGGTAACAAGGAATGCGATATTCCTTCTCAATAATCTATCTGAATGAGCAATAGAAATGCAGAATGACCTTTATCTGTGCTTCAAGGCATTTGAGAAAAGTACGCCACAAAGACTTCATAAAGACGCACCACAATCACGACATTTTCGGAAAAGACTTTAGGATAATCGAGAATATATATTCGCAGCAAGCAGGTTGCGATCTGATTCAGCAGGAATTCAAAAATAGGAAAAGGCGTAAGACATGGATGTGTATTCTCACCTGATCTATTCCACTTATACAGCGAAATACTGCATCCAGGGTGAACAGAGGCAAACAGCTTGTATCGAACGTAACAATCATAGGATGAGTCGGATATTGAAAGGTTTAAAATTACTAATATTATTTTGGGGAAATCAATTTTCGGTAAAGTTCTGAAAGGGCACAGTACATTGGATAAGAAAAAAGAACATTCTTTTCTATTTGTTATTATTAACTAGGTCTGTATTTCAAACATATCAGGTATAGGTAACTGAATCAAGTGTAAATAGAACAAAATTCGAATCCTTATTTTGTAAGTTTGTCTATCGCTATAACATATAAGTTTTATACAATTCCCCATCCGCGTATGCATTTCTATTTGAAACGTTGCTTTAATAAGCTATCCTTTTTTATAGAATAGCCTCTTAGCACATTTTCGTAGGCATAGACTGAGTTGACATAAAGAGAAGTACTTTCCCTTTTTGTACCCTGTCCATTCAGGATATAGGCGCACATGACCTTCCACTTGTATGTGTCTATTGCAGTTGTCACTAATTTTCTTCTTTGTATCTTTCACACACTCTGTTCTTCCATCCATTTGCTCAGTTCTATCAAGTATGTCTCATGTTGCTTTGCCATGTCAATTTTTTCTTTTATATTTCAAGTGAGTAGTAAATTCCCCAGACCTTCCTTCTTCATTACGTGTTTCTGGGACGTAAATAGAAAACGAAAGAGAGAGAGTGAGAGAGAGAGGGAGAGAGAGAGAAAGAGATAGAAAAAGAGAGAAAGTGTGTGAGAGAGAGAAAGTGCGTGTGAGAGACAAAGCATCTGAATGAGAGGCTAGAATGTCGGGAAGAATGGAGGTGAAAACATCTGGAACATTGTGGTAATATCTACAAAGTTGAACAAATTTAGTCAGGTTGTAAATAATTTAAATTATGATATATATTTAGCCAATATCAAAAGCTATCACAAATAAAAAACAAAATAATTCATCATTTACCATACTTGCAAAATACTCTTTCCATCTTTGACGAAAGATACTTGATTAATTAAAGAAAGAATCAATAATAAGCGACATTACATGAAAAGGTTAAACTAATGTTAATTTGATTATATTATTAGCTACTTTTCACCAAATTAAACATAAGTTAATGAACTGAAAAGCAAGATTAATTCGCATAATTTTTCTTCCTGTCTCTTATTTGAACAATATATGACGAAATTTCACCTGTTCGTAATCATTTTCATTTGATAAGTATTATTTATTCATGACATCTTCAAGAAGATTCGATATATTATGAGTAATTCGACAATATCGATTGAATGTAATTAATATTTTAAAATAATTGCAAGGCGACACCATGCACAAGTACTGAAAATGGAAGCAAAACTTGGTATATTTTCGCCATGGTTATTTATAGAAATATCAATTCAGTGTGTTTTTAAGAAGCAATTTAATGTTACATACTGAAGTAAAAGTAATAGAAGATGTGTAAGCGTGTGATTATAAAAGATTGAATGTGTTTTACATACATTCAAGTATGACTAATAAACACAAATTTAGATATTTTCTGTCTGATACTTGATAAAAAATGTAGTAATGAAGTTCGCATCATATATATTTGATGTGTTAAATACTTTCAAATTTAAAATTTATTCTCTATGTGTAAAATCCTATTATCTATAAATGTATGATACGTGACAAGAAAATAATACACATTTAATAAAAAAAATTAACAGAACATCAACTCAATTCAATGTGTTTTTAAGAAAACATTTAGTGTTGCATACAGAAGTAAGCGTAATATTGCATGCGGAGGCGTGTGATTATAAAATATTGAATGCATTTAACATAATTTCAAATATGACTAATAATCTGAAAAGAATACAAATTTAATAAAAATTCATTATAACTTCGTTACTATTTTTTGTTTCATCGATATTCTCTCAATTCACACAAGTGATTTATTCGCGGCTTCTCATGACGATTAACACCCACATTGTAGGGATGTCTCCAATTCATATGATATTTAAAAATCCTTCTCTAAATGTTTGGTTGCAAAATTGCCTTACAATTATTTTCTGCAAATTAATTTAATGTATATGTAAGATTTTTAAAATTACAAAAACAAATTTAAACTATACATTGAATTATTTGAAAATGGATGAATAGTAATTCTCAAAATATGACTGAACTTGAATTTTTATATTTCATTCCAAAATAGCAAACTATCGTATTCAGAAAGAAATGTTTATCTTTCAAAGTTTTCTCTCTTAAAAACGTTATATATATATATATATATATATATATATATATATATATATATATGGTGTATTTTTTTTATCTGAATAGTAAGTGACGGAATTATTAGATATTCAACAACTGATCAACATGCATAAAACTTCTATTAAGAATTCTGGAGCACCAAGCAAACACAGTAGGGAAGGATGGGGTAGGGTGAACAGTTGGATAAGATGAACCAACGCTTCTTTATGAGTTAACAGAGACCCCATAAACATCTAACGTCACACACATTAAGCAAAACGTTACCACATGTCCCTAAGCGATTAGCGCCGATTTATACCCATTTTTATAGTTTGGGTGCGAAAAAAGTCTTTTTATGATCATAAAATTGAAAGTTGAAAAGTGGGGATATCATCAAATACTCTGGTAAGTATAATTGTTTTCTTTTCATTGTTAATTACTGGAGGTTGAGTTGTTATTTGACTGTTCTTCTGTGCAAGCTGTTAATAGTTACAAATAGATTGCCTTGCTGCCAGATATTTTTTTAAAGATGGCTGCCGTGGGATAAAATGAACATTTTAGCTGGGGGTAAGATGAACCGATGTGCCACATTATTTTCTCTTCTCCTCCTCATCTCTATTGTGTGTATTCCAGGGACTCATTCGCTTCATTGTGAAGTCAAAGAATAAAGCAGATGAAAACATATCTAACTGGGGGTAGAAAGAAAAGGGCAACCAAAATACTGACTGACACACCAGTCGGAGATGAATTGGCAGCAGAAAAAGCAAAGGTTAAAAGCACAAAAAAAAAAACAAAAAAAAAACTGTTTAGCCGAACATCCCAAAAGACAACAGTCAATGTGACCTCGATGAAGAAAACGATGATAAAGACTGAGTCCATGGCCATGAACGATTCTGATGACGACGATGTATTGGATGACGAACTAATAGAAGGCAATTTCGTGGTAATCAGCGTCAGTGGCAAGAAAACCCACACGTCAATACATCGCAAGAGTCGATGTAATTGATGGTGATGAACTCGAGGGCGTATCCTTAAAGAGGAGCCAAGGCCAAAACCCACGGTCGGTTGACAGGCCTTCATTATCGACGCTGATAATGACGCGTCATTCGATAGACACGATATTGTAAAAATCTACCCGTTCTTGTTGGGAAGGGAAAGCAAATTCAACCAATGGGTATTCCCTTTTGACCTGGAAAAATTCAATCTTTCATAGATTGGAATGTTACTGTATTGCCATGGTTGCTGTTGTTGTTATTGTTTGTATTTTTACAATTGTAAGCTGGACGCCCCAATTAGACAGTAAAAATGTATATCGGATCAACTAAGAATACTTTTAAGCAGCGCTGGTACTTGCACCTAACCTCATTTAAAAACTACTTATACCGAAACCAAACATCCCTTTCCACATAGTTTTGGAAGCTAAAGAATTCAAAACAGAAACCCAAAGTAAAATGAAAAATCCTAGAAAAAACTAGAACTTGCAACTCACTTAATGGCATCTTCCCTTTATGTCTAAGTGAAAAACTACACATTCTCCAGTACCCTAACAGCAACGACTTACTAAACCGTAGAGACGAATTAGCAGTATTTTGCAAACATTATTTTGCAAAAATTTCTCGCTAAAATTTAAGTAAACACAAAAAAAAACAACCAGAAACCCCCCCAAAAGAAAACAAACCCTATACAATACAAACAAAAAATAATGCAGTTGCAACAGAATTGTAGATAAATAAAAAAAATATCTATTTTATATTTACAAAATGTGTTGTATAAACAATACATTGTATAAAAGAAATATATTTCTTAAATATTATGAAATGTTATATTTTATAATATTATAAAATAGCTTAATATTATGGAATGTTATAAAATCTTTTTTATGAAATATATATTTTGTAAAAAATATTTTTTTATAAAAAACAAAAATTAAAAAAACAGAAAAAAGCACACACCCCAATACAAAATAACATACATTAAATTAAGGAGAAACCAACCCAAAAACAAAACAACACCTAGTAACCCTTATACTTTTTATGAAAGATATATTTTGTAAAAGGTATATTTTATAAAAAACAAAAAACTAAAAAAACAAGAAAATGCACACCGCCAATACAAAACAACATACATTAAATTAAGGAGAAACCAACCCCAAAACAAAACAACACCTACTAACCCCTATACTTTTTTTATGAAAGATATATTTTGTAAAAGGTATCTTTTATAAAAAATAAAAAAAAAACAAAAAAGCACACACCCCAATGCAAAATAACATTACATTAAATTAAGGAGAAACCAACCCCAAAACAAAACAACACATAGTAACCCCTATATTTTATATGAATGATATATTTTGTAAAAGGTATCTTTTATAAAAACAAAAAAAGAAAAAAAAAAGGAAAAGCACACACCCCAATACAAAATAACATACATTAAATTAAGGAGAAACCAACCCCAAAACCAAACAACACCTACCAACCCCTATACCAGCACCACCAGCCCTTTCAAGATTAATAGATTAACCTATCATGAACTCAAAAACAATTAACCCTAAGACCAGTAAAAAGGTCAACGGAACGCAAAATACAGACCAACCCCTCTAACACCCAAAAATAACAAATTCAACACAAATAAACGGTCTTTTCAACGAGATAATTCTCATTTCTAAAAACAATCACCTGAGGATGAAGCCAAAGCATAATGGCTGGCTTCGAAACATGAGAAATTTTTTATGTAGTGATACTATGAATTTAAAAACATTGTAGCAACCATTACAGTATATTATATATATATATATATACACACACACAAACACACACACACACACACACATACATATATATATATATATATATATATATATATATATATATATAAAGTTCATTATTATATTTGAGAGAATATATATTTTTTTGTATATGTGTGTGTGTATGTGTGAGTGTATGAATGTGTGTCTGTGTGTGTATTTCCTTCTTTTTACCCTGATATCAAATCAATAGACATCGGTCTTTATTATAATGGAGATAATCTTTATTTTATTGAGTCTCATTTACTTCAAAATTTTCTTTTCTCCAATCTGATAACATTGTATTATTTTTATCTGAAATAAAATATTCACAAATGAACAAAATATGTAGTCTCCTTTTTGATTTCTTCGCCTTTTAAAAATCTATCCAAATAAATAGACGCCAGAATTTTATTTATAATACATTTCATGCAGTTTTTTGCAGCACTACTCCAATATAAAATATCACCACAATTTGTCATTTTCCGATTACAAGGAAACTTCAAAATTTAACCGTCTTTTGTTTAATAAAGTTAAATAATCTGCGTCTATCATGTATTGTGTCATTAAAATAGTTCTTTTGAGCCGGAGTAGTTTTTATTTAATCAACCTTCACATTATAATGCAGAGGGTCTTAACAATCTGACTACCCATTTTCATTTACATTTATACTAACTCAAAATAATTATAAAATATATAATCTATCATTTTATCAGATGGCACAGAACAGACTTTTCATTGTATCTAAACGCAACTACGCCCTTTTATATGAAATACCAATACATTTTTTTCTGTTTTTCTCTGAAGATTAAACGGCAAATAAGTAAATGAATGCCCCGTGGGCATTTAAATTAGTTATATCAAACCTTGCTAACTAAAGTATTTTGAAGAATATTTTTTACACTGACATTAAACATTCAAATATTATTCATTTGTAAACAAAGCAAAGACAGGAGCATACTTTGTTGAGAATGTTCTATTTAGAATGGTTTTATATCAATTCATTTTATTCAACACAACATGCATTATAAAATCCTGAAAAGGTTAACATAGATACTAAATGTTCCCGCAACATGAAAGTATGGTGCTTTTCTATATTTTTTCTCCTCGTACATGTGCCTGGAGAATAAAATAATAGATTAATTATGTCTTCAATTGCTTGTCTTTAAATAGATTTGAAATCAGAATTACGCTTGTTGAATTTACTACTATAATCATGGATTACCCAACGTCAATAGATCTCATTATTAAATCAACAGGATCAAAAGGAATACATTCTGTAATTTTTAACCTACCCGGAGAGCATTCTTGGATTGTCAATTGTTAAAGATTTAATTATCAGAAACAAACAAAAACAAAGCAGTTTCTTCCCGGAGTTATTAGTGAATAATGGTAGACATTTATGTACTCAGATTAATGATTCTCTGTGAAAAATTCCTGTCTTTTAATACACAGGACATCTAGAATACGTCCTTGGCCATGCCAATTGATCTTCGGATCTCAGTTTCACACTTTCTGTCTTCCGTTAGAACACTTCCTTATTACTTTTTTTTTTGTACCGGCTCGATTTTAGTATCCCTAATCTGTAAATTGGCATTTTTCTCTCATCTGTTTGCTGATGACCATACAATAGGTATTCTTATACTTTATTTGTGGTCCTTTCTTTCGACATACTACATCTACATTTTTGTAGTGGTGTTCAAACAACATCTGACATGGAAACCAAGATGTTGCAATAAAATTCGAGAATATCACAACTAACCCACTATGAGTATCTTTTTGATTTTAATTATTCATTATTTGTGTAATCATCTTCCCTTATTTTGCGACAAATTATCATTTTTCTTTTTTTTATTCAGGCCAACCAATTCGAAAATTTGCTCCTTTTCTATCCCCTGGGAATTCTTTCTCGGATAAATATTCTTTTTCTTGTTAAACATCTGGAAAATACATGTGCATTTTTATATCTACGAAAGTTCTTTTTTCGGAGACTATTTTACTAAAAAAATAATAAATTAACAGTGATTAAAAAACTAACCACATAGAAGCGTGTTATGTATCTGGCGGACATGTCGACAACTGGTTCACAATCAGCTGCTGCCAGCGTGTCAAACTCTCATTGCGAACCTGTATTGTCAGCAAGTAGAACCTGTGAATCAGACCTTAAGACAGAAAAAAGCTTTGGGTGATCATACAGGTGAATTGGTTCTATTATGGTTAGTCAGGAATACAATACGGTGATTTGTCTTGGAGAAACGATGCAACCTATCTTATTCTGTTGTCCTTGCTTCAATATATTCAAAACTCGTCCATTTCCTGAAGAAATTTTTCCGTACGAAATTTTTTCTCATTAAAAGCACACATGAATCAAGCATTTGCAGACGTTTTTGTGCCAAAGACATTTGATTTTGCCGCTCGTTTTATTGTTCATTTTTATACATTTATTTCTTATTATTTAACAACCTATAAAAATAAATGTAATACGTATTTTCATAATCTACAGGAATGCATATCTTACATTTAATGTTTTATTAAAATATCAGGTCATTTTAATACAGGCCTAATATTAATATTCCGATAAATAAACATAAAAGTTGATCGAATTTGAATATTCTCCCAGTTTGTTGTGTGTGCTTCTGAAAACTCTCCTTGTAAATGGCAAGAGTTTCCTCTCCTCCTCATTAAGAGTTAAAGCATTTGTGTCAGACGTTCGGGAATGTGAACGATTCAGAAGTTAAAACAAACAAGAAAGTAATATGAAAAGATTCTTGCCCAAGTATTTATCGTAATTAACAGACTATAACTAAAAGGAAGTTACATATAATTATCTATGAAAATAAAAAAGAATACGATGCTTACACTCTGGCTATATATCAGTCAGTTAAGTGCCATACGTGAAACACGCTTGGGCGATCATGTCTCGAAAGAGACATGACTGATTGGGCAGAAGATTATCCCGCAGTATGTTGTCATTGCCTTTTGCGGTAGACTGGTGGCCATCCAATGCTATAGAGTCCAATCTGTCCTGTTATTTAACCATAACTGGAAGGAAGAAATGGATTAATACCTTTCCCAGTGGTATTTGCGCGTAAGTGAATGCAATGAATTCAACTGGAATTCGAAATCGGCTCCCCGAATTCTGGTTCCGAGCGGACATCCATTGCACCACAACGCACATCCCTGGCTATATATACGCTGTCTAAAATTGACGACGATATTCATGATATATATGTTATTAATTATGTGTTGTATTTCGATGTCATTTACATATTGATTATTGTTTTAGTAATAGTCTTTTGGTAAAGTTGGTTAATTTAGTGTATTCTTGACATTATTTTTCATTCTAAACAGGGTCTAGAGATTATATCCAAAAGAGGTATTGTCAGATATTTTATAAAAAAATTCATAAATATCTGTTATCCAATGATATACGTTGTACTTTTATGCATAGCGAGTAAGCCAGAAAGAAATTAAGTCCCAATTTTCAATTTCAGATATATCAATCTGAAATTGAAAATTGGGACTTAATTTCTTAGTATATTTTTCAGTAATTATAACAGTTTGTAGTGTCAAGAAATTATTGCAAGAATTATAATTTAGTAGTATGTCTCGTAAAAAGAACTAACAGTATATGAAAAGAACTATATAATAAAATAAATTAGCAAAGGAAAATCTTCGCTTCAAATTTCTTAGGATTTGGCAAGGGATCATCGAACAATCAATAACATATATCAGACAGGAATTCAACCAAGGAAAAAAGTCTCAGGCTGAATTCAGGAATTTAACAAAGCGAGATCTATCACATATTCAAAAAGAATTAATAAGAAACACAAATGGGTCAAGTGCGTTCATATTTGAGGCCTTCAAAGCTCCTATGGTGTCGAGGGAAACAAGGTGTAAAGCATTAAGGAAGCTTGTTGATGTACAAAATCAAATAAAAAACCCTTTTAACAAAAGACCATAAGGAAAGAAGATTGCAGCAGGTCAAAAAATACATGAAAATTGATTTCAGTAAAGTGATTTTTAGAGACGAATCAAGGATCACCCTCGATGAACCAGATGGATGGGCTAGAGGATGGGTTTGCAAGCAACTTGATTCAAGAAAAATTTTTAAACGCCAACAAGGCGGCGGTGGGATCATGGTATAGGCTGGAATTATAGGGAATAATCTCGTGGGTCTATTTAAATTGAAAAACGGGATTAAAATGAAGTCCAAAATTTACTGTGATTTTCTAGAGCAACATTCCTTTGAATGGCTGGATAACCAGTCTTTAGCCAAGCGTAGTTCTATGATCTTTATACAAGGAAACGCACCAAGTCATGCCGCAGAGTTTACTAAATGCTGGTTGAAAGAAAAGTAATTTTTTGAAGATTCTCTTATGGACTGGCCTTCAAATTCTGTGACTTCAATCTCATTGAGAACCTGTAGAGCATCTTCAACAGAGATATTTATTCTAATGGAAGGGAATCCAACAGTAAGTGTCACCTCTAGGATGCAGTTAAAGTTGCTGCAAACAACTTACCAGCCTCTAAAATTGCAAAACTAACATCAGATGTTGACAATAGGCTGGTAAGAATTATTGAAAAGAAGAGCATTTGTGCAATAAACTTTAGGAGGTTCTTATTATTTTTTGTTAATATATCTTTTTATTTTTTAAATAAAATGTTTTTAATGTTTTTTTAAGAAATTGATGAATTTCTTCTAAATTATTTTCATGTTATATTTACATTAGTTTTACAAGGTATAATAATGTAAAAATATCAAAATATGTAGTTGCAATTAAAATACTTACAATGAAATTAGTCTATTTTGTTAACTTAATAAATTTTTTCCAACCAAAATCAATAGTTTTCTCTAACACTATATATCTAAGATAATAATCTTGAGTAGAATCTAAACAACATCCTAATAGGATTTTTAACATTAAAGACGCAAGACTTTATAGCAATTCATAAATGACACATAATCTGTAGACGCAGTTTAAAATCTAAGGTACATATGTATAAGTTTGTCATTAATTCATGCTTAGAATATTGCTGCCAAATATGAGCTGGTGCTGTTTTCATATATTCAGAGATTTTGATAAAATCCAAAGAATCAGAGTTATTTCAAACCTGGCCTGGGGCAATGACTTGAATCTCTTTCACATTGTTATAAAGATATTTCGCTGAAAACTTTCTATAACTACTTTCATGAATATTCGGATGAGCGCTTTGATATGGTTCCTATCATTTATGATTATAAGTGCAATACTAGATTGACATCAATCTATAGTTGAATTGATTAGCTGTAACCATACGTTCTATGCAAACCGTTTCATTCCCCTCAAATCTCACATGTAAAACTCTCTTCCGTCTACAGGACAAATTTGATCTTCAACCATATAAGGGCAATTTCAATCGTGTTTTACTGATTCAACTGTTTGGATGAATTAACACACACGCACATATATATATATATATATATATATATATATATATATATATATATATATATATATAATGCATTAATTTTACATTTCTTCATGGGTAGAATATTAAACCTATTGATAGTATTATAGGTGTCATTTCATAAGCAATTTTCAGAATATTCTGTAATTAAAGATAGTATTATATTCTTACATAAAACAGTTCTAATCAACATCGAATACATGCACCTGGTCATCATAAAATCTAGCTCATGAATATTTATAAACTAAGCTCTATGTGGCATGTGGTCATACATATGGAGAAGCTACGAAGAAGTGAATTCATTAATCTATTAAATGATATCGATAACAGCTTACCGATGATCACATTAAAGCAGGAAAGCTGAGAGTTTCTCCGTAATAAGATTTTCAATTCTGAATACTTTTAGATTTTAAACGCTACGTTTGTGCAAAAGATCAATGACGTGATACTCAGTTAATGTCAGTGGTACTGGATACACAGTGGGAGAGATATTTTTTAATTTCTCATATGACACATGTAAATATCCGATTGCTCATTGAAACTAAAATATTCAGCAGTTTTTACATCTTAACACAAGAATTACTTCTATTAAATTTCAATTTTTAGAAAACATTATATCAAATATGAAGCCCATAAACGTATACAAAGTTAAACAAATTATATTGTCATTTACTATGTTGAGCTTTGGAAGATTAATCTGGGTTATCTTCGAATAACCTTCCATTGTCTTTAATATAATTTAACCAATTTTTTCATCTATCTGCTGTGTACCTTGAGGAGGTTAGTGGTCATGGCTCTTCACAATTTCCTGTCATTGGTAGCTTTTCATAAAATTTGTTTTCATTCTCTACGAAACATTGTTCGGCCATTATTTACTAAGTAGGTTAGGCTGTGTTTTAATCTGTTCTTACTAACTAGGAAATTTTCTTTATAAAATTTTCCAACGCCTATTTGCTCTTATGTGCCATTGAATTTCCAACTTACTCTCCATTAAATATATGTCTTTTTGTTTCAAGTTACTTTAAGACATTACCGTTGCTCACATGTCACGTTTCTTTCTGTAGAATCAAATATCTCTTGATTCAAATCTCTTCTTCATCTTCGTGGTTATTACAGCTTTTACTGTCATTCATTCTTTGTATCTACATTTTTTTTGGCTTAGATTTTGAAACGCTTATTTCGTTAACACAATGCGCGTTAAGATTTTAGTGCCGTAGTTCTCGTTCTCTGTTAAAACACTTCTCGGAAATTTATATTACTGACCCTGATAGGTTTTTGTATTTTCAATTGAAAATGCACGTTGGCCTGTTTCCTTTGCAATAAAATTAAATGGAACATTTTAATCATATGTTTTTTAATTTGAAAAATATATGCCTTAAATACATAATTTAGCAGGCGTGGCGCTTATTAAATAGATTAAAGTAAACATATCAGCATTTAATTTTTTGTTTTCTTTTTTATCATTTCATCCCAAGTAACCGAATAAAAACAAAAGGATGCAAGAACATTAGAGAATATCATAAGAATATTTTTCAAGGAGAAATAGCAAACAATAAATATTTAGAAAGACCTGATATAACGATTGACATTGCATTTATGTTTTTGAATATAACATTTGACTGGCAAAACAGAAGCAAGATGAGCGTTTCACAAAAGGGAAGAACGATCAAAAAACTGTCAGCTTAGAACTTACAATTATATCTAGCCATTTCAAATTTAAATAAAAATAACTTACTAACCAACCAGCACTACCTTTAATTACATATCGTTTTGGTAGCATAGATGCAAGTTAATCGGAACACTAAATACCTTGTGTTTAATTTCCTTTATAGAAAATTATATTTGACAAACATATTTGTATAGATATTCAGGAGTATTTATGAGTGAGGCTTTTAACTATATCAGTTGACATTTCTAATCTACAACTCGCATCTTAGGCGTTTTTCTCTTGATGATGGACATATTTTCTATCTTCTTCCAATTTTCCATTAGATTCCTCTCTAGTTACACCTGTAGTTCTCCATCAATCTTCAAAAGCCTATCATCTCCATATTTTATAATGTAAAAGATTACGCCCAATGATCTTACAGAGATGAGTTTAGACAAGTCCTCCCTTATGTTGCCATTGTCGTAAAATTAGTGCATTTTTCTGTAAACTGGATGATCCCGATAACGTCTAAGTCTAAAAATATTACTGTGATGTTCTCATCTGTCTCTCTTCGTTTATTACAGATCATCTTCTCCAGTTTCAATCATACTTCGTATTTTTATAAGATTGGCTCTTCCGTATTATAGGTCTTCCGTGTTTTTTAGTATTATACAATTCACTATTTCTCCCTTATTTTACATCTTGAAGAAATTCTCTGACGTAATCGCTCCACATTTGTCTCATTTTTTATCTTTTTTCCATTATCAGCGATCCTTTTTTGTTTCTTTTGTCCAATAAATTTGTTAATCTATTGACTATGTATGTTCTTTTTCTTTGCTCATTCTTTCCTATTCAGCGCTAGCTTCATTGAGAGATTCCTTTTCAGCCTGCCTGTATATATTTATAATGTATAAGTTCAGTTTTCGGAATTTTATTCAATTCGTTCACCTTGTTTGTTGTCTCTGTCTTTTCACATCTAGAAAATACTCTGTCATTGAATTGTCTCGTTTTCATTAGGTTGATATCAACAGCCAATATCACTAGTGTTTGAAGTCGATCTTTATAGTTCCGTCGTTGTCTGTACGTCTTTAACTTTGTTTTTTTTTCCTGTCTCTTTCCAACATTACTTTTTTAGGAGTATAATCATATGGTCGCTTAAATATTGATTTCGTTTTGCTTTAGTTTTTCATAATGTTATTCTGATGTAACACTCTATTAGAAATTCCAGCAGTCAATAAATCACTGTGTTTTCAGTATAAAACTGCATTTCTGTTAATTTTGTTGATAATTATATAAACGATCTGATCTATTGGGCCTTCTCCTGGACTTTTCCATGTCTAGTTGTTCTAGTGTGCATCAAGAATCAGGTGTTGGTAATTATACTCTTGTTTGCTGTTCACCACAGGGTCTATCTTTTTTGCTGGACACGTTTCAGAATCCTAGTTTAAATCTTCCACATATTTCGTTTACTCTTTCAACCTTGGAAGTCAGCAATTATCTGTGACTTACATAAGGATCTGTTGTTCTACAACTAATTTTAAAAGTTGTCGATTTCCTCCTACAAATCTTCTTTATTGATGCAACTACAACGATTATTGCTATGGTAAAGAGCTTTCATCTTAGATTTAATTAAGAGAAGAACATGCTCTCTCTTTTGATTTTCAAATATTATCCTTTCTCCTGTTCATTATTCCTCGCCACTAGCAGGTAATATTATGTGTGTAGTTTTGGAATTTCTCATTACTTGAAGACCAAATTTGGAATACGCCTAAATTATTGACATTTAATTATTTATCTATTGCTTAATGTTTTACATTGTTAGAGAGACCTTAAATTCCATATCTCTAAAATCTTTTTTTCTCGCCTGTAATTCCACGGTGATTGGATCAACTATTAAGGATAATTTATTTTCTAACTGAATTTATTCTAGAAATCATAAATTAATTGTAATAATTTTCGTGATGCTAAGAGTTCTAACTCTGGACAATCTTGAATCGAAAGAAATATGAATGAAAAAAATATCGTTATACAAAGTGATGAGGATATCAAAGACTGGACATTTTGATGGATAGAAAAAATGAAGGAAATGAAACTTATGTTTAACATCAAGAAAAACAGCTGAAATATTTGGATGAGAGTTGTGGTGCAATAGATATCGGTTCGGAACGAGAAAGAGGGGAACCGTGTTCGAATTCCAGCTGAATTCATCGCATTCACTTACGCGCAAATACCCTTGGGAAAGGTATTAATCCGTCTCTTCCATCCAGTTATGGGTTAAATAATAGGACAGATTGGGTTCTATAGCCTTGGTCGGCAACCAGTCTACCGCAGAAAGAAATGGCAACCTACTGCGGGATAATCTTCTGCCCAGTCAGTCATGTCTCGAAAGAGACATGATCGCCCAAGCGTGTATCACGTATGGCACTTGACTGACCGATCCTATTTTATTCACGTATGTGTTTAACAATAGAATCAAATTAATATATATTATGATTACATTCACAGAAAACCAACTATCATTTTAAGTATTGTAATTATTCTTTGTCTATATGCGTAATCCTTCAAGATTTGGCTGATTATAGGTTTTGATCCCTATCTGTTTTTTGTTGATTTTAGTAGGGATTATCTTTTGCCGTCCCTCCTAGTCGCTGTTCTGCCAGCCATTTGCAGAAGTTTGTTAGTTAGGGTATTTAGTGTTTTCAGCTGTTTTTCTTGTCCCTTTCTTAATTATTTATCCAAGTAATTTCCGGTATTTTCTTTCCGATTCTCATGTATTTTTACTGTCATCGTAACTTTAGATTTTTTTCATTACTTCTTCACACTACATCTATAGAATTGCAGTAGACTACTTCTTGAAGGATTCAATTAAATATATTTTGAGAAATAAAGTGTAATATATAATGTGCTCTTTTGTTCACAGCCGGTGCCCGACTGACCGTACTGTATCTTGCAGTCGATAAATCAAATACAATCACTTACATTAAGTTAATAAAATGTTTACAATTTGTACATCGCACTTTGTATTACTTTATTATCTGCGAATTCTCATCGCTGTAATTGATTGCTTCCTTTTGCTTTCTCGATAGTTTGAAATCCATGTTTTTTTATTTATTTTATCTGTGATTTCTGTCCAAGCAAATTAAACACAGTCTTTGCTATTATGTTAACCCTAGTGTGAAATGATATATTCACTGACTTAAACTTGTACCCTTTATGCTATCTCTACTCTAATAAACGTTACACTCCTCACATATTCCAGTATTTTGTCTTGATGGAAAATCATCATTATATTGAATGTGATGAACTATTCTTTTTTGTCACTCTTATTTATAATGATTAAGAACGTTTATTTTACTGCCATATATTTTCGGAGAGTAATTATTTTATCTAACTGGGACTGTTGCTGATTTGCCAATGTTAAGGTTGATTTACAAAAAATAAATTGGTTCATAGCTCCTGATTTATATATGTACACATTGCGACTGGCGGATGTTTTACGCTATTCGATAATTTCTTAATTAAATTTCGCTGTAAACTTGCACTTTTGTTTACTTTCATTTATGCGGGGATGACACGATAGCATTATGCAGAACCTAACCTTGGAAAAGCTTTTAATTCACAGAGAAGGAAAAGTGAATTGTTAAGAAAAATAATTTCCATGTTGTTCGTAAAACATAGAGAGATAATGAAACTACATCCTAATACTAAGAAGTGATTTAATAAATGCACCAGAAATCATTTTCTGCTATACGACTTAACTATTTTCAATCATATGAAAGGGAACCAAAGGTTAGTTCTGCAATAATACTGTTTTCATTATTTCTTTCGCATTTCCCATGGATATTTTCGTTTTCATAAGTGAGTGTTCCCTCTGAGTGCTCGGCATTTTAAATTGTCACGTGACGCATTTTGAAACGCTTGTGCTAATCATAAATGTGCGCCACCCGAAGAATATTTGCTAAACAGGTGACGTGCTATTCGATCTTAACTTTTAGTCATTATAATGATTTTAACACTGTCTCTAGACTATGTTACAAAAGCTCATACTTAGGTAGCATTATACTTAGACATTACTAGATGGACAGAATCATAATAGGCTATTGATTCACTGAATTAAGACCCACAGTTGTCTGCCCGTATTTTTGGGGACCAGTTCAATCACATCCGTATAAATTCTTGCAAATCAAAACAAATGTTTTAACATCCTTTCTCTAAGAAAATATAAATATGATAAGACATCATACTAAAAATGTGGAAATGTTTAAGTAAGATTAAAATACTTGGATTACATTTGGTCATGTTAACAAAATCTCTTAAACTGTAAATTTCAATTTCAGTCAATTCACACAGACGGTATATGAAAATATCTTTAATTGCGTAGATTGAGATTTTTATGAAAATGTTATACTTTTCCTGACGTTTACTATATATATATATATATATATATATATATATATATATATATATATATATATGATATACGCATGTATCATTTTATCTACAATAAAGAACGTCACTTGAACATTTAATAGAATGAAATATATGACGTTTACTATATATATATATATATATATATATATATATATATATATATATGATATACGCATGTATCATTTTATCTGCAATAAAGAACGTCACTTGAACATTTAATAGAATGAAATATATAAGATAAACAGTTCCATGACTGCGAATATTATATTATGCAATATGTCGTTAAAATATTGCCTGTAATTATTGAAAACATTTCAACCGTCAAATCTGTGAAAATATACTTTTTATGATCATGAAATTTAAGAACTAAACCTTTACTACATAATTTATATCTTTGTATAGTGAGAATATTGAACAATTTGTATTTCTTTTCAGACGTAACATCTCAATAGATTTTGTAGTTGCGACGCTCTACTTCAGTCAGTTAAGTGCCATACGTAATACACGATTGGGCGATCATATCTCGAAAGTGACATGACTGACTGGGCAGAGGATTATCCCGGAGTAAGTTGCCATGGCTTTCTGCGGTAGACTGGTTGCCGACTAAGGCTATAGAACCCAATCTGTCCTGCTATTTAACACATAAATGGAAGAGAGAGACAGATTAATAGCTTTCCCTAAGGTATTTGCGCGTAAGTGAATACAATGGATTCAACTGGAATTCGAACACGGCTCCCCAGTTTTTCGTTCCGACGACATACATTTCTAAAAAATACAAATGAAACTTTACAAATTTAACATTCCTGATAATTAACGTATGACAAATCAAAAAATTTTCGTTATTTATGCAGGATAATTCCTAGAAATATAAAGAATACCGATTATTTTTAGCAAAGTGGAAAAATAAAATTTAAATGAAATGATAGCCTGCAAATCGACTACGATTGCGCATCATTAAATGAAATAAAAAAATAAAACTGTTTTGCAGTGCGGAGATGTTTTTTTTAATCATTTCATCCCGAGCAAGACGGAAATGACACTGATATGCGGGGACTACATAACTGTAAAAAGATTAATTAGAAGAGAATGAGGAGTACAGACCAGTTAGAAAAGAGCAATAGAAAAATGAGAATGCAGCTGTGATGACAGTTACATAGGTGGAGGGAAAGGGAAGGATATACGGGGTGGGGAGACAGCTACAATCCAGTGGTTAATCGATGGGTATTGACATTGCATTTAAATTCTGGGAGGCTGTAGCCATCAGGAAAGTAAGAATATGGGAGAGAGTTCCACAGGCGGGAAGTGCGAGAGAAGAAGCTGCAGGAGTAGAATTGTCGTCTGCATTTGGCTAACCTAACTGTGAATGGGTGGGACAAAAATGCTAATCTGGTTGCACGAGTAAACACCTGTTGTGGAGGCACCAGTGACTTAAGTTCGTCCGAGCAGAAGCCATGAAAGTATTTATAGAACAGACAAAGGTAGGCCACATTTCGTTGGTGGGGAAGTGGCTCCAGTCGAGCCGCTCAGTCGGTACCTATAACATTACAGGCTCTCCTTTGGAGCTTGTCGAGAACACTGTGGTGAACGGCAGGGGCGACTGACTTTAAATGGCAGCAGTACTCCATGCACAGACGGATGGTTGACTTGCAGGATGGATTCAGGCGGAAAAAAACATCCTGGATCGACATAATGACCCAACCTTCTTAGCAGTAGATTTAGCTATGGATTCGATATAGTGGTTCCATTTGAGGTCTGAAGAGAGGGTAAGGCCGAGGAGGCACAGTGTGTTGCTCTCAGGGAGAATCGCTTGGTCCATGCTTATGGGAGGCAGGAGAGGTTGCCTGTGATGGTTAACAGGCAACAGCTTGGTCTCAGACGCATTGAAGTTGACAAGTCATTTTTTGCCCCAATTCACCACAGAGTGTACATCCTGTTCAATGTCAGTAGCGAGATTATGTCTATCCGCCGCGACAGGTTTCTTACTGGTGCGGGACTATATTGTGGTGTTATCTGCGTAGATTCCTACATGGCCTTTTATCTAATCTGGGAGGTCGTTGATGAAAAGAAGGAAGAGCGGCGGGCCCAGGATAGAACCCTATGGGACACCAGCATTCGTGTTTTAGTATGAAGAGGCATGATCATTCAAAACGAATATAGGTAGAAGATTAATAGGGCGATATTTCCTCACAATTATTAAATACAGGAACGACTGAAGAGAACATCCAGCATGCTGGAAAACAGGAAGCAGAAAGGCAGTAGTTAAACAGTTTAGAGAGGACAAGGAAGAGTTCAGGAGCACACCTCTTAAGTTTCCATCGTCACCGCTCGCCTTATGGGGTGAAGCTTTGAAATTAAAATGCTTCCTTTCCATTTGTCACGTTAACATTTTTTCTTTCTTTCTCTTTTGAGAATCTGAACAACCTTGGTGCTTATTTGCATAAATAGATGTGGTAATTACTTTTCTAGCTTTGTATCAATCAAACATACATTGATTCATGTCTCCATAGCAAAAATGTAAAAAAATAGAATTCCTTTGAAAGACAGAAATACTTTTTTTACACCAGCATTGGTTGATACAAATTCAAACGCGTAGATACGATGTTAGCAATGATACATTTATATAATAAATGTCATGATATCCTGCCGAACAGAAACAACGTGTGATGTTTGGCCTAGAGAAATATATTCATTCTTGGCCACAGTAATATGAAATCTAATAAAACTATTTAACACGGATCAAGAAAAAAATCAATTTAGAAGAAAAATTACGGCAAAAAATTACATCACCTTTTTAAAATATTTATATAACTATTTAAAGCTAAATCCTTTCATTACAACACGTGAAGGATTTTCCCATGTCCATGAGTTTAATTTATATTGAACTGTAATTGTAAATTGATTTCTATTAATCTCTTTTTATATAGTTTTCTGTCAAGTGCCTATTACTGTAATAATATAGAACGATTTCACTAATATTGTTTGCTACATCGCGAGCTGGATTGATGGCGTGTATTTTATTTAAAGTATTTTACTTATTTAGATAAAACGGCTGTATCAATGTTTAAATATAAAGGTTTATAACAATGCAGAATTACGTATATATTCTAAAATTTAAAAGTAACAATATTTTACTTATCAGAATTAAAATAAAAATCCATCATTAATTATTGTTTTCTCATGTAAATATTTTGGTATATAAAATCCGTATTAATTACTTGTTTCTCTAATTTCAGAACCACTATACAAGTAGCTGCGCGTTGCACATTAATAATTTTAACAAAACGCGAATAATTAAATAATGCATTTGTCTTTCTTATGCCGTGCTGAAATGTGGCGACCTTCAATAACATTTAACTTTTTTATTATGAAGGTTGCACTAATTTGATCCGTTGTATCAAACATTCTTTATAATTCGATGTTCTGATAGCAGTCAAAATTTTATTTTAGTTTTCTATACCAGAATAAATCTCTGATATTGTGTCCTAAGATACGAATATTACACTTGTCTTAAAATTCGATAGAGAACTCACAAATAAATATTTATTCTATATCTCAACAATATTTGTTTTATTTTTTCTGTGGAGCTTTTTTATTGTTTCTGTAGAGTTAACTTGTCACTATTAAAGTGACCGGATAAAAATCGTCACACTCATATGAAATGTAGCCTGATTGTTTATGGGATGCATGTGTTGCATGGGCGTAGTAAATTAACATATAAGCTTCCTGAATATTTTTATGACGCTGATAGAATTAAATAACTATGTCGTAAAGAAAAGATATCATAGGATCTGAGAGACTAAATATAATGCTACTCTCAAGGTTCAAGGTCGAATAAAAACAAATATCGCTTGTAGAGTTCCAGCAGTCGCAACAATTAAAATCAATATAACGGGTAACTAGATTGTAAAATAAAGATATAATGAATGAGCTGATTCCAACACTATCTTAAACAATAGTTAATTGCTGGATGTATCTAAAGATACGAGAAATAACTTAAAACACCTCTTTTCTTTAAAATGTAAAAACGTAGTATAAAATGGATATTTATTTCACCGAGGGTAACACGCAAAGTTCTATCAAAGAATACGGAATGTTTTCTTTCTGAGAACAGTTAAGCTCAACATTATATTTTCCATACAAGTAAATTTATATGACTATTATACAAAATACCCCTTTAACAGCAAAATATCAACTACAGGTCGAAAATTTAGAATAATACAAGTAAAGAAATGTCAATGCCTGTGAAGCTTTCTGACAGGGGATGGAAAATGCGATATTGAGATCCAAAGATGCATTGTCATGAAAAACAGATAAAAGAAATCTAAACAGAGTACTAAGAAATCAGAAAATTTAATTGGAAACAATAAAATGCATTCTGGATTGCTATGTGATGTCCCTTTCTGTAATGACAGCTAAGGTTGGACTATTTCATCAAGGACGAGGGTGATTCAAGAAGCAGCAAAACATTTGGTTCTACAGAAGGATGCTGATGAATCCATAGACCGGATTCGTGAGCAACGTTGAGCTGTTGGAGAGGATGCAAACGAGACGAACATTCATACTTAAAATCAGCTGAGGTTCCTGGGAAATGTACTGAAGAAAGGGGGCCTAGAAAATCTAATTCTCACTGGACAGATAGAAGGAATGATACAGGGGAAAGCAGCGTCAGATATATTTGAAAGACTTGAACAAATGGGTGGCGGAGCCTGGTTTGGGAGAAATACAAAGAGGAAAAATATTGAGAGCCACAAAAGACAGAGCCATGTCCACCATCGTCCAATTTCTGAAAGGACACGGAATATGAAGAAGAATAGATCAATATGGAGTTAAGTCACTTTCGGAGTAATCCTTAGTATTTTATCATAAATGAACTTTTCCTGCATTGTTTAAATAATGTTGTTGAAGGAGTGATAATCATGTTGATATTCTCTGAAAAGATAAAATAAATGCATTTTTGAATGCAAGAAAACACATCATGCACCAAAGGTGAATATTTTCGAGTACAAACAACATATGTAGGATATTTTGATATTATGTCAATAATTTTTCAACTGGATTTGTTATTTGAGCTTTTTCTTTCAATAAATTAATAGTTTTCATATTTAAATGCATCGAAATTCTTAACTTTATATTTACGTAGATTATTTCTGAAAATTGCAATTCATAATAAATTTCAGTTGAATTGTTTTTTCCATAAAAATATGTAGATGTTTAGGATTTGCATCCCTATATGTCGAGGCGATTTTCAACTATTTTAATAGCAATATTGCATTAATCTTCTCATTGTTAGCGATTACTTCTTCAAAGATATTAGACTCGAAACATGTTTTACTGTGGATTCATTTCAATCACATTTTCCTATCATTTAAATTGTGTAATGCTTTTAATTGAAGATTAATTGCCCGAACAAGAAATAAAGGAGAACAGATCAAAAATTTTCAAATGTTTCCAAAAATATACAAATGAATATTTAATGTAAATTCAAAAGAAAATCAATTTCAGTTTCACCCAGTTTTGGTTTCATTCAATCATAAACACATGCACACACGCAAGCATGCATGCATATATATATATATATATATATATATATATATATATATATATTCTTGCATCTCTCTCTCTCTCTCGCTCTCGCTCTCTCTCTCTCTGTCTCTCTCTCTCTCTCTCTCTCTCTCATTACGCTGGCTGACAAGTAGCTGTCGTTTTTTACTGGAAGGATGCTGCGGGTATCGTGGACTGAGCATGCAAGCAAAGATGAGGTGTTGGAAAGAATGCCAACACGAATGACATTAACTACTGAGTTTCAGGATGAGACAAATGAAGTTCCTGGGACATGCAATAAGGAAGAATAGCTTGGAGAATATGATACTCCTGGCCAGATAGAAGGAAAGAGAGACAGAGGAAGGCAGCGGATAACATAATTTGCAGGGCCTGATCAGGTGGAATGACGGAACGGGGGTTGGTTGTCAGTAGTAAAAGGAGCAAACATACTATGAGTCACAAGAGATAGGGAGGTGTGGAAAACCATCATCGCATACGTCCTGAATCGACGGGGCACATAGAAGAAGAAGATAAAATATATTTCGACACATGCAGCACAAGATGTATTAGTGTTTTGTGTGGGTATTCAATTTGACATTCCCTCATGCTAACGCATACTTCGGAATGTTTGCTTAACTATGCCAAGCCTAGTAAATAGCAATATGAATACATTGTATCGTTTTTTTTTAATTTATTTACTATTAAACTATTCATTATTTTTATGTTTTTGTTTTGCATAATCGTTTCTACTAATGATAAGAAAGGAAGCAAAATTGAGAAATACAAGGTACAGGATATATCGAAGAAAGTATAAGATTACAATTGGAATCAAGGCGATACCGAGTTTCAATTACCGTTTCAATTAAAGGGAAGCAGACATACGAAAGTGAGTCGATACACCATGGAAAGAATGGTCTGGAGATTCAACAGCCATGAATTCTCAATAAATATTCATGCGTGTCAATATGTTTTGTGTTTGACGTGGTTAGTTCGGTTGAATATAACTTCTGTATCATGAGTTCGAACTTAGACATTGTATAAACTATAAAAAGCATAACATTACCTAACATCACAAATCTAACAAAAAATATTGTCTAATACTAGATTACCCGTGAAATATCACATAAAGTCCAAATAGGTAATTGTAAAATTTAAAAGATTCAATTTATATGTTTTTCAAAAGTGAAACTCTGATATTTAATATGAAGTAGCGCAATTATAGACATGAAATAACTCTGTATGCGAAGAACTTATAATAGATTTAATATAGGAGATAAAGAAATTGAACATAGGATTGGCTGTGTTATAGGTAGATTTCTCATCAAAACAAAATAAATAACATAAAGCAGGAGTGATGTTCTTTAGTAGAATTTCAGATCAATATGGATTATATGCCTGGTGCCAAAGTGTTTTTATTTTAAATTTAAATCTAAAGTAATAGTGTAGCCATTGTTAACCCCGCTGTTCCTAACTGTTGGGGGGGTTTCCTTTGTTTACATGATAATAGAATCGCCTAGAGT
This sequence comes from Ascarosepion bandense, assembly GCA_037127315.1. Classification (NCBI taxonomy): domain Eukaryota; kingdom Metazoa; phylum Mollusca; class Cephalopoda; order Sepiida; family Sepiidae; genus Ascarosepion; species Ascarosepion bandense. The sequence continues at coordinate 10,341,941 of JBBBDQ010000202.1, read as the reverse complement.
ATATATATATATATACTCCTGCATAGAAGCAAGACGACAGGCATTGAGAGACATCAAGAGAACCGGGAGATAACTTCAGATCCGAGCGAGATCGACAGCTACCGAGATTTCACGGATAATACAGCGTTAGTAGTTCATAATAACTGTGAGTTCTACTCAGAATAGTATTACAAAGCACCCGTCAACTTCTGACGTGGACATACTAATTCTACTACTGCTTCACTTAAGAGACTTGTATGCATCCTTCTTACTAAACCCGTATTCTGGGCCACTAAGCCTCGTAAAAGTTTGCATTCTTTACGTTAATATACTTATTTATCTATCTCAACTTTTGTTTGTTGTTCCTTTATTTGTGTGCGGTTTCCTATTTCTGGAATCCACAGCACTGACACCCCGAAGAAGATGAACTTAGGTGCTATTACAAGTATAGTTATTTTCTTTAGATTTCAAAAGAAGAGAATATAAAAAAAATATGATTGTATTCCAATATGCAATCTAATACAAGCTAAAGAAAATATTCTTTATCCTATTTAAAGTAGTTTCTTTGTTTTTAGATCTGCAATTATTTTCATGCAATTTTCTACAATTATCTTCGATAAAGGATCATTTTTTAGGGCAAAATAGCCAAATAATTATATCTGTATTGAGTTCTGGAGTGTCACAAGTATATTTTATGTGCTTTAGTTATGAAAGATCAACAAGACATGACATGGTGGGATGATGACATCATTCGGTGATGTGGTGCCCGAAGTACTAGTACCTTGTACCGGCCCTGGCATTATGCTTAATCACTAATTTTTGTATATATTTTGTAAGACGGCATATTAATATATAATCAATAAATATTATGACGTTGTAAAAATGGAATTTCTGTACAAATATTTTCTTTGTAAAAAATGTAACTAAATAATCATTTTAAGTAATAGAATTGCGTGATTGCAAAACATCATCTTTTTATGTTAAGAAAATCCACGAAGTTAAACAAATCTATCATTATCCATCTGAGAAATTCTATAATTTGACCAAATCATCTTTTGAAACTAATTTTCTGACGGATAAATATTTTCTTTAAGGAAATATTAGTATAGGTCGTTGAGGAAAGTCTATTTCTTCTTGTATTAGTAATTTAATCTTTGAAACTTGGGCATGCTTTTTCAATATTGTTTTGTAGTTCTCTTTTAATTAATTTTCTAGTTTTGTTTTCAGTGAGCATTCACATTCAGTTGCATTTGGATGAATAAATTGAGGCTAATTATTTTGACAAGTCGTAAAGAATTTAAATTAGGGATAATTACATGAACATTTTAAAATTATTTCGCTTAAATCGTTCGTGAAGTGAACTAATTGAGGTGAGAATCTTAGAATGGACCTAGTGACATTTTCAAAATAGGATATTCAGATGTTTCTTAAAATGTGTTTTTTATTCAAAACAAAGAGAACCTGCATTTAAAAGAGGGAAATAATTTTTTTGGCGCATCAGGCTCTTATTCCCGTGAAACAATTTCTCGTACCAGCTCCATGTGTAATGCATCCATAGCTGTAATGTTAAAATGGTTTATCGGAAGCAATCTGTCTTCGGTTTGCGAATTCATTGTTTTCTGCATCTGTTACCACATTGCAAAAGGATCTATCGAAACCTTATGTTTAATCAAGGGCTAGTGAGAGACGATGGTATCATACCATTCTTAAGGGGACTGATGCCAAAAAAAAATATAAAGAATCCGACCCAAATTAGAACACAGCTTTTCAAATTATGTAATTTATACGCTAGCAGTATATGCATATTTTTTTAAAATTCAGTAAGAAATGATTATAAACGACAGGTGATAATCTCAACTTAGTGATTACTAGTAGAAAAACGTTCTTTTAATTTTATCAAGATATATATGTTTAATAAATTCACCTCAGTCATAGCAATACTAAGAAGTAAGGGGGCTACTGAGATTAAAAAAATTAGCAGACTCTACATGGACCTAGAATCTCAATCCTAAACAGAAAAAAGGTATAAATCTTACTCCTGTTCAAAAGACTGTAGAGGAAATAGAACCAGGCGATTAGCAAGCATATCTACTCGTATTTCATTCGCTATGTCGGAATTTCTTTTTAATAAAACACCAAAATACAAGAGACTTCCCTTTAAATAAAAAAAAATGTATGACGAGACAGAAAAAAATGGTTAGAACTAAAGAAGTGACGAATAGATTGTAATGCGATCATGTTCTTTAATATGACTCCGAATGCCTGTAAAATCTCATTAATGATGAAGGAATCACTTAGAGCAACAGAAATGTGGTAATACATAAAACTTTTGGTGATTCCATAGATCGAACGTGTTAGCAACGACAAGGTCTTGGAGAGGACTGAAACGAAAAAGTAACATGTACTTAAGGTCATGAAAGGATATCTGGAGTATTTGGAGAATGTAATGAGGAAGTGGGTCTTGGAGATAGAGAGGAAAAACTAGGCAAACGTAACACTTGACATATTAGATGAACTTGATCAGTGGATGACAGAAAGTAAAGATGAAGGAGTAAAAAAGGAAAAGATGTTTAGCGCTACAAAGAAATAGGGAGAAATCCTTTATCATCTACGTTCTGAAGGGACATAGCACATATAAGAAAATGAAAGACTTCTCATTCTCGATTTCTTTCTCTTTCTGTAATCATATTCGTTCTAGTGGTATTATCGGTGTAAAATAATAAAAACAAACTCATAAATACAATTGGAAATTACATTAATGCCTGTTACTATAGAAGTTTGTTTAAAAACACTGAAGAATGTTGGGATCTTGCATTGATAATTAGCTAGTCCAACAAAAAATGACAACTAATTGTGGATAATTTAAGAAGGAGTTATACCGCCGTTGTAAACCCTATCCGAATCCAGATTGCTATTTCGAATTCAGATGAGTGGTGACCTGAGGCAACATCTGAGCCCGTATAATGTATTTATTTCCCCTATACTTTAGAGTTTAACGAAATGCTGGCAAGGTGATATAGATAGATGAGAAGTTCAGAATTGGCCAAACTCCTGTCGAGGCCTATTTCGATCTTCTCCATCATCATCACAAGGGAGGGACGGCTGCCATTATAAAACTAAGGAAGAGGCGAAAAGTTCTAGAAACATGACTTGAAAGAAAGATTTTATTCTCTGAGAAGATCTGCACCTTCTGTGATTGGCAATCACTATAGAGATCATGTTTATTACGAAAGTGATATAAAACCTTACTGTTGTGGATTCCTGTTGAGGAACGATACAGGATAATAAACAACAAAACAGATATTTGAGACAGAAAAATATGTTATATTAAACATAAAGATAGAAACTAGAATGCAGGTTAGCAATCCAAAAATATGATAAGTAGGAATATTTATATATACAAGTCTTTGAAGTAAAGCCGTGCTGGGATTAATATGTCCACGTCGGAACTGACGGGTGCTGTGTAATACTATTTTAGCTGAGTGGATCTCGGAGCTACTATGATTTCTGACGCGGTATTCTCTGTAACTTCGGTATCTTAAAGTAACCTGGCGGATCTCTTACAATTGTTTTCGGCTCGGATCTGACGTATCTATCTATCTATATATCTACGATAATATACTGCTTTAATATCATGCTTATATTTATAGATAAGTTACTCAATACCTCGGATAGAGCGTGTGTAAATTAAAAGCAATCCTCAGGCCAAGTGTGTTGTAGGATAGCATAGATATTTATGTATGCTAGTCAATGCATCATTATGGGTAGTAAAATCTGTTCTTTCAACGATTTTTTGAAGGTTATATTTTAAACCATTCTGAAGTATTAGATAGGATTATGTGCCAGAATACAGTTATTTATGTTAGTTATTTTATAGGTTTTATTTTTTAGGTTTTAACTTTTAAATCATGGATACCAGCATTCTAATTTTGACAAAGTATTACAGTGGTATTCGAAGTGCTCAATATATTTCATTATTATGCTCGAAGCTTACAGTTACATGATGCTGAAACCCCGGTAAATGTAGGATAACCAAAGTAAAGCAACGTGTGTATTTAAATATGTGACCTCTTTGGAATAACATATACTGAAATATTACAAATGCAAAAAGTGTAATAGTCAGCGGCTGGAAAATTAGAATTTTAGTGCTGAGTTTCAATTCAAACCGAGTTCAATATATTCACTTAAAACCAAAGGAAAGGTACAAATTTGAATTCCGGAATACCCGTCAATTGTCTTCAATTCAAACTGCAGTTGCTGGTAACCAATTGAATGATATAACATAGGATTCTCCCAAGCCTTAATTATTTGCAAGGTTGAGAGCACTTTGTATTTCACATTGACTGCTATGTGACATGAAGATAAAATATGCAGTTGTTGATTGAAAGAGCATATTGGTCTAGTGAAATTAGAGAATATAAAACTGTTTTTGCTACAAGTAAAATTGACAACTGTAGTTATTCTTAACAGTTTTAAAATCAATTTTAATCATTTACAAATATTTTCTGCTGCTTTCTTTTTTGCTAACATTTTATTCTGTTTTTTGTTTTAATATATCTGATTATTTCTTCAATATTTTTAATTTTGTACAAAAATGCAGTGCATATTTTGCATACAAAAGTAAATTTATCAACTTCTGAATTATATCTAATAAATATTTTGAAAATTTTGGAAGTAATTGTTCATTCTTACTTCATAGATACGCCTGAAACATTCAAATAATTGTAAAATATTGTAATTGATATATTTCTGTTTGTTTTAATCTTATTTACGATATAAAAAACGACGATTGTTATCGATCTATTTTCAGCGCACGTAATTATTAACCTTTGTTTCAAATATTGTTAATACATCGTGGATAATTACGAAATGTTTCTTTGAACTTCTAATAGATATAACATTCATTTTTCATTTGGAAAAATACAATATTTACAAGCAAATACTGAATATTTCTCATTAAATTTAAAATAAATATTTTTATGAAAAAATATTTGAAATAAGTTACGTTCGTTTCTTTTTCAATTACATTCATTAAATTATTGCCACATTTGCTTTTTCATGTTATAAAATCCATAATTACAGAGCAATTATAATTTTAAAAAAAATTCATGATGACTTGATATCATTTCCTCGTGAAACATTTTCCATCTATCATTATTCGTAACGCTAAAAACTCTAAAAACTTATTAGAGATAAACAAATAAAACACAGACATTATTTTATTACGAAAGGTTTGCTAAAGTACTGTTATTATTTTGCAGAATAATTTATCTAATAAGTTAAAAGAATGTGTACCACCAAAGCTTCTAACACTAAGTGAAATAATGCATATCAACAGACATCTAACTAAACATATACATACAGATATTAATATGTTGAAAACATCAAATGGTAAACTGACTCAAATCAAAGTCGAAACGATAACAACGTACATAATTGCCTCCAGATATATATATCTAATATTGTAATTATCCGTTACAGTTTACTCTGAATCTTAAAACAATTTACATATATATATGTAAATTGTAAAGGTAGTATATATATATATATATATATATATATATATATATATACTACCCAAAACTAGCTTGCTTGAATGAAGCGACATGCTTTGTCAAAACTGGGTAGCAATTGAATGGTTTTTTTTCTGTCCTCACACATATACAATGTATATTTACATACGCATACACACACACACATATATATATATGGACAATGAAACAATCATGTAAATGAATTAATCACAACGAATAGAGCATGCGTTAGTATTTTTAAAAATCAAGAAATTGTCGGTGATATCTTAATGGTAATGAAAAACCCGTAAATCATGGTTTACACTTCGACACATTGCATCTCAAATACCTACACCGGTAAGCCATTTATCTCCAACCTTAAAAAATATTTCTCCATAAATACGTAACAAATACAACTTAGCATCAACTAACGACTTCCTTCATATATGGAAAACCACCAATTCCAAATGCGACATTCTAGCTTCTTGCGATGTTGAAAATATTCTTACTAGCGTCGCAGTTGAAAAAAAATTAATACCATTAACGAATTCCTTTACAAATACCGATGTATCTCTCCTCCAAAAATCCAACCCGATTTTTTTCTGAAACTACTCACCGCGTGCACACCACATGTTTCGTTTTCGGGCTATAATGGTAACATATACATAAAAAACTAACGTTGTCACTATGAGAAACTTATTAGTTCATAATTTCTTGAATTTTTACATGTCCGATATCGAAAACAAAGTTAAAAAAAAAACAGACAAACCAGAGATTTACACATGGTACGTCGACAACATTCTTTTATAGATAAAATATATGGACGAATTCGTAAACGAAAATTATATATACAAGATAATTCTATGAGAAAATTATTAATATATTTCTGCTGTAATTACTCAAACACATGCAAAATTAATCAAATATTATAGAAATTTGAAGCAAAGCTTGTTGCTTCTAATAATAATAATAATAATAATAATATGAAACAACGTTGGCAAGACAAACCTCTGCATGGCCAATATCCGTAACGTGCCAATAAATCCAATGTTGATAAAGTTAATACGTGCATCTGGATTAAAGTCTGAGTCTGAAGGCTTTATTCTTGCAGCGCAAGGCCAAATTCTTTTCACTAGAAACTTTCAGGCAAATATTGTACATAATAATATGGATAAAAAATGCAGGTTTTGTGATAAATACCAAGAAACAATAGACGATCTAATCCCCGGATGTTCTGTACTTGCCCCAAATGAATATAGAAATCGTCACGATAGAGTGTGGCAATATTTACATTGGACAATGTGCAAACACTATGGAAAATCTTTAAACAAACACTGGTATGAACATCACTCAGCACTGGTTACAGAAATAGAAGATGTAACCATTCTATGGGATTACACCATCTACACAGACAGAAAAATTGAAGCAAATAGGCCAGACATTATTGCTAAAAATCAGAAAGAAAAAACTTGTCTATTAATTGATATCGCTTCCTCAGCGGATTGTAACATAGCAACCAAGGAATTTGAAAAACTGTTAAAATATAAAGACCTGGAAATTGAAACATAGAACATGTGGAAATCGAAAACAAGAGCTGTTCCAGTGATAGTAGGTGCACTTGGAATGATAAAAAATGGAACGAAACAACACATTGAAAGAATCCCTGGAATCCCCCGCTTAAGAGATATAAAAAAATTGTCTTATGAAGTACAGCCCACACACTAAGGAGAACTTTGTCTATGTAACGCAAGGGATGATGGGGAAGATAGAAAAAACATGAAATGGAGCCATAACAACACGCCACGACCTGCCTTACGTCTTACCGCAGATATGGTTGGTAGTGCGACCATAGCAGAAATCGAAATATGATGGGAAATGACATAATAATAATAAAGCCATTAAATCTAAACTAGTAATGGCTAATATAATGCATGAATATAAACCTGTTAGCTATATTGTCATAAATCACTTGTCATAACCCACTTAGATATGTCACTTGTCATAAACCACTTAGCTATATTGGCCATAATACCATTTCTTTGGGTAGACGCTTTACATGACACCTGTATATTAATAATATTGCACTGAAAAACTTTTATTAACCCATAACTTACAAGAAATATAAATGAGAGTTTTGTTTGAAAATTCAAAAATACTAGTTAAATCACAATATTAAAGGAAACGATATAAGACAGGCATTAAATATCAATAAATCTTCCACTACCTTGAATTCTACAAATTTTAACAGTAGAAATGGAGTTTTGAAAGTCAAAAGAAGAAAGCTTATGCCATGCCTAGCTAAGCGTTTCACGTGATAGCGTTAAAGATATCCAATTTTAATTAAGCACTAAAACACAACAAAGTATATTACAGTAAAAGATGACGACATAAAAACACCGGTAAAATAACATCCTCTAAAATGGCCTGTGAAGAGGCAGAAAGCGCTTGGAAATCGAAAATATAAAGTATAAATGTCAAATTTTTTAAATCCTTTACAAGCACACCTGATAAAATAATTTTAGTCACTAATTTGACGTAATGTTTATTATTTTGTCCATCCATAGATTCATAAATGCAGAGAATAATTTCCCTGGAAAGCATATATAAAACCGCCTCATAATGTGCTAAAATATTTTTTACTTTTTTTAAAAAGATAATGTTCCTTGCAGGAAACATGTGTCAATCTTTTTTTAGTATTGCACATGAAGCGTTTAATTTGCGCAAGAAATAAATCTACAACCGTAAAAAAGCAGAGAATGTTCTTGCAAAAAATGTATAATGAAAATAAACAACATATTTAAACATAAAGAAACATCATGAAACAAAGCTATACATGTAATCACAGTAGCAAAAATAATATATTGAACATTTTATACTTATAGTGATTGGCAAGTTATTATCTCAGTAGTACTAGCTCTGTCGTGAACCAATTCCAGACAAAGGCAAGTTTAGCTAACATCACAATATTGAAAAATACTGAATACAAATAATAGAAATATACGTATTTTATTTTATGACGAGGAAACTTTTGTTTCCATTTGTTTGTGTTTCTATTTTTGAGAGACTTCGTTGCATTAGTCTAAACCAAAATAAGAAATCGAACCAAACAACAGGCGACATTCGAATGCAGTTTTATGTTTTTCATTAACCAAAATTCGAGAGTATGTCATTTTTATTTTTTAACTTCATTTACATTAATTCTTAAATCTCCTTTTTATAAATAAAAATAACTAAATAGACCACATCATGGAGAAAACTATGAATATAGACAGAAGAAATGTAATCTTATTGACAACCCCTTCACTATTGCCAGCGTCATCAACTGTCCCATATGTACCAATTTGAAATTAAATAGAAAAAATAAAACAAAAGATTGCATTATTGAAGAGAAGAAATAGACAATATTTTAAACAACATTATATATGACTGCTGTAATCTAGTTGAAATATAACAGAAAAGGAATTAACTTTCAGCTTTTTTTTTACTGTTAATAAATATTATCAAAACAGGGGATAGTCTGTCAGAGAAAATTAAAGTAATAAATCCATCAAGAGATATTTTTTTATCCTAACTGATCATCAAATCAAATCAAGGAAATGAGCATGGTATTTTAAAAGAGGGTAAAGGCAATCTGACAAATCGCTGCATGAAATGTGCTCCCAACTTAAAGAGGAAAGCGAACAAAAAAAAATAGGAAAAATAAAAAATAAATAAACAGAAAAGAAAACTGCATGCCATCTGCCGGTAACTGAGGAAGCATTGGAACAATAATTAGTGTAATTGGAACCAAGCCTAAAGACACTAGATCCAGATTTAATGAATTGCAAGAATTCAAGGTGGAGGTGAGACTGGCCATACAACTGCGGAGTTGCTAGAGACAATGAGAAGGATGTGAAATATGCTGGAGATACGAGATTTGCTGCCATCTAATCTGATTCGAGAGCCACCAGACCTCAAGTTGGACAGAATAATATGATGCTTAAATAATAATAATAATAATAATAATAGTTCAACTGACGTTGCGTCAAACGTTATATCATGGCATCTGATGCCACTTGATAGGTGGTATTTTGTATTTCTAAATTAAAACAAACTAAACTAAAAATCTATTCACCGTACAGATTTGATTGTCATTTAGTATATATATATATATATATATATATATATATATATATATATATATAGTCATTTGGATATCAGTTAAAAGGATGATACGAAGTGACAATATTTAAAACCACCGCATTGTTTATATATTGATCAATATTTAATATATCTGTATACTTACCTATTTTAATTCTTGCCAATAACTATATATATATATATATATATATATATATATATATATATATAAGGAAAGGAGAGAGAGAATTATGATATTTTTTTGGTGTGAGATAAGGAAGTGTTTGCAAAGGCAACCTGGGTTTAAAATGGAAACACCATCAAATATAATCTGCTTTTGTTGCCTAGCATGAGGCTATAGCTAAGTAGTTTTCATCAGTAAGGTTACACACTGTTTTTATCATAATATTTTACTATACCTCGCATATTTATCTGCGACGTAGTGTCTGGTATATATAATTATAATATTGATTGAAACGAAGTACATATAGGACTTTAAATATGTGTTCATTATCGTTACATTTTTGGTTTTATCAACTTCCATTTAATAAAGTTAAAAAAATTATGGCTAGAAATACCAATGGAAGATTTGTGGATTTCAATTTATTTATTTTCATGAATACCCGCGAATATTATCCTTTTAGAACATTTAACATTTGAATTGAGGAAATTTTCAAATTATTGCACTAGCATTATTAAAAATAATATGAATATCATTATTTTAATAATACAACACGAAACATTATATTTACAGCAGATACTAGGCACATGAGAGCATTATAGACTTTCTTTAGTCCCTTTCTTTCTTTCTTTTTTTTGAAGCCAAAGAGGGTCTCCGTTTTAACTTTTCTATATTTCTCCACAATCAAAAGTGGGTAGTACAATGTTTATTAGGTATAGACAGTGCTTAGATTTTGTACAAACTGGCAAAGGAACAATCAAGATTCAAATACGAAAATTATATCAATAATTGTTTGATAATTTAAGAGACGTATTCATTTTATATGACATATAATTTCATAGAACATCAATACGTGTACACATGACTTTTATATTGCTTTTGCTTAAAGAAATGTTGTAGAATTATCACCAAAAGTACCCGCATATGTCCACGCTAATCCAATTATATCAACATAATTTACTAAATAGATTGATATAACTCTTTTTCAACAATATATATATATATATATATATATATATATATATATATATATATATATATATAAAGAGAGAGAGATAGAGAGAGAGAGAGGAATGTTAGATTTTAAAAACTGCAGCTACTCGCGCATTTACGCTTCGTCCATCCAGTAATGAATTTGAACACACTCAGTTATTGGGTTGTTTTATCATCGTATATCACACGGTCAAGTCCTCTACATCCCTCAGGAGCGTCTAGATATTATATGCCAATTATGAATTGGTATATAAAGTGTTGTGTCTTTAATGTTAAAAGTCCTATTATGATGTTGTTTAAATTCTACTCAATATTATGAACTTAGATATATAGTGATAGAGAAAACTATTGTTCATGGTTGAAAAAAATTTACAAAGTTAATAAAAAAGAAACTAATTTGACTGTCATTAGTCTATTTTCAAGTATTTATTTTATGCCATTATATTATTACACCTTGTAAAACTAAAGAAAAAAATTATATAAAAAGGTTTAGACAAATTTGCCAAATTTTTAAAGGAAAAACATAAAAACACATTTTATTCTAAAAGTAGAAGATATACTAACAAAAAATAATAAGAACCTCCTAAAATCTATTGTACAAATAGACTTTCTTTCCAATAACCTTTAGCAGCCTATCGTCAACATCTGATGTTAGATTTGCAATTTGAGCGGCTGGTAAGGAGTTTGCAGGAAGTTTACCTGCCTCGGAGATGTCACACTTGCTGTTGAATTTCTTTCCATTAAAATAAATATCACTCGTGAGGATGCTTTACAGGTTCTCATTGAGATTCAAGTCACAGCTATTTCAAGGCCAGTCCAGAAAAGAATCTTTAACAAATCCCTTTTCTTTCAAGCAGGATTTAGGCAACTTTGTTGCATGACTTAGTGCGTTGTTTTGCATAAGGATCATAGGTCTACGCTTGGCTAAAGACTTAAGCCATTCAAAGAAATATTGCTCTAGAAAATCACAGTAAATTTGAAATTCATTTTAACCCTGTCTTTCAATTAAATGGATCCACGAGGTCATTGCCATTCCCTTGACACCATAAAAGCTCCAGCGGCTTGAATTATGACTGCACTTGACGCATTTGAAATTCTTGTTAATTCTATTCGAAAAGTGATAGATCTCGCCTTGTAAAATTCCTGAATTCAGCCTGAGACTTTTTTCCTTGGTTGATAATTTTTTTTGATTGTTCAATGATGCCTTTTCAAATTTTTAGAAATTTGAAGCGAAGACTTTTCTTTGCTAATTTATTTGATTATATAGTTCTTTTCATTCATTCTTAGTTCTTTTTACGTGCCATAATACTAAATTCTAGTTCTTGCAAATAATCTCCTGACACTGCAAATTGCTATAATTACTGGAAAAATACTAAATATCAATCTCAAATTGAAAAAAGAGACTTAATTGCTATTATGCTTACTCGCCATACATAATAATACAAATTATTCATTTGATAACACATATCTATGAAATTTACATAAAATATTCGACAATACCTCTTTTGCGTATAATCACTAGACTCAATTTTTATACATACATTTTTTTAATCATTTCACCCCTAGCAAGGCAGAAATACCACTGATGAGCAGGGGGCTACATAACTGTAAAAAGATTAATTAGAAAAGAGTGAGGGGTACAAACTAGTTAGAAAGGAGCAATAGAAAGCTGAGAATGAAGGTGCAATGACAGATACATAGGTGGAGAGAAAGGGAAGGATATACGAGGGTGGGGGGAGAGTTAGAGTCCAGTGATTAATAGATGAGTATCGACATTGCATTTAAATTTCTGGAGGTTGTAGCCGTCAGGAAAGCAAGAATATGGGAGAGTGAGTTCCATAGGCACAAAAGTGCGAGAGAAGAAGCTGCATGAGTAGAATTGTCGTCTGACTAACCTGACTGTGAATGGGTTGGACCCAGTTTCCAGTCTGGTTGCATGAGTAAACACCTGTATATATATACATACACCTATATATATATATATATATATATATATATATATATATATATGCGTGTGTGTGTGCGCGCGCGTGTGTGTATGTGCCATAAATTTATAATTTATATATCATAAATATATGTGTGCATGCCTGTGTTCATCGGCACGTTTGTATTAAAAAGAATAATATGTACATACTAAAAAAAAACTCCGGCTTAAGAGTTACTCTCTAAGGCATAAAAAAATGTGGGCGCGTTTCATAACAAGAAAAAGTATTATGGAAAATGCTCATAGGTTTGTTTAACAAATATTTAAAATGAGTAGTAGTACGACACCATGGAATATGCGGGATGTGTTTTTGCGGTTTAATGGCAAATACGTCAGGGTAAAACATACACAAGAACATAATAAAAGCTGATGACACGGCAATTTTTCCTACAGCTGGAACGTGCTGGGTTACAAAAATATGTGTGCACAAAAATATCCTCACATATTTATATATAATAAGTTTAGCTTCTACTGTAAGAACATTTTGAAAAAAGTTTGTTTCCTCAATATAAAGTCACTCTGCATTAGTTTGATGCTAGAAACTTCCACTTTTCGTGACCTCCAGTTCAACTTTCATAATGAATGAACTACGTTTACACCCTCACACACCTCCATTTATATATATATATATATATATATATATATATATATATATATATAAACTTAGCTGAAAATATCCTCTATCAAAAGTAATCGTATATATGACTTTGTGTGTGTGTATGTGTATGTGTATTATTATTATTGTTGGTCTTGATTTTTTTTTAATAATGAAATCCAAGGTAATACTGGAGGCATTTATTTTGTGACCCGATAAATACAGGAATTTCCTAATGTTTGTTATGAATATCAAGACAAGCGTTAATACATGCAAGTACACCGTTCAATATGATTTAAAATGGCGGGGAAACTGAACACTGAGGGGCACGTTCGAAAGTAGATATATGGAGAGACCTTTGGTAATAAACAAATAAAGAAATATAAAATATTTTTGAAATCTTTACCAAGGATAAAATATTTGCACATACCTTGTCTATACTATTTCTTTAAAAAGTACCTTCTATAAATTAAAATGCAAAAAACAAAACAAATTAAAAAAAAATTAAAAGTAAATAAATATAAATAATCCTTCTTTATGATTTGCGTAAATGTATTCATGATGTCCTAATACAAAATTTGTTGAAGCTTAAATCTCAAGTAGAAAAAGTTATGTTGATATGAAGAAAACATGGTATTAGTGTATGTTAATATTATATTTACCCTTGGGAAAGGTATTAATCCGTCTCTTCCTTCCAGTTTTGGGTTAGATAACATGACAGTTTGGGTTCTATAGCCTTGGCTGGCAACCAATCTACTGCAGAAAGCAATTGCAACCTACTCCGGGATAATCTTCTGCCCAGTCAGTCATGTCTCTTTCGAGACATGATCGCCCAAGCGTGGTTCACGTATGGCACTTAACTGAATCCGTGTTACGAACATATAGTGCAACGGTAATTTTGTCAGCACTCAGTCATTAGACTTTTCTATTGCCAGTCCCTTACTCAAATCGTGGTCTTCTACACTCCTTTCCCTGAAGAGCCGGATAACAAGAATATGTACTTGATATAGTTCTTACCTAACTACTTGCCCTACCTAGCTTAGTAACAATGCTCTTTTTGTAACAAATTCCGTTTTGTAGTAGAAACTGACATTTCATTTCAAGCATGTATTAAAAGAAAACTCCTATCCATATAACTTCTTTTTAGTTACCGCATGTTGATTGGAACTCATTCCGTGATTTTCTTCGTGACGCGACTTGGGCATATCTTTAACCTCTCAATTAAAACGTATATGTAATCATATCCTCTTTTGCCGATATAATGAAAAATCACATAGCATGTAACAACTTCGTATTCCATAATTACTGGTAGGTCTCAAACAGGGCATTAAATATTCACTGTTCCTCCCTTTTTCAATCAATCCGTGGTGTTGTTAATGTCTGATTAAAAAGCTGAATGGTTTGCCGTAAATCATCCTTCTAGTCAACTCTTGACACATCCACAGTATACTCTCCTGACTTCCCAGTTGTCTGAGTCGTTGAATAATATGCATATAAACCATTTCATTGTTTATGCTATCATCTCTAAGCAAAATGCACAAAAGGTATGCGAACTTGATGGAATCCCTCTTATAGCCATTGTTTCTAACTTGGCTCCCGTTCTCACTGAAATGAGTAAGAACCTTTCTCGAGTGCCTTCTGCTCTCCTGTCTGCTGTAAATCAAGACACGTTGTTCAAGAACGTAAGAACCATGCGGACCGTATGATCATTATCATTATTGGCCTATTAGTCTTCTTCCTCCTTTGGAGAAAGTCCTAGAAGCCCTAATGTTGATTTAGTCAATCATCTCTCATCGCAGAGGCTGATCTCAGAAAAGCAATATGGATTCCACTTATCCAAGTCATCTACTGATTTACTGAAGATAATTTCGGAACGAGACTACTATGCTTTAGATAAAGTGTTGAAGCACGGTTGTAGCATTGGACATCTCGAAAGCCTTTAGCAATGTCTGTCATTCAAGTCATTCGTAAAAGCTAAAAAAACATGATGCCCCTGGGTATATTTTTGATCCGATCCAGTCTTTCATACTAAGTTATAAGATGAAAGTTACAGTGATAAGATGCTCATGTAGATCATTCTGTACTAAGGCGGGTGTCTCGAAGCTATTCAGTTATGCCCAACCATATTTACACATTAATGACCGTTACTTTTAACAACACCAAGACTACACCTCTCTCTATTGATCATCTGAGAAACACTTTTCTGTTTTTCATCAGTATTACTCCATGTAAATAACTGGTTGTGTCTACTCGGCCTAGTGTTCGCAACTAACATAAAGCGGACATTCTACATTAAAACTATTTGCAGGATAGCTAAGGAAGAAAAATTCTCTCTTCAAAATATATATTACATATTTACAAGTGTACCATTCGTAGAAGCTTAAATATTGCTGCTGAATATATTCCAATGTCCTGGTTATTAACTATGAAATTTTTTGATAAAATCCTAATTAAAATGAACAATGTTATCGGTCCTGATATGGCAGCTCGACTTAAAAATTTTAATTGCTGTACTACAGCGCTGCCTTGATCTCGCAAATTTTCAGTTGTGCTGGCTAGATGTAGCCGTAAATTCAATGCTAACATCTTCTTTTATCACACTTATTTCTTATGGAATTCATCTCCGGCTCTATACATTTTTAAAAAATTAAATTCAATATCATTCGCTATCTACTGTCTGCTCATCATTGTAAATATCATTGTTTCTAATTCTTCCAAACACTGTAACTCATTGTCTTTTAGTGAATTTATTACCTTGCATGGTGTGATTTCAATATTTGTTTTTCTTGATAATTAATTAAAATAATAGCATTTGCTTTTAAGACGATCGATTCTTTGGTATCCACCGTTCTTTACAGTGCCTCTAAAAATGACCATTTTATCGTATTTGCCATATGGCGGAAATCGAAATGTAGTATCTGTTCAAATCGGATAAATGTGATTCTCACACGTTCTTAGTCTCTTTCTGTCTCTCTCTCTCTCTGTCTCTCTCTCTCTCTATATATATATATATATATTTCTGTCAGACATTTCTTTTTTGCTTTCTCTCGTTTATCACTGAAAAAAGTAATGCGTTTTCCCACGTTGATATTTACTCCATTCATTAATATTTTTTTAGTCAACACATATATTTGGAATTCGTTTTCTTGGTGAATTTAATTTTATTTATCATAGACATTAGACATTATTCATAATATTTCATCTTAATTTTTATTATTTGTTCGATAATTGCTGCTAGTTGATAATACATAAATTTCAGTGTTATATTCTTACCACAAGTATCTTCTATAACTACTGCTGTTCATTACCACAGTCTTTCCTCGCACTTCCCGACTGTGGAATTCTCTTCCACACGATTGCTTCCCCGACGGCTACAATCTCCAAGAGTTTAAATGTAAGGTCAATGACACCTCCTAACACACTAACCTGCTCCCATTCTATCAAACACTCTTCCCATCTGCCCAACCTCGCTATCCTTACTCATCTGTCACCTTCCTCCTGACATTCCCTATGTTTAACCATTCCTTCCCTTTACCTTCCCCTATTTAGCCCCATGCGCAATAGTGGCAGTGGAATGCCTTGCTTGGGGTGAGATGATTAAAAAAAAAATTACCGTGCTGTGAACACGGGAAAATAATATCCGGGGCGTCATATTTTTTTCCAGCAATCTCGGAATTATTTGTTAAGTTCTCTTGAGCAAATCTCGAAGTTTCAGTCAAACATGAAATTCATTTTCTACTATTTGCCGCAAGGGATCATGTTTTTCACAAATGTATTTATTCGTAGTAGATCCTAACGGGCTTTCTCGTGTTACCCCTCCTAAAACCCGCTCTGCCATCCATTTGCTAAAGCCCATCTAGTATGTTAAGCTTTGCTTTTCCTTTATCAGAATTGTGAGTATAAGATACTACTAGACATTCATTCTTATTATATATTCTAGGAACTTCGGTCGTGTTTTCATGATATTAAGTATTATTTTTATTTTCAATCCTCTCCCAAACCCCATCTTTGCTCACATATTCCGTCCTTCGTATCTGCTGCATTTAACGGTAGAATAATTTTTTCGGTTACTATAATTTCCCTAAAATCGGTGTTTTATTTCTTCTTATTATCCATAAACTAAATTATATTTATTATAAAATGCAGCCGTAACTTCTACTCTAACAGTTTCTTTCCTGGCACTTCCCGACTGTGGAATTCTCTTCCAAATGATTGCTTCCCCGACGGCTACAATCTCCAAGTGTTTAAATGTAAGGCCAATAGACACCTCCTAACACACTAACCTGCTCCCATTCCATCAATCACTCTTCCGATCTGCCCAACCCTCATCCTCACTATCCTTACTCATCTGTCACCTTCCTTCTGACATTCCCTATGTCTAACCACTCCTTCTCTTTACCTTCCCCTATGTAGCCTCATGCGCAATAGTGGCTGTGTAATGCCTTGCTTGGGTTGAGATGATTAAAAAAGAAAAAAAATAACTTCCCGTTTATAAATATCTTTTCATTCTAGTTTCAATGATTTCACGATTAACTTAACTGATACTTTAATCAAGTTGTTTTGGTATTAATGTTCTCATAGATACAAATTTAATTTCCTTTAATGATCAATATAAATTCCATTACATATATGTTTTATTCCGTATTATTATAAATATAATTTAATTATTGCATAATATGTATATATTATATAATAATTTTTCCTTTTTCACCTCTAATTTTAAGTTTATTAATATCGAAATATTAATAAGTGTTATTTTGTTAAGAATGTCATCTTAAATATATTCTTAATTCAATTTCCTAATAATTATTCTAGAATTGAAATTCTTTAAAACAGTTGTTTTTTTTCTCATTAGTTATAACATTTAATTATATAATAACTTCCAGTTCTTACGTCACTTCTCAATCCCGAAGTAAAATTTTAACGTGATTTATTTTGTTATTAATATTTTCGGTACCATTGTATATTGCAACATTGAAACTATGAAATGCTGTTGTGTTAAACGTCCCTTTTCTTTCTTCTATATTTAGATTTCATTTTTAATTTATTTAATATATCTCTTTTCGCTCCCGTCAACATTCATCAAATGACAACTTACAGTTTCCTTAAATAGACAATGCCACGTTTTTCTCTTTCATTTTTTCTTGTCCGCTTTTGATACACATATTTCCCTTCTGTTTCACACACACACACACAATAGTATCTTATAATGTTTTATTTTCGCTGATGAGACCGATGTCATATTCACTCGTTGGAATGGCCATACGCTGGTCGAAAATTTTAACTTATATATATATATATATATATATATATTTAGGCAGTAATCTTTTAAACCTGTTTCATTAAAATGGTTGATAAGGAAGATTTTATTAATTCTTTATTTAAATTTTCCAGTATTTTACATGATTCATTTTGACAGATATGAAAGAAAGTAAAAATGATCCATACTATTTTTAATTTTCTAAACCAATTCAGTCATTTGACTGGCCATTTTTAAGGATGTTATTTTTCGAATATTGTTATTTTATCATTCGTGTTTTACCTGTAAATTATATTTTTAAATTTCCTCATTCCCAATAAAAAGAAAACATGCAAGAAATAACGTAAAAATGAAATAAAATGGAATAAATCTTTGTCTGTCGTATATATATCCATCATTATATAGGGTAGTGAAAGTAACCTACCCCACGGACCTCGGCGGAATTGCCCAAGATGGACGGATTACGTCCGACGTTGGTACAGGATCCCTTGGACAATCCGTCGGGCTCCCTAATGCCCAAGATTTCTATCCCGTATGTGATTAGTTTTAATTCTACTTTTTGTATTTTACGGTCTAACGGATGTCTATTAAGATAGCCAGTCTGAATGCGAAGGGCTTGAGGGATCGTGGTAAGGCCAGCCCGCCTGCTTCGTGACCTCTTGTCTTTCGGCGTGGATGTGGCGCGATCCAAGAAACTCACTTTGTTTGTGACGTCAACTCTTGTGTGCTGTCTAACGAATTTGTCGTTTATTCAGCATATGACAACCGGCAAGCCAGTGGTGTTTCTTTGCTGGTCAAGCGTAACCTGGACGCGGAGGTTGACCTTGTCCATTTCGGTGACGAGGGCCGGTTGATCGTGGCCGATATTGCTGTGAAAAGCGAGACGTTCCGGATGATTGCGGTTATCGCGTCCAACGAGCAAGATGAGCGTGTCGACTTTTTTCGGCTGTTGGACCCCTTCCTGTTGGATTCCAAGCGACTAATCCTAGTTAGGGACTGGAATGCCATCCTGAGTCCCAAATAGAATAGAGGGCGGGGCGCTAGCGGGAGGAGTGATGACCGCAGCCTGGTTGATCTGATCGACGAATTTGGTCTCGTCGATAGATACCGGGTCAATCATTCGAGTGGGAGCATGTAGACGCGTAGTTGGCCCTCTACCAAGGTATCTTCGTACCTGTATAGAGTGTTAGTGAGAGAAGCCGAACTAGATTTGTAGAATGTCCAACTTTCCACTGGTTAGGCTACATGGACCACAAACACGTTTGTGCCCGTGTGGTGTTAGAGTTTAGGCCTAGAAGGGCTGGTTATTGGATGTTCAACCAGTCCTTATGGACAGGCGGGACTTCCGGTGCCAGCTAACTAACTTAGTGCAGCGGGGTTTAAGTGGGGGAGTCATCGAGAATAAATGGTGGGGTAGACTTAAGGATAGCATTAGGGTTTTTCGCCACTCAATTCAGCCAACGGCTCAACCTAGATAGGGCTAAGGCGAAGACACTTAGAGCTAATTTCACCCGGGTGGAGGCTGGTGGGGATACCCTAGAGATATCCTTAGAAAGGGAAGCCCTGGAGCGGTCGACTAGCAATCGTTACATGGGCCAGGTAATTAGACATAAGTTAAGCAAGATGTATTTCGAAGCTGTGAACATGGGCGCGGATCTGCGCAAGGAAGAAGTTCGTCGATGCGGCGACCGGTACATTCACGAAGTACGAGACCCGCAGGGACATCTCGTGCGATCGATTGACGAAATGTTCGAGGCGTTTCGGCAGCATTTTGATCACCAGTTCACCAGATTTGTGCTGTGAAGGGCCGAACAATTCAGAGCAACCTGCACTTGATCCGCATGATCCAAGAGGGTGTAAAAGACGACGATGAAGCTGCGCTGATCAATTTGGATCAGTTCAAGGCATTTAATAGGGTCGACCATGGCTACCTGGCGGCTGTCCTGCAGGCCGCCGTATTCACACCCGACTTCTGCCGCTGGATTAGTCTTCTGTATCGCTCCCCTACGGTTGTGGTGCAGGTGAACGGGAAGCTGTCTAGAGCTTCGCGCTGTCTAGGTTGTCTCAACAGGGTTGTCCACTGTCGTCCTTACTTTATGTCTTGGCGTTGGAGTCGACTAAAACCCTGTCCTATTCAATAATTTTTAAAAAATTGCCATAAAATTGTTATAGTGGAACATCCTGTCATAACCCATAATGGAATGCTCTAGTCTATAAAGGACGGTGACAAACGGTACTAGGTGGAATCAGACGTCTTAGGATGACTGCTCTATAACACTGTCAGCACTCTGCCTTCGGGTAGGGGGCGCTCTCTGCTTCCGAGCAGAGAGCACAAACCCAGTCGTGGTTCCGCCGAACGGTAGAATTACGAATGGGGAAAAATAGATAGAGATTTTTTGGCCCGGCTATATGGCCGGGAATACCCACTATAAAATGACCATGTGTCACATCTGGCCTTGCGTGGGAAGGCTAGTAAATACAGAAGCAGCCGTCTTCGGATGACTGCTCTATAGCACTGTCAGCACGCTGCCTTCGGGTAGAGGGCACTCTCTGCTTCCGAGCAGAGAGCACAAACCCAGTCGTGGCTCAGCCGAAGGGTAGATTCACAATTCGGTAATGATAGACATACATTTTTTGGCCCGGCTATATGAACGGGAATACCCACTATAAAATGACCATGTGTCACATCTGGTCTTGCGTGGGAATGCTAGTAAATACCGAAGCAACCGTCTTAGGATGACTGCTCTATAACACTGTCAGCCCTCTGCCTTCGGGTAGAGGGCGCTCTCTGCTTCCGAGCAGAGAACACAAACCCAGTCGTGGTTCCGCCGAAGGGTAGAACCACGACTGGGGAAAAATAGACTGAGATTTTTTGGCCAGGCTATATGGCCGGGAATACCCACTATAAAATGACCATGTGTCACATCTAGCCTTGCGTGGGAAGGCTGGTAAATACGGAAGCATCCGTCTTAGGCGCACTCTTTTTGTCCGAAAGTAGCGCGTGCATTTTTTCCGTGGAATTTTTTCTGTTACTGTTATTACGTCATTTTGTTTACAGTGTTTTATTTGTTTGTGTTGCTCGTTTGTTTTCTGGACGTTTTTGCGAAAATTGTTTTACGTTTTGAGGGGGGCAATTATTGCTTCGTCTCCCCAGCCGTCTACATCGAATGCCGTTCTGACGGTGACTCCTTCGCCGTCTGTTTGTACAAAATCGTTGGAAAAAAAATGATTCGGTCTACTACGATCAAATGAAAATTAAATATAAGGAATTTATAAATGAAAAAGAATTACTAACGATTCCAGAAAGCGGTGAATATCGTGGCAGCTAAAACTCTCTTTCTCTCTGCTGACTTGATGTTAAAACGCATAAATTTATTGGAGTCAGCAGAGAGACGATGGAGGCAGCGCTTAAATGTTTGAAAATCGTCCCGAAAATTCAAGCATGAAGATCTCGAGCAATGTGGGGCTTACTTCTTAGTTCCGAGGAAGAAGCAAAATATCACTGGCAGGAAGTACCCTGAAGATAAAAAAAATATAAGATTTCAAACCGAGTACATGGGTACTCGACGGACTCGTGTTGTACTCTCTGGAGTACCTCTCGATATAACTGAGGATCATGTGGGCGCATTTTTTGCAACATTTGGTGCGGTAGACGAGGTGTCAAGAATTTCAAGCAAAGCGGGTGTGGCGACAGAGGATTTTTCGATCCAGGTAACACTGGCTCGACAAGACTTCTCGAATATTCCCGATAATTTGTTGTGTTGTTCAAGGAAGCTATTATTTGCAGTAAAAAGCAGGAAGCCTCATTGTTGGACCTGTGCTATGACAGGTCACGTATCAAAAATTTGCCCCACTAGGAATGCTCAAATACCAGCAACAGAGAAACAGTCAGGCCTTAGAGGAAGTGGTGGTGACAGAGGAAAAATCTAGCCCGAACCCAGTTCAGGAATGGACCGAGGTGGTAAGGAGAGGGAAAAAAGCAGCTACACATTCTCCTAAACAGGATACCCCACCAAAATGAAAGCCAGCTGAAAGACAAAATAAATTATCCCTGGAACAACAACTCAACAAAGCAATTGAGGTGATGGACACCACAGAAATGCCTCCACCTCGTTCAGCGTCGCTAAAATGAGGGAGGAAGGAAGAAGAGGAGGAGGCAGAAAAATTAACAAAAAGGAAAATAAAATGGATCGGAAACTATGAAGGGGAGGATTCAATCCGCCTCCCCAGTCAGAATTACATCGTCCCCTTCCCACACACTCCCTTGCAACCTGTAACTCCTTTCCTTCCAAAACATCCCCTACTCCACCTAAATCCCCTCCGCCCAAGTGGGAACACCTTACCCTAGCAATAGTCAACCCTCCTGTAGCAATAGACAACGAAGCCAAAAGAAAAAGAAAAGTGGTAATCCTTTTAAAAAAGTAGACATCTGTCGCATCGACAGACCGGCCTTAGAGAGGAACTTCTCTTCCCAGAACCCTCCTAAGGCCACTTTTTAAGTTGACCTACGGCAAGTCGGTCGAGGATCTAACCATTTTTGCGCAAGCTCCCGGAGAATTAACCCTTGTAAAAAATACAGGGAGCAATCTCAAGTTTTGGGAATTCACACACGAATCTGTAGAAGAGATCCCAAAAATCAAAACTGCCCAAACGGGCACAAAATATTTAGAGAAACTGTATAACTTTTGTTATGGGAAGGTCCCTATCATCCTCCACTCCTCATTATATTAGGGCTGTAAAGCTAACGTTGCCCACGGAGGTTGGCAGCATTGTCCTGGACGGAGGGATTACGTCCGATATTGGTACGGCAAGCCTAGGAAAATCCGTTGGCGTACCTGCTGCCATAGATTTCCGTCCTGTATGTAACCAGGATTAATTTTTGCTTTCTCTTTTGAGGTCTAAAATATGTCAATTAAGTTAGCCAGTTTGAATGCGAACAACCTTAGAGATCGGAGTAAGGTTGCCCGAATGCTTCGGGACATCTTGCCCTTCGGTGTGAATGTCGCACGATCCAAGAGACTCAGTTTGTTTGCAAGGCCGATGCCTGTGCACTGTCTAAAGATTTGTCGTCTATTCAGCATATGGGGAAGGGCTGGCCAGAGGAGTTTCATTGCTGGTTAAGCGTACCCTGGACGCGAAGGTGGATCTTGTCCATGTCGGTGCCGAGGGCCGGCTGATCTGGCCGATATTGCAGTAAAAAGCAATGCGTTTCAACTGGTTGCGGTTTATGAGCTCAACGACCGGGAAGAGCGCGTCTCGTTCTTTCGGTGGTTTGGAGCCTTTCCTGGTGGATTAAACGCGACTCGTTTTAGTGGGGGACTGGAATGACATCCTGGACCCAAAGTTGAATGGAGGATGGAGAGCTAGCGGGAATGTACGTGATCCTAGCTTGGTTGATCTCATTGAGGATTTCCGTCTTGTCGATAGATACCGGGTCGATTACAAGGGTGGAAAATGTGGACGTGGGCTAATAGTTGGCCTTCTACCAAGGTAGCTAGCTACCTTGATAGAATGTTAGTTCGTGAAGCCGACATAGGGTATATTTAGAAAATAGTCTTAGAATGGCTGGTTACTGGAAGTTCAACGTGTCCTTACTGGACAGGCGGGACTTCCGGTGCCAGCTAATTAACTTAGTGCAGCGGGCGTTAGGTGGGAGAGTAAGTGGGAATAAGTGGTGGAAAAATCTTAAGGATAGTATTAGGTCTTTCACCACCAAGTTCAGCAAACGGCTCAAACTAGGTAAGGCTGACAAGGTGAGGACACTTAGAGCTAATTATTCCCGGGGGTGGCTGGTGGGTATCCACTAGAGATAGTAGTAGCTAAGGAGGCCGTGGAGCGGTCGAATAGCGATCGTTACATGGGCCAGGGAGAAACCCGTGAATGTTTTGTAGAAGAGTAAATGCGTCAAATGTAGTCAGACAGACAGAAGAATTTATAAAAGACTTGAGGAAGAAGTTTACTCAAGACTTTGCGGATGATCTTGGTTGTTTTACGCAGATTGAAGTGAAGTTTGAAATAAAGGAGAACGTAAAACTAGTGTTCAAACCAAAAAGAAAAGCTCCCTTTACATCGCTAGTGACGATAGACAGAGAGTTACAGAGATTGGAGAAGAACGGAGTAATTAAGAAAGTAGATTACTCTGAGTGGGCATCACCCACAGTCCACGTAAAAAAGAGGAACAATAAAATAAGAGTTTGTTCAGATTTCTCACCCGGACTGAACGAATGTTTAAAAGATCACACGCATCCACTCCCCACATCGGAGGATATATTTAATTCAAGATTTAATGGGGGCAAAATCTTTTCGAATGTTTATTTGTCAGACTACAACTCAAGGTCGAGGAGGAATGTTCTAAGTATTTAACCATCAACACTCATAGAGGATTGTATAGGTTGAAACGTCTAACGTTCGGCTTGAAGATTGTGGATACGATGTTGTCGGAGCTAGACTATGCAATGGCATGCTTGAACAACATTTTTAAAAAAGTGTAAATGTAGAAGAACTTAAAACGAATATCCGTGAAGTCTTTAAAAGAATTAGGCATTATGGATTCAAGGTAGAACTTAAAGTGCGGTTTGTGTATGGCTAAGATTGAATATTTAGGCAAAATAATTGATCATAAGGGAAGCAAACCTAACCCAAATATAACTGAAGCAATAACAAATATGCCTACTCCGGATAATGTGACTAAGTTACTGCCATTTCTGGGATTTTCATATTATTACACTATCGATAATCCTAATATACATGAATTGAGAGCACTATTGAACAAATTATTAGAAAAAAATAAAAAGTGGTCTTGGACAGGTGAATGGGACGAAGCATTTAAAAACAAATAAAATGCTTACTGTCGGATTCAATGTTAGTATATTTTGATCCCAATAAAGAGTTAGTTGTAGCTACGGATGCAAGTGAATACGGCATAGGAGCTTTTTTGTTACACAAATTCGAGGATGGTTTATGAAAACCTATCACTCATGCATGCAGAGCGTTGCTTCCAGCTGAAAGAAATTATCACCAGATAGAGAAGGAAGTGCTAGCTATAATTGATGCTGTGATGAAATTTCACAGATTTATTTTTGGGAGATCTTTCGTGCTACAAATCGACCATAAACATCTATTGTCGGTTTTTTTTGGGGGGGGGGTCGTAAAAAGGAGTACCTACTCATTCCGCAAACAGGTTGCAAAGATGGAATGTAATTTTGTTAAATTACAATTTTAAGATGAAATTTATTCCGTCGAATGAAACTGCACACGCAGATTGTTTGGAGTTGTTGGAGGAAATCGTGATAGCAGCGTTAAAAGAAGAGAAAGAACTTACAGATGTACTGTTGAACGCCGTAGTAAATTACCGGTAACGCTGGAGGAAATTAATAACATAGCGGGATCAGATGATTACATTGCAAAACAGATTAAGTAACTGAAAGGGAACGAGAAAAAACAAAGGATGTAAAGTTTCACCTTTTCAATTTGTAATGAGGCATTGAGGTATACTCAAAGAGTGGTAATTCCACGTGTTCTACGAAAGAGGGTATTAAAAGAATTTCATTTGGGTCATCCGGTATATCCCGAATGAAATCATTAATGAGGAAGTATGTATACTGGCCTAGGATGGACCAGGACATTGAAGATTTGGTGAAGCAGTGTAAAGGTTGTCAGTTAGCAGCAAAAACACCAACCATAAAAACTCAGCCGTGGCCTAAAACAAATGTACCGTGGTCACAGATATATGTGGATTATGCAGGAACATTAAAGGGAGAATATTACATAATCATTGTGGATAGCTATTCTAAAAGACCCGAAGTGTTAGATTTAACAAAATTTTAACCAACAGCGGCAATTACAATAAGGCGTTAAATGAAATATTTAGCATCTGGGGGTACCAAACACATTTGTGAGTGACAACGGTTCCATTTTTAAGGGATCTGATTTTAAACGTTATTGTGATTCTTTAGCAATCGAACACATAACAACACCTACATATATTCCGAGATCGAATCGTCAAGCAGAAAGTTATGTCGATACGTTCAAAAGAGCAATTAGAAAAGCTGATGGGATCGACACGGAAAACAAAAATATCCAAACTGTTCCGATGGTTTACAGAATTGCGCCAAATCAGAACATTAATGGAAATTTGTCAACTGCTGAGGTCATGTACGCAAGGAAGATTAGATTAAACTTCGATAGGTTTTTACGAAAGTAAAAGAAAAAGAAAACCTTGATAAAAAAAACTCGGATATAAAATATTTCAAAGAAGGTGACAAGGTTTTCTTTAAAAACTATCGGACTGGAAAGTGTTTTTGGGAAGACGGTGTAGTAAGTCGAAGAATCTGGAGAGTGATCTATATAATTCAAGGACAGAAGATTGTCTGTAAAAGACACGTAAATCAATTGAGATCCCGATACGTTGAAACCGTTAACAATGTTCAAGAGATACCGATGTAAGTATTGTATGATACATTTAATATAAAACCACCCACTAATGTTGGAGTACCGATAGAAGTAACTGCTGATTCTCCTGATAATGAGGACGCAAGGAGAAGAAGTAATAGAAAAAAAAAAAGAAAACGAAACGTCTATGCCCAGATCCTAAAATAAAAAATATTGAGCAAACTTCTAAGAGGAATTTAGCCCGAGGGAATGTGTTATAGTGAAACATCCTGCCATGCCCCATAATGGAATGCTCTAGTCCATAAAGGCGGGGAGAAGCGGCACGAGGTGGAAAAAAGGTCTTAGGCATTTGCCTGACTTGTCTATGACACTGTCAGCGCTCTGCCTTCGGGTTAGAAGGCGCTCTCTGCTTTCGAGCAGAGAGCACAAACGCAGTCGTGCTTCCGCCGAAGTGTAGAACCACGACTGGGGAAAAATAGACAGACATTTTTTAGCCAGGCTATATGGCCGGGAATACCCACTATAAAAGGACCATGTGTCACATCTGGCCTTGCGTGGGAAGGCTAGTAAATACAAAAAGGTCTTAGGCGCAGGCATTCTCTATTTGATAGTTTATTCCACTCCTAATCGTTGATTGCTCTTCTGTATCTTATTGTTAATTGTACCTTAGTAGAATAAATCCGTAATATCGTATTTCCTGTGTTGAGTAGCATTCTTCCACTAATCTTTATACTGATTTTCCTTTCCGGGATATATAAAAAATACATATTATCAATTTTTAAAAAGGTTAAATTTATTGGAATAAAATGACTACATTAATATCTGAATATACTTTCTTGGCCGATTCTGGGGAAATAAGACATGGAATTGACGATGAATAAATACAAATAGAGGAGTAGATAAAACCTGAAAAAGAAAAAAGCATTGGTGCTTCAGATATAGAAACCTAACATAACTGTAAATAAACTATGGAGAACTGCGTTCGCGCGAATCCGATATAGTTGAATGTTCAAAATGAAGATGAGACCTAACCAAGACCTTCAAGAAAATGAATCAGGTTGACATATCTAAAAAAAGAGATAAATTCCTGTAGTATTTTTCCGTGAAATCATAGATCTTACTTCATAGAACATCTTTTTTTCGGTCGGTGTAATCACAAAGGTAACATGTAGATCGCTTGATGCCATAGAGCAGTGATAGGAATACGACGTTTTATCCGTGAAAAGGTTATTCTAGAGCGGAAAAAATGTCATTAACCACGAAGACTCAGGGATGCTTCTGGACTCTAAAGAGACTGTAAAGTGAAGACGGGCCATCTCCAGAATATTATTTAGCAGTAAACTATTTTCGTTCTATAATGAATATCGGGATATCAGATTATTAGCAAAGACGAAATATCACATTTATAAAATTGATTTAAAAAGAAAAAATATTAGTAGTTGATCAGAAAATGTAATGGAAAAAATACATTATATCAGAACTCAACGAAATACGTTTGTTATTCGATAACATCCAACCGACCCTGTCTTATTCACCCAGGATTTTGTTTTATTGAATATACTCTGATGTCAACAGATAACCTTTATAGGAAAGAGAAGAGTAATAGATATGAGTCAAGATGAGATCATCGAATTTACAATACATTTATTTTCGTAATATGGAAATGGTTCCTATCCCGAATCATATATTGATATTTGAGAAAAAAGAATTTCTGATTATATAAAATAGATATCATAAATAGCTAGCGAGAAAATATTACTTTGTGTTAACATATACAGACTCAAGGAAATAAATCACATCAAGTTGACAAATGAAAATCTCGATGTACAGTGACTATATAAAAGAATTTCAACAGCCCACTTACCAAATAATAGAGACTCGAAAAAGAGTAATCTTTTTGTGTCAATCGGCGTTAGAAGAACGTTTTACTCATAATAATTAGATGCAAATATTTCAGTTTATTTCGACGTATTTTTTCAAGTATGATATTTTTTTTAAAAATGTGCTTGATAAATGAAGTATATATATACATATTAGCTGAAAAATATATGGTATGTCACACAGAAAAAAATGATCCACAATAACCATCTGTATTTTTCTATTTCCTGATATATATATATAATTGAATCACCCCGCGCAAGGCGGTAACGCCACTGATGTGCAGGGGAATACATAAGAGTAAACAAAATAATTAAATAGGAGGAGAGTAAAGAGAAAATGAACCAGTTAAGATTGGAATACAGGCGTGATGACAGTTGCAAAGCTGGAGAGAAAGGAAAAAATATATAGGTCGGTGTAGAAAGAACTAGCGTGAAGAGGTTAAGAGATGAATATAGACATCGCATTTAATTTCCTCGAGGCTGTAGCAGTCAGGAATGCAATAATATGGAAGCGATTTCCACAGGCGAGAATTGCGAGAAATGATGCTGATGGGGGAAAATCGTCGTCTGCATTTGGTTGATCAAAGTGTGAATGGGTGAGACACAGTTGTCAGTCAGGATGGACGAGTAAACACATGTTGCAGGGGCACCAGCGCTACATATCACATTACGGATCCTCTTTTGGAGCCTGTCAAGAAAACTGAGATGAACAACGGGTGCGCCTGACCATATGTGACAGCAGTACTCCATGCACGGACCGATGGTTAATTTGTATATATGCTGGATATATTCACGCGGAAAAACATCCTGTCACAGTGACCTAACCTTCATAGAAGTAGATTTAGCTGTTGACTCAATGAAATGGTTCCACTTGAGATTGGAAGAGAGAGAAAGGCCGAGGAGTCGCAGTGTATTGCTCTCATAGAGACTCGCTTGGCCCATGCTTATAGTAGGCAGTAGAGGTTGCC
Organism: Ascarosepion bandense; assembly: GCA_037127315.1. NCBI lineage: Eukaryota > Metazoa > Mollusca > Cephalopoda > Sepiida > Sepiidae > Ascarosepion > Ascarosepion bandense. Next base: position 10,312,078 of record JBBBDQ010000202.1, on the reverse strand, counting down.
TGTGATGATTGACAGACAGCAGCTTGGTCTTAGACGCATTGAGATTTTCAAGCCACTTCTACGAAATAATCTAGATCTCTCTCAAGATCAGCACCGATATTATGTTTATCCTCCACGCCGGGTTTCTTACTGTTGCACGAGTAAATTGCTGTGTTATCTGCATAGATGCATACATGACACTTGATCACGTCTGGAAGATAACTTATGAAAATAAGTAAGAGCGTCGGGTCTAGGATAGAGCCCTGAGAGACACCAGCGTTTGTACATTAGGATGTGGTGGCATGCCCATTGAAGACGAACTCATTATGTGGTTATATAATAAAGATTGGATCAGATCAAGAAAGCGTCTGCTAATACAGTAACCCCGTAGCTTGCATAGAAGGCCACTCCGTCAAACCCTGTCAAAAGCCTGAGAGATGTTCAGGGCAACAGCACTATTCTCGCCGAAGTTCTCAATGGGCCTGGAACATGTAATCCGTGGTGATCATTAGCATGTCGGCCGCGGGCCTGGCAAAGTGGAAGCCATACTGACTGTCTGAGAATAGTTTATGAGCCTTATGATGTTGAACTATTTCAGCATTAATAATGGTCTCGAAGACTTTCCTGAAAATTGATAGAAGGCTGAGTTAACACTTAAATAGAGCATATTCATAAACTCTTTGTAAATATCAACACTCTATCTACACCTAGATATCGAGTCGAGCAATTCCCGAAAAAACAAAATACCTGCTAGCTAAAGTACATTTTATCAGTAATAACCACTGAAAAATAACAACTTGGTGCTAAATACTATCGTATTTAAACACTATATATATATATATATATATATATATATATATATATATATATATAGGCAGCAAATAATTATTTAAACATATGTTGTTAAATGTAACAGATAATGAATACCTATTATGTTTAATCAAAAGCCGTTCGAAAGATTGCATGTTAGCATTTATTTCTGACGAATATAAAAACAAATCCTGTCCAAAATCTGGACATTTTTTATTACGCTAGATCTAAGCCTTCGACTTGTATTGATATTAACATAAAGATTTTCACCATCAAATATGATATTTTTCTGTTATGACATAAAACATCGCCATGCTAAAACAACGGTAACTGAATATTTGTAAATTAGTCATGGGGTTATGTGACATCATACCACGTGAGCGACCAAAATATTTGAAATAGCACTATATGTCTAAATGCAAAATAATGTATTGTGAATAGTTTGAAATATTATTTTATTGAGTGTGGATTGCTTTGAGTTAATATAGAATGCATCCAATAACTTAAGATTCTTTTTACTGTCTATGATAGAATATTGTATTATCGACCAATATCATACTAATTCGTACATGGCTATGTTTTTTTAGAAATATAGTTTAATTAGACTTTGATCAGCAATGTGACAAGTAAGCGTAGTTGTACTAAAACCAATATATGTTGTGTGTTTATTAGTATCCAATTTCTGAACCAGCATGAAAATTGATTCACTACAGTGGTTTTCCGTAGAGGATTTAGTAGTGTAGTTGTAAGGGATTTTAGAGACAATAACGTTGATTCTTTAATTTTAATATATGTTGAGCTTAATGTATTTATTGTTATTAATGGGTTTAGCATGTAAACCTATTAGGTTTTGAGTGTTGTTTCATCACGTTTGTATTTATTTATTGGTTGCAACACTATATGTTAATAGTGTTATATTTATTTTGACGTACACTTATTATTAATAATATCAATTTTGTTAAAGATAGCATTAAAATTATAGAGATAACCTTTAATTTGTTGATAAAATTTGTTAATATTTTAACTCCGTCACAGATCAAAAATTAAAATGTATAAACTTAATAATACATCTAACAAAACTGATCATCGGATATCATATCTCGTATCTAACGACTGGTTTCCACTTTTCATGGTGATACATGTTCGAATCCATCCTAAGAGCGCATACTTCACTTTAATAAGATTGTTCCATTTTTTGGCCGTTAGACTAAATTAAATAAATACACTGAGCGCGTCGACTCAAATATGAGTATCAAAAAATGAGTATCTAAAAATAACGATTAAAGTAACGTAAAAATTATATTTTAAAAGAAAATCCATTAATTTTAAATAATTTATTTGTAAATGAATTTTTGCAATCAGATATGATGTATTTTTACAATAATGGAATGTTTTTAGTGTTTGAGCTGATATGTAATTTTAAACCGGGAAATTATTATCAAGCAATCACTAATTCGAGTAAATCATAATTAAGTAAATTAAACACTATACAAGGACCAAATTCCGTCTTCATTTTTAATCACAAAAGAAAACCCACTTCATTAGAAGGATCCATCCCCTACAAATCACGAAACGTGAAATAATCCTAATGACGCAAGGCTCAGTTCCGGATGTAAGAATGCAATTGCTTCATTTGGAGCATTTTGAAAAGAGAAAAAAACAAAAAAGAAACAAACAAAAATCAACAACAAACCAAACAAAAAATTGCAAATAGTATTTGTGTGTTAGCGTGTATGTTTGTGCGTGGGTTGGTGTATTAGTGGATATATTTATTTCTTTTTTTAAAATGAAGGAACTGACGCGTTCGTTATCAATCTATGTGGCAAAATTCGCCTGCGGGATCGTCCGCTCTATTTATGAATTGGAGAAGAAGCCTGGATTTTATGTTCTCGGGAGGGAGTGCCCGCGGAATTATTTGATTAGTTGAAACCTGATTTACATAACTACTTATTTTCTAAAATTTATTTTAACACTATTTGAATTCTGCGATTGATATTTGTAGACGGCCTATTGAGCGTGACCATGCTGACATTTGATTTCTACCGGCAGGGTAACCTGTGTGAAAACGTTTTATATTGGATAACCTCAAAACTCTTGATAATGTGACATGGTCAACTTACATATGCATTTATAAAGTAAGGCTATGTATGGTTGTTTTATTTTGTACCAAAACGAAAATAAAATATTTTAATTGATTTTGTTACCTGACATTATATATTTTACTCTACATCACTATGTTTAATTGGTACATATATCTGTGTTTCTGATATCACTGGGAAAATGTATTTTCCGGTACGGAAAATGAACCGTCTATTGAAGGAGAACATTTTGTGCTCTATATCGATGATGTCACATTAACGTGCAGAAATCGGGAATAATTTGGCTTTTTGGAACATCGTTTCTGTTGCATGTCCTAGATTAGGGCTTCATAACCCTGTCTAACATCATGATAGAAATGTTATTATTGAAGAAATGGCTAGGCTAATGCGCACTTCATTACACGCCAGTATCAGGGTATCATATATCAAGTGTGTGCAAACAGGGTTGCAATAACGCAAAAAGGTTTTGGACTCTATCGAGAGTAGAAAGTGACGTCTGGGTATCGCTTGTCCATACACAGAAGCAGCATTTCATCCCCAGTCTAATCTGGCTCTTGTAAACAGAGATAATATAATGAGCAGTTACATACCTGCTAGAGCAGTCCAGCGCACCCACTATTTTCCCAGCATCTTTAGTAAAGGATCGTATGCACAATTTTCACTTGATTTTAGCGATGAGTAAGCCCCCAAATGCTGTTCAGGGACACACGATCGCCGTGAAGAACATCCGTTCATAATGATCTGTTCAATTTCTGACTGAGACCGACGTTGATAAAATGCTACTACATTTTTTTTAGTAAGCTGTTTTACGTCAGAGGATACATCAGCTGCCATGGTTTTGAAGGTACACTAATATATCTTTGTGGTGATTATCTTACCACAGCTGAGAGAATGCACAATATCGAGGGTCTTGGGCACTCAGTGAGGATGTAACTCACCGGAAAGTTGCAATGATTCTAACGAGACAAGCTTTCTCACCATTACAACACATCGAGGTGCTTTTATATATTCATAAATGTTCAGAGTACAATTTTAGGTATACTATTTATGTAATGTAGAGAAGATTTTGTGACCATTAAGCAAACCTTGATAGTCGCATTGATGATTTCTACCTCGGATGACAGGCCGTTAACAACTACCATTAGAAACTTACTCGTTAGGAATCGAGAAAACCCTTTAGTAATTACATAACTATCGAGTTTGTGCAGTAACTCCTTTATGCAGCAACGTATCCAATACCTTTAATGTACATTATGCGATCGTTCTTGTGAAATATTGTTATGTTGTGGCTCCTTGATTCTATGAGTAAACGCCTTTAGGTTATCACACATAGAGCAACCCGTTCTAAAGTCAGATATATTTTGGCATTTGAGGTAATCACAATGTTCTTGTTGATTATAGCTTCAAAAGAAGTGATAATGAGTCTGTAGGGGATTTGGCAACGTTTGTCAAATTAGCCTTGTGCCAAACATAACCGAAGACAATTTGAAATATCATCAGAGGATTGAAATATTGCTTGAAGGTTGGAAGAATAAAAGTGTTTTCTTTGTAAAATAAATGAAATTTTATTAACTAAACAGAATATCCAATTTGTAAGAAGAAAATGATCAAATAGAAAATGTACCTATTTAATTAGTTTGTAAGAGATAATATCCAAAAAGAGAATATACCTAGTAAAATATTTCAGAGAAATAGTAGTAAGTAGCTTACTAATAAAGCCTGTGTTCCTTTCCTTTTTATGACCGGCGAGAAAGTTTTTGGAAGGTGAAGCATTACAGGACGTTTTCCTTAACGTGCGTTGATTTTTGTAAAGTCATTTGAAGATATCTGGTTCTTGTTGAAAGAAAGCAAAATTGGAAGGAGAGGAAGAACAAATGTATGTCGATGAGACATGACAGGTTCGGTGTCGTGATATTTTTTCCTTATATTGTGACGAGGCTCTTATTAGATCTTTGCTCATATCGGACTGCGTTTGGCCAGTTAAGAGAGGTGAATAAGTAGTGAAAACCAGTCACATGGTTGGATACAACTGCAAACCCTTTTTTAGGTGTGAAGATAATTTGACTGGGGTCATAGTTCAATTTGCTATTTCCTATCTAATCAGATTCCAGAATCTTAATTTTTACACCGGCTTTTGAAATTTAAGTTGGTCTAGATTTTTCCAAAATGTTTTCAATCATTCTGCTCCGATTTTGTGGGTGCCTAATTTTTCTTGCGTTTTCAGTTAATTGTTGGATGATATAAGATTTGTATTCTATAAGTTTGACGAGAGAGAAGCGCCTAGACATTGAGGGGAATAAACGCTCATCCGTATTATAAACACTGCGCATACACTTGATCTCTGCCTCATATTTCTATTTGTTTTTCAAGCAGCGGTTAGATAATTTTGTTAAAACAGAGGTTTAATATTATTTAAAAAAAATCAATTTGTAATCTTTTCTTGACTGAGACTTAGATAGGGTTAAAGCTATTGATATTTCTTGAACTAATCAGAGCTCTAATGAAATTTAATAAGATTGTGATCAGTGTCACATAGGTAGTCGGAATGTTGATGGCCTAACAATGAGTTTCATTTTAATATCCAAGCATATAATTTTGCCTTGTTTGAAAAATATGAAATGATGCTTTTCCTCTGTTATGAATATTTTGGAAGATCTCCCAAAAATTATCGGGATCCAATTCTTTTGCTTTTAAAGTTACTTGGACTGATTACGTATAGTTAAAATTCTCATTTTCTGGAAATCCAGATTTGAAACAGATTTGAATGCATGAAAAAAAGCACTACTTCTATGCTCCATGTGATAAATATTGTAGTAGCATTTACGGTGATTTATTGCTGCAACACATTAGTGAATGAAGTTTCGATGGCTGTTTAATTTCTGCAAAAATTTGGAGTATAAATGCCACCATTTGTGTGATGAGCCATTGTAATAGGTGGCAGCAGTCTTGGAAAAGGTATATTGGAACAGACTGAGAGAAACATTACAATTTAAGATATTAAACTTTCACTGTCTCTTTTCGTGTGCGGAAAAATCGTTCTATGTCACAGACTATTAGTGCCTGCCTTCGTTTTCGCGTCCACTTTTTGAATATAATTTCCAAGTTTTCAGTGGCAGTCGCGTACAGATTTAGCGAGGTATTTTTCATAGAAGAATGTGAGTAACTGATAAGCAGTTTCCATTGGCAGTTACGTACAAATTTAGAGAGGTATTTTTTGTAGAAGAATGTAACTGACTGAAGTTTCACATAATGTCCTAATACATCAGGAATTTAGATGGGTTCTGTGGGTTTTGGAAAAAACAGACAAACAAATGTGTCATAATAGGTTTCGAGAACTTTACCTGGTTATGGTCGTAAAAAGAAATCAGTTAAAATTTCTAATGGAGGGCTCATAAACCAACATGATATAACATGACAGTAAAACGAAAGCCTTTGCCACTTCGTGCAAGCATAATATAGACACAATCTTGTACATTTTCTTCTGTCGAGTAAAATCTGGTATGATTTCTCATGCACTTTGACACGTGCTGGGCTTATATGCCCAGGGTGAAATCAGCATTTACGCATATCTCTGAAAAAAATATTCGAACATTGGTTTACTTATCACAAACCAAACGTTTTAATCACTTCATCACGCTCATTGGCATATATGCACACATAAACATGTACACATATCTATATACATACGTACATATATGATTATACGGTTATTAAAATCTAATTCTTTAAATTGCTTTACGTCTAAAATTTATATATTTATACATAATATTTCACTAAGATTTCAATTTCTTTATCGTAAAAAAATCTTTAATCGCCAGTTAATTAGCTTATTTCTATTCTTTGAAAATAACTATTTCTCTCTTCATTGTGATTATTTTGGACGTAAATTGCATTCACTCTGTAACACATTAACTGATGTATGCAGATATTCAGTAATATTTCATTTTTATTTCATTTTTATTTCATCCTATTTCACCAACCAAAAGAAGACAAGATATAGCAATCCGGGAGATTTTTGGTTCAATTTCCATTCCATGCCCTGCTTTACTTATGAAAAAGCACTTATTATTTGCCATCGTGCGAATCTTGTTGCTACCTCTGAATGCAATCTAATGAACCTAATTTAGGTTCATGTGTTTGAAGATCCTTAAGCGGCATTCAGTGATTTCTTAATGCTTCGTACGTAATACAAACCCGCTAGATCGATGGGAATTATGTCGACATGCAATTAGCTAGCTACACTCAATATTCTGTAAGTCATGCTCATAGTGAATTACTGTTTGCCACAAATGACGATGTGCGACGCTCCAATTATCTGGCTATTGTAGACAGACACATTTTACTTTGACAATTATTTCGAAGTGTGACGTTTTGAAAGATATGGTGAGGAGGAATACATGTCGTAGTATGTATTATAGATGATTTGCAACATGAGATGAATTTATACATTGTTCTTTATTGCATTTTGTTACATGTAAAAATATAAAAATAAATTTTCATAAAATGTTCAGGATTCCGAAATATATTACACGTATGACATCTTGCATAGCTAATAGAGAAAATCAGCATCATTACAAAATACATACACACTTGTGTGCGTGCGCGCAGGGGCGGGCACACACACGCAGACACACATATATATATATATGTGTGTGCGGGAAGCAATCAACGTTTTGTAAATTTATTTTTGTTGTTGTTATTATTATTATTAGTTGATTTTGTATTATTTATTAAGTGTCGATAATGATATATATATATATTTATTTTTTAATCATATCACCCCGAGCAAGGCTTTAAAGCCACTGATGTGTAGGAGGCTACATAACAGTAAAAAGAATAGAAAAGAGTGAAGAGAAGGACGAACCGGTTAGAAAGGAACAAGAGAAGGATAGGAATAAAGGGGGGATGACAGTTGCAAAGGTGGAGAGAAAGGAAATGATCTACAAGGGCAGTGTGGAAAGAACTAGGGTCAAGTAGCTAAGAGTTGAGTGTTGAGGAAAGCAAGAATAAGGAAGCGAGTTCCACAGGAGGGAAGTGCGAGAAAAGAAGCTGAGGGGTAGAATTGTCGTCTGCATTTAGTTGATCTTACTGTGAATGCAGACTGACTGCACGAATGAGTGTACTCCAGATGAATCAATGTAGAGTTGGATGAGAATCTGCGAGCAAAGCTTTCAGCCTTGTGTGCTGATGATGTGAAGACCTCAAATTGATTAAATGAGGGATAGAGGATTTGCTATTGTTCAGCACCCGTTTGCATAGCCGCCATTAGTCTTTGGAGCCGAACTTTCGGCCAGCTATGCGCTGAATCATTCTCTCACAAAACAACCGCTTGGCGTCATTCAAAATTCTCTTGCACTCATTACGAGCAGACCTGAATAGGCGTCTATTGTGGTCAGATGACTGTCTCCGAAATAGTTGAAAGTAGTGATTCATGTGGGCAATGGCGGCCGAACATGCAGGAAAGAACCACGGGGAGGAATAAGGTTGAGACAAAACTCCCTGGTTGGTATGAAGACATCAATGCCAGCTTTCACCTAAAGGACGAAATCTCAGAGGCACAGTCATTAACTGGAAGATCAAACACTTTCCCCAAGGGAAGTCGCAAAGGAAGTCTCGGGAAGAAATCCCAGTCTGCTCTATGGTAGCAGTAGAAGGTCCTATACATAGGAGGCTCCTGTGGGGAGTGAGAATGGAGAGAAGTTTTAAGAGAGACAACAGCATGGTCTGAATTGCCGAGAGGGCAAAGCTGTGAGACCTGGCAGGAGTCAGGTGCAGAGGTAAAAGATATATCTAGTAGAGAGGCGTGTCAAATGGGAGTTCTTGGAAAGAGTGTAGGGAAGTTCACTACTTGCGTAATGGATTGGGAAATGGCAAAGTTCATGGCGTGGATGCCTGCTGAATCAGTAAGAAAGTCTTTAAGCCACTCAGCATGATGGGCGTTAAGATCTCCGAACACAAATATGTAAGCGAATGGGTGGTAGGTAGTAGTCTTATCTATGTTGTAAGAAATACTGTCTAGAAGGGAGTAGTCGGAAGAAGAGGCGGAACGGTAAATGAAGGTAGCTAACCGAACTGAGAAGTGATAGACGGAGACGAGCATATTTGTGGGTGGTGGATTCGAGTGATATCACCCTCGCTACAGGGAGGTGTTCACCAACGTAGACCCCCAGCCCATGCATGTGGACAGTGTAATCCTTCCTTAAGAGGGGAAGATAACCAGGTATCGAGAAATTAGAGGAGAGAATTAAAGAGTTGAGGTTAATTTCACGAAGCGCTAGGATGACAGGGTATTTTCGTGGAGGAAAGCTTCTACGCTACAAAATTTAGTAGGAATGACCCGGATGTTAGTAAAAGAAATGTTAAAAGATTTTGATGATTTGAGTTTGAATGGCTTAGGGTCATTTCTGATTCCGTTTATCCTGTCAAAATTTGTTGGTAAGGGAGGGACCTTGAGTAGAGGTTGCAAGCGGTCATTATCTACGATATGCGCTTGGATGGAAGCTGTCTCGGGCTGCATCAAAGTGTGGCCTCTGTGTTGCCCATCGAAAGCGCTTGCAGGGACACCTATCCCTGCGCGACATGGCACTACAAGAACCCCGGTATTATGCAACTGTTGATCAACGCGGCCGCTCCTTGATGCTACGCAAGACTTAGGGCAGAAGTAGCAACTAAGAAACTGCCAAACCCAGTACCCTCACGATGATAAGACATTGCCACTAGCCAAGCGCATCGAAGAAAAATTACGGAAGCACCAATACTGATGTCTGAGGAGAGAAAAGAGAAAGCCGGAAACCACATCCTGAACAGGTTACAAGGGATGAACCTCTTCACATGTTAAATAGACGTGGATGGAGTGTGAACCGGGCGATAATATGGTCTATCTACTCCAATTAACAAAAAAACTTATGGTGGTGAATTGCTAAGTTTTAACTTAGTTAAATTCCACCAGTCAAAAAAGTATTGCCAAAAACAAGAAATAGTAAAAGAAAACCAATCGTTTACTTAAGCATGAAACGTTTAAAATTAAACAAAAAATAACTTACTTATAAGAATATTTAAAACAGTTGATTGCATCCCAACACACACAGTTACTACCAGTAAGGTAAAAAAATATTTTTTTAACTTTTGGTCAATACAAGTGATAGCGAGGCGAGGGTGGGAAAGTAAACTGGATAGCCAATATGTGACCTATAGACCAAAAAAGGATAGGAACAAAAAAAAAAAAAAAGAAACAAACAAAGAATTTAATAGAGGACTGGGGAGAAACAAAGAATCCACCAGTCAAAGAAATTTCTGAAAAAAAAAAAAAAAAAAAAAAACGAAAACCAATCGTTCAATTAAGCATAAATCGTTTCCTAAGTTGACTTTCTTCAAATGAATAAACTTGTGATTTTACATATCCATATCCGTTTGTTTTTCTGATGGCCACATCAATAATTCGAAATAATAATCTAAAACTTAGTTCAATTACGAATGAAAAATTCGTAGCTTCTAACATAAATTGGTAATATATTTTTAGAATACATTTTTATATTTATTTGAAATTAAACTAGTAGTCACTTAGTAATACTGATCTGTATTTGAATCAAACATTAACGTTAATGCACAAATATATTTTTGTTTAGGGTCTGGAGTCATGTTCTTCAAATGAGAAATTGCTTGTACTTTGATTGTCATCACAGAGTTTGGCTAGTTTTGAAACTTTTAAATCTCTTCATTTTGGAATCATCACTCTAAATTGATAAGTCATTAGAAATGCTGAAATAAAATATATAATTTTGTAGCAATATTGTAATATAGATTTGTTATACATTTTATAGTTGGCAGCCAAGCTACAGTCAGGTTCTCACTGGCGTGATGTGGCTTCTCTGTGTCTCTTCTATAAATACTTTCACGGCTTCTGCTCCGATGAACTTAGGTATGAATTTGCAAATAATACTAGACTAGCAACTAGGTCCCACCAATTTACAGTGAATCAGATGAAATGTAACCTCTATTTCTACTCTAACAGCTTCTTTTCTCGCACTTCCCGCCTGTGGAATTTCCTTCCAGATACTTGCATCCCCGAAAGCTACAATCTCCAGGAATTTAATTGTATGATCAATAGACATCTATCACACTAACTCGCATCCATTCCTTCAGACACTATCCATCTACACAACCCCATCCTCGGTATCCTCATCCGTCTACTACTCTCTTTCCGACATTTCTTATAACTTACCACTCTCTCTCCGAATTTCTCCTATGAAAACCCTGCGCAATAGTGACAGTGGAATGCTTTACTTAGGGTGAAATGATTAAAAGAAAATATATATATATATATATATATATATATAGAGAGAGAGAGAGAGAGAGAGAGAGACAGACAGACAGACAGACAGACAGACAGAGAGAGAGAGACAGAGATTTTAAAATTTGATATATTTATTATGACATTGATCTTAGTATCGTCGACAGAATATTTTTTAGATGTACGACATTGCCATAAAATTAACTCTACATTTTGACATTCAGTATCCCATGTTAACCGACTGTAGGACATCATTTATGGATAACGGTATATTTGATTATTTATTTACAAATTAACATGCAATTTTATGGAGCATTATAGCATGGTAAACTTCAAACTTTATTGCTAATTCTACCTTTCAACACTGCAAACAAACGTACCATACGTTCTCTTTTGACATGTGGAATTCCAAATCTCTATCTTCCTTGTTTTTCCGTCACTGTCTTTTTCTCTCTTTCTCTATCTTGTCATTCTGACTTATAGCTACTCACCTACCAATCCACTGTGATTCTCTAAACCATATAACACGATTTCTGACTTTGTCACTAAACTTTTCTAATGACATCCTCTCTTAATCTTGTTTTCTCGAAACTGTGAATTTTCTCAAGTCAGCCTAAGAATAATCTCTATAAATTACTGTCAATTGGGGTGAATCTGAAATGCTTAAATTCTATATCAATTTACGGCAGTTTTCCTCTCTAAGCGAGTAGTTTCTTTGAGATTTTCATTTAATTATTTAGTCTTTATTATCACTACAAATGTTCTTCAACCAGCGTTCCGCGGAAAAATAGATTTCCACATGAGGTCGCCTGGAATTCCACGAGAACCAATTATGAATGGGCTAATGCATTATTTTGTAATTTTTAAAAAAAATTTGTATTCGAAATTTTATTATACACCTAAAGCTTCTTATTAGAAAATCATTGCTTGTTACAATAAAGGCTTCAAATTCGTAAAGTCTTTAAATCATAATAAGGAAATGTGTTTAACAATGGTTATATGTCATTTTTTGGGATGTTTTATGTAGGTTTTCCATGAAACATAAAAACTATTTCAATGCTTCCCCGAGGATAAAAATGTTGAGAAATGCTGGCCTATACAGTCATAAACACTAGGCATTTCACGCCCGGACAAAATAATTTAGTGTCCACTTCGTCTGTTTTTAAATTACCGCCAGTTCACACTGTTTTATAACTACATCAATATATTAATATTTTCAAATAAATCATAAACATCACAAAGATAACGGAGACTTGTTCAAGTGTCTACATTCAAATTCTCAATCTACATTATCAACCCAAATTGTTATACTTTTCCGGAAATGAAAAAAATTGCTCCGGCTGAGATGATTTACATTTTGAAAGACATCTTTATTATCTCTTCTGAAATAATTTTTTTAAATATGTAACTTTGTTTTCATCAGATATTTGGTCTTCGAAAACTTTCAGCCCCTTCACAGAAAAACATCTGTGACAACAAATATTCTTGCATAAAACAAATTAATGACATATTTCTGATTTTTGCTCATTTCTATGCGAGACGATATTTTCCATAAATCAGCTCAATTCTTGAAAGAAAAAAAAACAGAATATAGCTAAATAAGGTTCCTACAGTTATTCGGAGCGATGCGTGTTTTCTTTCTATTCTTCTTTTTATCGATGTGCATAAATCTATAGAACTATATTTTAGCGTTTCAAATATCTTTTTAACTGGTGAAGGATTGTTCAGTATTCATTGTCATTTGGAAGAACGATTTTACATAACATGTCAGCAATCTTTTTTTATTTCTTAATATTTTCATAATTAGTATAGAATGCATCATTCGCTGGTATCAATGCACATTCAGATTTCAGTGTAACAGATACATTAAAATACGTTAGGAAATATTTAAATCCTCTTCATTTGTGTATCAGTAATGTAAAATTTACTTGTTAGACCTTTTTTGGGGTAAAAATAGTTTCTGTTGTTTTAACTGTGATGAGTGATAATTTCTTTTCGCTATCCATCACTACATTCTATATGATAATTCCTTTCTTTGTGAGCTATCAAATTTATATCTATATAGTTGAGATCTTTTTTTATAAGACTGTTATGGTAAGTTATCCGTGCAAAGATTAACTCTTCCATAAACAACAGTTTTTACTTCATGATAGACGGCTATTTTAGCTGAGGATGGAATTTGAATCACATCTCAGTTGCGTCTCTGTCGTCGGGCACCGTGCAGTTTGGTTGTATGTCTGATCGGATATGCAGATAAAAATATTATACTGTAGGGTGCCAAACCCCACGAGTCAATTCCCTATCAGACTTTACATTTCTCTTTGGAGGGGGCTAAGATTATTTGCCTAAGGCGTTCCAAATGTAGGAAAGTACCGGGAAGGGTTGATATTATTTCTATGGTTCTGATGATAAACCCACCTACCATTTGACCATCCGTTGCATGGTGAGTCTAATAGTAGATACTGAATTTATTCTAACTGATATCACTGGCAGCCAGACCAAACAGTCACGCTGGTGACCTTCTCACTTTATATATGCGTTGTAGTACTTTTTTGTTATTATATTTCTTAACTTTATTTCTTTTTTGTGTCTTTAATTTTGGCCCCTATCAAGGCCAAAACAACTTGGCGATGAGAATATTTGAGGACTCTTGAGAAACCAAAAATAACTGCGTCGAAATTGTCAATCACACCTATATATCAAATGAGAGCTAAATCTAAAACGACAACTTAATCTGAATTAGCGTCTAAAACTAAAATGACAGCTAAATATCATTTTTCAAATAGCAGCTTTATTTCAGCTGCAACAGATCTAAAATGAGTGTTATATCAAAACGAAATCTAAATAGCAATTGGAGGATAAATATAATATGACTGCATCATATAAAATGAGATCTAAATCTTTCAATACTGGTAAATCTAAAATAGTATTTAAATTTACAATTTCAGTTTAATCAAAAATGACAACTAAAGCTAAAATCAACTCAGTTGACAACTCGACTGCTCTCTGCAGTTGCAGGATTCAACTCTAAAATTGTTTTTTGACTGACATCTGACTTCACTTGAATATTTATGTTATTTTGTTGCACTCTGTCACGTCTCAGGCGCAAACTCTTCTTGACCTCATTTTGTCAAAGCAAAATACTTACTGACTTATGACATCTCCGTGTATAACCCAGTTCAAAATACAACACTTGGCAAAATTCTACACCGACCAATATATAATATAACAATTCTCCAAAATCCTGTCATTTTCCCTGGCAAGTATGAATGTTTTAGTAATATTTCACTGCGACCAAAATATAATTCAACATCACATGTTAAGTAGCCTTTTTTTGCAGTTGATTTTCTATATTACCGTGTTAATACTTCCTATTTGATTGTATGTTCTTCTAGTAGGTTGTTTAAAATTTGAATTTCATGTAACATTTATTTAAAATTTATAATAGTTATAAATGGCATGTAGTTACATTACATTCTGAAAAAGACGTAAAATTATTATTTTAAAATAGTAGATTTTCATTTCATTATGAAAAACTGAAAAATAAAATAACATTAGAAATAGATAGTCAGCAGAAAAGAATAAAAAAGATGGTTTCATTCTTTATAAATCATTTTCAGTAATGACCCATTTTATTCCCTAATGTTTAAGCGTAATTTTCTGTGCTAAAGTGAATTTCTTGGAAATTAAGTAAGAAGAGTTTTCAAAATGAAAATCTTGGCTAAATAATTTCTACGAAAAAGGATAGCAATTCTGAATTTCTTTATGAGAAATTCAAATATCATGTGATTTATTAGTTGAGTCGGGCTATATGCGCAGACACGCCAGTTTCAGAAATCGGTTATGTTAAGGCCTGGGAAGTGATTATACATTTTTTTTAATGTGAACATGTCATTGCATATATCATGCTTGGTGTAATATAAATATATCGTAATATGCAGTGAAACGATCAGCTTATTAGATTCAGTGACACATGTGGAATATGTCAACGCAGAGGCTCCTCTGTATGGATATGAACTTCATTGATGGATAACGGAAATAGTAAATTTCAACATTCATTTCAGAATATAATCTCCGAAATTGCGGAAGACATGATCAATCATTTTAAAGGCATGCAATAGAATTCATGATTCTGCATCAACGGTATAATTCAGTGTCTGAAATAAGAGTAGATGACAAATTGACAAGCAATGAAATAATTAATAAATACAAATATAAAGATACTTTACCATGGAAACTTAACGGATCAAATAGCGTCATTCATTGATATCTTGTGGTTTGGCGTTTAACCTTATATATATATATATATATATATATATATATATATATATATATATATATATATATATAGTCATCAGCAGACAGATCTGTTTCGCTGTATCACAGCTCATCAGTACGGTTAGAATTCGATTGCTTCTAACCCAGGATTGAATCCCGAGCGAGTTGGCGTCAGTCGGCGATTCTACCTCTGGGGTATGGGCGCTCGGTTGAAGAAGCGGTGTATATATCTATATATATATATATATATATATAAGTGGGTGTGTGTGTGCGTGTGTACGACACTATCTATATCCTCAGGGCTGTTGTTCGCATTTGCTGTGATTTTTACGATGTTTCGGTTGTTGTAAACTACGACTTTCTTCAGGTGCTAGAAATTTCGAACCAAACTATATTACGATAACTATGATATATCATTCTCATTCTGTGTCCTCAATGACACAAGGCCTGGTGGATAGAGACTTCTAGTAAATTGGATCTAAGATTACAGATTTCAATACCAGGCTATTGCAGTGATAAATAAATAACTTAGAAGCATATTTTAAACAGAAATAACTAGATAAATACTAGAATTGTCATCGCACACAGAATTGTCATCGCACACAGAATCAGAATAATATATCCCTGTGATCTTAATAAAGAGAACGATTCGAAATTCCGAAGAAAGCTGATACTTACGTGGCGGAAACATCGTAAATATCCCAGCTAAGATGATGACAATAGGCCGAATATTGTAAAAACAACTTTATCTTAGATGTGTAGACCCTAAAGGCTATACATATCTCTGTTAACTAGTTTAAAAAAACTTCGGTAATTGTATTATTTTATTCAGAAGTTTAATAAAGAACTCTCGCAGTTGACTAAATGCAAATATTTATCAACATATATACACAGACAAAGCGCATATATATATATATATATATATATATATATATATATATATAAATTATCAACGAGATGAAATTTTTTATCCTGTTCAAAAAATTACAAATTTTAATTTAATGAAATTATCGAAAAAAGATGACAACTTATATATATATATATATATATATATATATATCTATTATCACAAAATTTAAAAATTATAGAAAAAGTTAAAAAGTTGCGGCTATTTATCAAATTTACTTTTAATTATTAATGTGTCAATTTATTTGCGAAATGTAATAAAAAAAATTATAATAAAAGAAGATAACACTGTAATTATATTTGTACATAATTTTATAGATATATATATGCAATAATTAAGATGAAATTAAATTGAAATATAAGGAACCAAAGTTACAATAAAAGAAAAAGAAAAATGTATTTAATATAATTAATATGAGATATGCGATCCCTTTTTTTAATGAGTAGGAAAAGGCGCTGCTCTATCGCACATTTCAATTTCTGGATATTTTCTGATGTACTTCCTCATGAAATGCTGACTATTTTCTGCCATGAGTCACCATTGCTTCTAAATTGCCTTTCACTCTCCTGAACACGTCGTTTCAGAATGCTCCACAAGTTTTCAGTTATGTTTAGATTTGGAGAATTGACCACCAAGTACATCATGTTTGGTTCACAGTGTATATTTTCTACAAGTATTCAGTAGATTTATGCGCTGAATGCAGTCGATCATTATGTTACATAAATACGACGAGTCTGCTGAACGGGATTATTTGCTTTTTTTAACAAAGTGTCGATATCCTCTTTAAGGAAGGCTATGTAAGCATCGGCGGTTGTTTTTCTATCATCAGACATTCTCAAATAGAGAAACCATGATACTGACAATGATTCTACATCAAATTATAATACTTCCTTCTCTTCGTTAGCGTGTCAAGTGTTGAAGACAATGCCGTCCATTTCCGACCCAAACATTGCTCCAAATTTCAGGGTCAACATGTTTTGCACAACTTTCATCAATGAAGAGAACTTTCAAGAAATCAGCCTTCATATACTCCTTTGCGCATTTCAAACCTATATGGATGTGTATATCTGTCAATCGAGGCATTGTCTCTGGTATCACTGATATCTCTCCGTTTTTCAGAAAACGATAGAACCGGAAAATGTTACTTCTCCAATGTTTTTGAAATGTGCTCCACTGACCAAACCTTTCTTATTTACAGCTTCATTCACGAACGTCGGAAAAAAGACATTGTGAAACTATTATGTACTTTGGTAGAACCTGAAACATAGTTTTTCACGGTTTATTGCTATCTTCTAATTATTTTGAATATTTTTAATGTAGATTATTTTTTGGAAAATTTCAGATGTTATAATATATTTGGTAAATTTTCGTTTTAGGTCCCGAAGGCTTTTCCCCTTTGAAATTTATCCAAAATAGCATTATTTCTGTGTAAATCTATATGCTGAACACAAATCAACAATTAGTTATTGAAAAAAATTATTTTTAGTTGTCAGTTCGATCCTCAATGGGTGTTCCATACTTTCGGCTTTGTGCCGTATCTAAGATGCGCTTAGAAAATATCTATGCTAGCAAAATGATTCAGAGTGAAGAGAATTCCGACATGTGCGATAGGAAACTATGAAAAAGTGATAGTAATCGAATGATACATGTTAACAGCGGTACATATCATCCTGAGATCAAGCAAATAATTAAGAGATAGAAAATATTTAGAAATAAAATATTATAACGTCCAATCTCTCATATGAATCATATCCAATTTACTCAGAGAAGAGATTACAACCTGAAAACAACTAGCGTCCAAACGGCAATGTATATATACAGGAAGGGACAGTCGATCTGTCTTAGATATATATTCATGAAAAATGCCTAGTAAATGTAACATATATTTATATTATTATATTATATATATTTATATTATTATATTATATATATTTATTATATACATACATATATATAATATATAATATAATATTTATATATAATAAAATGTATATAATAATATAATATAATAAATTAATAATATATAATTATATATATATATATCATTATAAATATATATTATATATAAAAAATATATAATATATATATATATATTATATTCTATAATATATAATATAATATATATTTAATCTAATATATATATATATATATATATATATTAGATATATTATGTTATATTTTATATATTTATATTATTATATTATATATATTTATATTATTTAAATGTAACATATATTTATATTTAAATATAAATGTAACATATAGATATATATTCATGAAAAATGCCTAGTAAATGTAACATTTTCATGATATCCTGATTTCAGAAGTTACGTGAACGAATGACGGAAGAAGTGTGAGAAGAAATTATATTAAATTGCTCAAAATTACGTAGTTTTTTGGGGAGTTTTCTTTATAATCGTTTCCCCTAAAGCAGGGCAGTATTGTTTGGCGGCTACATTGGAAGAGAGTGAACAGACAGAAAGATAGGTTACAGGAGGTGTTATAAACCGTGAAAAACTATGTTGCAGGTCCTACCAAAGTACATAATAGTTTCACAATGTCTTTTTTCCGACATTCGTGAATGAAAAGTGAAGCTGTAAATAAGAAAGGTTTGGTCAGTGGAGCACATTTCAAAAACATTGGAGAAGTAACAGTTTCCAGTTCTATCGTTTTCTGAAAAACGGAGAGATATCAGTGATACCAGAGACAATGCCTCGATTGACAGATATACACATCCATATAGGTTTGAAATGCGCAAAGGTGTATATGAAGGTTGATTTCTTGAAAGTTCTCTTCATAGATGAAAGTTGTGCAAAACATGTTGACCCTGAAATTTGGAGCAATGTTTGGGTCGGAAATAGACGACATTGTCTTCAACACTTGACACGCTAACGAAGAGAAGGAAGTATTATAATTTGATGTAGAATCATTGTCAGTATCATGGTTACTCTATTTGAGAATGTCTGATGATAGAAAAACAACCGCCGATGCTTACAAGAGATGTATGAGTATAAATGTGTGAAGTGAGTTGCGTGAGAGTAGAGCGAAAAGTGAGACGAAAATGATACGGTAGGTGTCTTAGGAGGGATGTGAATGAAGGAGAAAAGGGGTGGCAATTTACGTTACGTTTAAAATTTTGGAGATCGAAGCTATCAAATAAATAAACATACGTAAAAATTAGTTCTACAGGAGGAAAGTGCGAGAGAAAAAGCTTATAAAGTAGAAGTGAGCTGCAATTGTTTTTTTTTACTATAAATGGGTGGGGATAGGTTGGCAGTCTAGTAGCTCGCGTAAATTTGTGTAGACGAAGCACCAGGAAGTTATGAACCTCACTTTGTACCTTAAATTTTAGGTCTTGTTCCAAACTTAGGCGGTAGTAAGAAAATCAATATATAGCCTTTACTCTACAAATAGATTCGGCAGGTTGAAAATAGTAATAAACTTGCCTAACTAAAACTTGTTAAGACACACCAGTGAGTTAGATCCTTACTGGGTACCCCATACATTAGACATTATGCTACCTCTAAGCAGCGCTTAGAAAATCAATATATAGACTTTATTTTACTAAGGACGCATTGCCGTGGTGTAAGTTTAGCGAATTTCTCTCCCTAGAACAACTGCGGCTGATTAGTGAGTTCGATCTTCACTAGGTGATTCAATCATTGACCTCATGCCATATCTCGGCTATGTTTAGAAAATCACTTTAGAGTTGACTCTAAGAACGAAGAAACGTTGAATACATACTTATCATTGGTCACACGTTCTTAAATATTTACTTATATTTATGATACAGATGCTAAGCAATTTTACTTCAAACCATGAGTAAGATTTGTAATTTGTCACCCCCTGAGAAGTTTTTTTAAAAATATATACGTTCTCTTATATCATAAACGTTAATGACTGTTGAAGCTATTTTATTTAAAACATCGATATCACTTATCTTTTCATCATTTTCCTAGGCAGCTTCTTCGAGAGTTAATTAAATATTTGTGTTCCTATTTACAAACCTGAAAGAGAATATATTATTAGAGTGTGTATACTCTAAGAATTTTTTGGGCACTTATTAAGAAGTATTTCCTTGTGTTTTACTGCTGCTTGAGAATAAGACTGAAGCTGATTGAATGTTGTTGAAATAGATGAGTGATAAACATTTAATTAGATTTATATTTCATAAGTTTAGGTACATTCAGTTGTAGGACAATTTATAGGAAACGGTTTGTTATGCAAAGTTCCAAATGATATAGCCTGCCTATGTAGAGAATTGCTTTTACACACTTGGTCGTGATCAGAATTTGAAACTCTTTTAAATGTTGTAGTAGGAATTACATGATAAAAACTTCATAAAAATAGACGAATGTTTTGTAAGTCAATAACATTTTCAGCTATATAACCGACCTTAAAAAAAGAAAGAAAATAGATGAGCGCTAGTTATCTTTACAATATTACTCCATTAAAGTTGTTAGTTTAATGAGACATTAAATTGATGATAACCACAAAAGAAGCAATCTCCTGTGTGATAAAAAGGGATAACGGTTTGCCTATTTACGCAGATGTTGTTCAAAATACGATCGTATACACAATCAGTGAAACGATTGACAATAACATTTCAAGTGTTCTCAATAAGAAATTGCAATCTGACATTTCGGCTAAAGTAATATTTCTACCGCTGTAATATAGATTTCCTGTGCCTTCCTATAAATAATTTCGTTTAACTGTTTTGACGAACTCTCTTATATGTTACATAGTGGCTACTCATTGAAGTGCATTACTTGGCTGCTTGCAAGGACTTAGCATTTTACAGTCGAATTGGCTAGATATTACTGAAAGATGTATGTTAATATTCTCTTTTCGTTATCACTTGTGAAATTATCTACCTGCTCCTTCCTATCCAGTCAACTGTGTTCTTACTTTTTTAATTGAATGTTAATCGATAACTTCTCTACTATTAAATCATGCCCTGTTAACGTTCTCTTCTTGATTGCGGTTTTCTCATATTATTTCACATTAGGAAACCTCTTTCGTGTTAGTGGTTTAGTCGACTTTGCTGAAATATTTATGGAATTTTTAAGAGTGATCTAACGACACGAAGACTTGATAGAATTGCAAACAATCACGATATTTTCGGAAAAGAAGTTAAGATAATAAAGGATATATGTTGGCTGCACACCGCTTGTGTAAGGATAGGAAATGAAGGGAGCAGGTATGAAAATTTTTCATACCTGCTGACTTAAATGGGCGTAAAACAAGAATATCTTTTCTCACCGGATCTTTTCAACTTGCATAGGGAAGCAATTATGGGAGAAATAAAAGTCTAACCTGGATTCGTCATTGTCGGCCACAATCCACAAAATATCATATACATGGATGACACAGTGCTGATAGAAGACACGAAAAGGAAAATGCAGGTCTTTCTACATAAGGAAACAAAAGGAAGTTGGAAGAAAGGACAGTGCATAAACTACAAGAGAGATCCAAAGCCGAATTGGCATGGCCAAAGACGCATTTCAAAGCTAACCAGAGTAGTGGAAGACAGGAAAATCTCATTAGAAACAAAGAAAAGATTGTTGGATTGCTATGTGATATCAGTCCTTATGTATGAAAAAGACTGTTGGATTATCTTATCAAGGAGGTAAGACTTGAGGCATCAGAATTGTGGTTTTACAGAAAGATGCTAAGGATACCATGGACAAAGCCCGTGTGCAACGATGAAGTGTTGGAAAGAATGCAATCGTAAAGAAAACTAATATTTAATATCAATAAGAGACAAATGAGATTCCTGGGAAACATAATGAAGAAAGATGTCCTGGAGAATGTAATACTCACAGGTCAGATAAAAGGATGGAGAGACACAGGAAAGCAGAGCGAGACGTACTTGTTAGGTCTGAACAAATGAATGGCGGAGCAGGGTTTAGAAGTGATACTAAGAGAAAAGTTTTTCAGAGCGAAAAATGACAGAGCCAATTTGAAGGCGATGATCGCCTAGGTCCTGAAGAGACACGGCACATTAAGAAGAATATATTATCACCCAAGAAGTTTTCGCTTTACTTAAGTCTAAGTACATTGTATTTAAAGACTAACAGCCCAATCGTCCGCTATGTTTCGCTTCATTACCTTTGCTATATTGCAAGAGAAGATTATCATATATAAGATACATAAATGTGCAGATTATTTTATGGGTGTATATGCAAAGTACAACTATACTTGCTATTCAGTTTATAAATTCATCATCATCATTTATCCATCATACCCAAATGGTGCATAGGGCAGCAACTTTTTTGTTGCTGTTTCAATAACAAAATGTTTTTAGGGGGCAGGGTTGTTAACCCTGCACCCAACCCCCAAACCTGGATGACCGGTGGACCATTCTTGGTCCTTACATTTACAGCACCTGGTATTTCCAAATGGTCACGCATTTAAGTACTGACCAGGCTCGATGTTGCTTACCTTCAGTGATCGGACGGGAACCGGTGTATTCAACACGATATAGCCGTAGACTATTTATAAATTAAGGTATTCAAATTAAATATTACTGTATTTGAATGCTATATTCTTCAAATTAAAGAAAAAACCTTTCTCATTTAATTACAATGCAGCAATATTTAATTTGAATTTCAAATGGTGTAGCAAATTGAATTTCAAATGGTGTAGAAATCGGTCACTTAACTTGAAATTGGTCACTAAACTGACCCAGATCTCAAAATTCAATAGAGAAAATACTGGCTCGTGTCAGGCAATAGCTAGCTAGTTATGTTTCATAATCAGTTAACAGAGTCTAAGATTTTCTAGAATATTGATGAGCAGTGAAATTTTAATGTGGCTTCTTTCTTTGAAGGTTTGTTTGTAAGAAATTCTTCCAGACATTAATTAAAACTCAAATATTTTTCTTGTTCAACGATGTTTGAAGAAAGATCGGTTTATTGTACTGTAATTTACCAAACTCCAAGTCTCTCCTGTTTGTGGTAAGCACAAAGTAAAAATAACGATTTTTTTCTTTACAGTTTCCATAATAGCAATGTGTGAATATCTTTTTTTTAATAGAAAAAGAAATATTGTTTTTTGCTGAAAAAAGATCAAGGAAAATTTCGCGTGTAAGTGTGAATTATTTTCTAACCACTGAAAAGATTTATATATGTGTGGGATGGATTCAGACGGGAAAAACTTGCTTACCTTACCCAGTGAACCAACCATCTTAGCAGCTGATTTAGCTATAGATTTGATAAAATCTTTTGTCGAGGTCTGCTGAGAGAGTTAACGCAAACAGACACAGTGTTTTGCTTTCAGAGAATTTAGCCTGATCCATGCTAATGGAAGAGTAGGAGAGATTTTCTGTGATGGCTAACAGATAGAAACTTCTTTTTGGAAGCATTTAAAATCAAGATCCATTTCTTATCCCGGTCCACCACAAATCGGAGGTCATTTTCAAACTCAGTAACGAGGTTGCTCATTTCCCTCTCCACTCCACTATCATCACACTAGAATTCTCATCCTTCTTTTACCCACTTCCTGAAACCCACTGTAACCTGACTCTCTTTCTCTTCACTTTCCTCCTATGTAACCACCTGCCCACCAGTGGCGATGAGGTTAACTTTCTTGGGGGAAATGATTGAGACAAATATAAAGTACCTCAAAATATATATTTATGTTCAATAAAACGGCATCGCAATTAAACCACATCTGTCAATTTGTTTTGAGCTCTTTGAAATATTACTTCTCGTCCTATCGTCCTATCATTTAATATGCACACATTCTTTTCCTAACTATTTCATCGCATATTAGAGTCCATTGCGTCTGGATAAGTCCGATGTCAAATCACAAACTCATACATTATCAGCCCCTAATAAGAACAGCGGAATTTCAACGAATTCTATTTAACATCGAAATACGAATCTGTTTAACGTTTAATTAATTTTTTGTAACGAGCTAATGACAACATGAAATGTTTAAATTCTAAAGAAATTCCTTATTTTTTGTTGTAAATAACATGTGTGTTATGTCCTAATTATTCCTACATTACCACACTGGTGACCTACGATGCCCAAGAAAACTGAACATACCTACTTTATGGGTTTCACACAAGTCAAGATGTTTAACAACGAAATGTAGAAACACATTTCAAATTATGGGGAAAAAACAGTATAGCAAAACGAAAACAGTTCTTTTGAAAAGCCACAGCATACACAACAGCTATTGAATCAACTTATTGAATCAACTTATTGAATCTATCCTGTACATTTAAAAATCTGCCATCCACCCATGTATTGAATACTTCTGCCACATGTGGTCAGGTGCCCCTGGTACTCTCCTTGGGCTTCTTGACAAAATACAAAGGACGATCTGTAACGTGGTTGATACTGACTTGGCAGACCGGCTGCAACCACTCTGTCACCGGCGTGATGTGGCTTCCCTGTGCCTCTTCTACAAGTACTTTCATGGCTTCTACTCCGATGACATTAGATCATTGGTACCACCTCAGCACGAATTTACACGAGATACTAGATTAGAAACTAGGTCCCACCCTTTTACAGTTAAACAGATAAGATGTAACTTTAAATTCTACTCCAACAGCTTCTTTTCTCGCGCTTCCCGCCTGTGGAATTCCCTTCCACCTGACTGCTTTCCCGACAGCTACAATCTCCAGTTGTCTAAATGTAGGACCAATAAACACCTCCTATCACACTAACTTCCAATTGTTCTCCCAACACTCTCATCTACCCAACCCTCATTCTCAGTATCCTTACCCACCTATCACCCACCTTCTGACATTTCCT
This sequence comes from Ascarosepion bandense, assembly GCA_037127315.1. Lineage (NCBI taxonomy): Eukaryota > Metazoa > Mollusca > Cephalopoda > Sepiida > Sepiidae > Ascarosepion > Ascarosepion bandense. The sequence continues at coordinate 10,286,947 of JBBBDQ010000202.1, read as the reverse complement.
ATATTTAACCATACTTTCTCCAGTCTATGTAGCCCCCTGCGCAATAATGGCATTGAAATGCCTTGCTCGAGGTGAAACGCTTATAAAAAAAATTGCCTACATACTGTCAAAAGATTAAGGGAAACTTTGAGAGCAAGAGTGAATTATTTCCTAATCATTAAAAAAGGAGTCATATGCACAAAACAAAAAAACTGAAATTTCATCGACTGCTGTCATGTTTCTTCTTAGGTAAAGGTAAGTGTATGTTTAGGCCGACCACGGGGTCCGAGATGGCTACGCATTTTACGTTTATCGGTTAGCCAGAGAAAGAAAAGAGAGAGAGAGAGAGAGAGAGAGAGAGAGAGAGAGAGAGCAAAGAGGAGAGAAGCAGAGAGGAAAGAAGCCGAGAGCACTCAGCCTATCATAATGTATCACGAAAACAATCAGGCCACCCAAGGAGAGCTATATTCGCCCCCTCTCACCTTACCTCTCGTGATGTTTTCTTTATTTCTTCTTCTCTTATTCAAATCCTCACTGTCCATATGTGACAGAGAGCAAAATGACATTACTACTACACTGTTGATACTTCGCATCGAAAACATGAACTTGTATCTTTATGTGCACAAATCATATTTCACTACAACTAACGGACTCTTAATCATCTAAACTTCTCAAAACCCTTTCTCTTAGAACATTTCACAGTTAATAATTGCATACCTACAATTTAATAGCATGTTTATCGATATATAAAATTTAATTGATGGTAGTTGCTTATTTGCGCAGGGCAAGTTAAATAATCACGGTCGCGCTTTCTACTTCAGGCTATCTTAAAAATAAAAACGGCATGTTGCTTCCATGACTTGGTGCAGCTTTCCAATTCTCATTATCCAGTATCTCCACATTCACCGTGGACCTATTATTTCCTTCCCTATCTCTCTCTCACGCATACAAACACACACACGCACACATATTATTTAGTCTTTTTATACTCACAATAGGTTATTTATCCTCTGTCTTCCTCACTTAAACTGTGTACTCTTTTGATGACCACATCCACCCCCCTCTTATCCTTTCTCGCTATTTTATGTGTGTGTGGGTGTGGGTGTATGTCTGTTTATGTGTGTGTGCGTGAAAGCAATTGATTATGTGTTAAAACACATTGCCTGTGTGTTTTCAGAATACGATAATTGTACCTCTGTACTCGGTTACGGGTAAACGAGGCTGCCTGTCTGCCGTCAGTGGCGAACCATAATATGCTTGGACGTAATTTTGGTAGCTGAGGGCTTCGGGATTCAAGGTTTGATACTTCTAATGCCCAGCATATCACTTAGGCTCTTAATCAAATAAACAGGCTGTCGAAGAGGCAAAATTTGATCAATCCGCGGGATATGTCAATCCCTAGCGCCTATAACCATATCAATTTATGAAGTACACTACCGCTCATAATTATTAGGCGACCCCAGTTTTTTAAAAAAAAATGATGTATTTCATACTATTTTTAAGTGGATAATACTAAATGAAAATAGAATTGTTCTTTTGTTATTATTAATTGGCAAAATCTTACATGGCAAGGAAGCAAAGATGAACTCGTCCAAATCACCCTAATTTTTTTTCCATTTTTCATTGATGAAAGTGCAATATAGGTAATAATTACATATTTATAAATTCATTTGGTGCACATGTTACTGCGCAGTGTTAACAGAAGAACCATTCTATTTTCATTTACAAATTTTCACTTGGCAATAAATACTAAATAGTGGTATGAAATAAATCATTTTTTTAAACACTGGGGAGGGGAATTATTATGGCCGGTAGTCTACATTAGAAGATAATACAATACCACGAAAAACATCGGAAAAAATACAAACAATATCTAATTTATTGAAATTAGAAGACTATTAATGACGGGTATCTCTTTCAAAAATTTCACGTCTGAAACATCGCTCTAAACATATGTTCTTATCTTAAGATTTTTATTTTTACATTTTGGGAAATGCATTTAATCGTTTAAACGAGTGCTCAAAATATCTCTCGAAAACAAATTTATTGTTTGTGCAGCCCTAACATCTCAAGGCGAGTCGGTATACTCTTGACATATCGCGATATTGATCACTTCAAATTATAACGTTTTTCATCATAGAATGTATAATTATAAGGGAGTCATTTAAGGAAGAGTATTGGCTCTGGTTACACCACACCTGCAGAAAATCACATTTGACTTAGTAATACAGAGGCAAATAATAAGCATAGAATCCTATGAAAGAAAAGTAGAAGCAATAACACTATATATATATATATATGTTTAATTTTGTCACACTTCAAATTGATAGAAAAATAAAAGAAAATATTGAGGCGGTGAGATATTATATTCCTGCGACTCAAGGTTGTTTTAAGTGCTAAAAACATTTGATATATGGATAGCTACAGAAAAGGGATTGATACAAAGAATGCTACTATAAAGTATGATGGGATTATAGTCAGGAAAACTATTCCTGTACGGGTTCAGTAAAAGGGAATAACAAACAATCGAGGTGAAACTTAAAAGGAATATCTCATTCATAGATGCAAGGAATATAGTAGAAATTTAAATGAAAGACCTTTTCCAAAAATCACGCAAGTTATGACCATAACGAATGCCAGTCAACCTAACAATTTCACACTCCACTTTGAAAAGCTCGTCACTTACAACCAAATGACTGTGCAATAGTTTAAAACTACCTATATATATATATATATATATTGTCCTAGGAAATATTTCAAACTGAGATAGAAATTAAAGAAACGAAAGAAATAGTAAATTAAGAAGAAAGATTACAAAATCTACATTTAAGAACAAACCAAACCAACAAAAAAAAATAACAATCTCCTAAAAAGCAAATATCATTGTGATTTCTTCTCCCTCCACTAGAAACCATTACAGACATATTTACGAAATTATCGCTGAAAAAAACAAAACCATAATCTAAAAAATAATTAGAAACTTACAGCGAACAAATGCCTACCTAAAATTGATTTAACAAACTGGAATTGAAAGACAGAAATTTCAAACGGCCTAAATCTTTAAAATACAAAACATCGGAAAATTCAATTTATAACACATACTATGCTAAATCCCGAAAATATTTAGCAATCATGTATCGAACAATCTAATGGAAATGCCCTGGAATAAAGACAAACATAAATAAACTGCTTTGGCTGGTAACACACATGTCACTGGCATTTGTTTGTCTTCATGAACCATTCTTTAATCAAAATGACAAATTGAATATCAATATAACTACAATATCGGCCATAAATATTAGGCAACTCCAATGTTTAAAAAAATCTATTTCATAGTATATTTTAATATTTACTGTCAAGTGAATAATTTTAAATGGAAGTTCAATGTTTTTTTGTTAATACTGCAAAATAAAATGTGCAGCAAATGAATCTATAATTGTTTAATAATTACCGATATTGCAGGTTTATCAACAGACAAATGAAAACAATTTAGGATGATTTGGACGAGTTTATCTTTGCTTCCTTGCTTGGTAAAATTTTGCAATGTAATAATAACTAAAAAAATATACTATTTTCATTTAGAATTATCTACTTTGCAAGGAATACCAAAAGTAGGACGCAATTCATACTTTCTTTTAAAGAAAAGCTGGGGTTGCCTAATAATTATGGCCGGTAGTGCACATTTATGACACCAGGCTTTTACAGCCATGTTAGCTAGAAATGATATACTTTAAATTAAAATATATTTATCAAAACATTTATAGGTATCTGGTGTTAAAGTGACCTTACACAACTCAATAAATATCTGTTCAGTTTATAGCCCACAGATTAAACCAGAAAATGAAGCCGAAATTCATTAAAATTTAAAGCGTTTTTTTGCAAATTGCATGATACTAAGAAAATATGTCACAGCACCCTGTTGTATTTTTAAAAAGTACTAAGAGAATTAGCTTAAAAACAATAATTAATGACACCGGTTTATGCTTCTATAAGGTTAAAACACCAACTTGTATAAGTATATTTTCTGGTATAAACACGGTGGTAGACTCATCCTTAAAATCTCTATCAATCTTTATGGATTTCTTTTAGACGTTACTTACAGGTAGATGCAGTCTCGATCACATACCAACTTACCTATAAAACTCTGAATTTAATGACAAATTTCCTCTCCTTTTGAAATGGGAAAGAATTTCAAAATGAATGTTCTGAAAATATTTGATAGACAAATTATCACACAGAATTCTTCATTTCTAATGCAAAACATGGATTCCAAAAAAGTGCAGCAGAAATAATCGCAACAGACCTTGATTCAATGATAAACATAAAAATCTTGCCAGCCTAAGAAGAGCGACTGTGAGTGAAATCAACAAACTCCCTATAAAATTGAATTTGCTTTAATCTAAGCAACTGCGAACAAAAATATAAAAAATATTTAAAATACCAATAATAACTGCGAAAAAGCCTCCGTCCACAAAATCAATTCTGCTTTAAAAACAAAATCTCTCTGGAAAATGATAAAGAAAATATCAGTCTAATATGGAACAAATACTGTAAATCACAAATACTGTAAATCACATCTAAATCATCCAGCAAAACGTATATTCCAGGCTAACTAGCCAAAACGATATATATTAAGAATAGTAGCCAGTAATTACTAAAATTATTACTGATTGAGCACTCTGGAAGAATGGTAGACTTTGAAAAAAAAAACAGTAGCTACTCTGGCGTGTACGCATCGCTCATTCAGTAAAATGAATTACAGCACTCTAGCTAATGGGCGCTTATAATGATAATATATGCGCTAAAAGGTCTGCTTTCACCGAACGCCCATAGCCCAGAGCTAGAATCGCCGACTGACGCCAATTCGGTCGGGTTTCAATCGTGGATTAAAAAAGCAATCGGTGTCTAACCGTAATGATGAGCTGTGATACAGCGAAACAGATCTGTCTGCGATTGATATATATATATATATATATATATATATATATATAAAGATGTAAAGTTAGATCAAATAATGCCCAGAGCGGTAACCTATCATTCACTATAGAAGAACTAAATGGTATCTTGAAATGAAGCCTACAATTAAGCTATGGACCCAGCTAAAATGCAAAAGAAAAGTTAGTCAATATATCATTAAAACGTTTCTAAAAATGTATAAAAACATACGGACTAACAGAGACTTTACAGAAATGTGTAGAAAATCATTTATCATACCTATTCCGAAACCTGAAATAGATAACACAGACACAAAAACCTACAGACTGGTCGCATTAAATCTATGAAGAAAATGGCCATCAACATGTTTACTTTGTACCTGGAAGCTAAAGACCTAAAAAGCGTTATACAATGTAATTTTAAAAAGAGAGAAGAAACATGAACCACTTAAATTCCCTTGAAACTTTTGTAGATGAAGCCTTCATTAACAAGGAACATCTCAGAGCATACTTGTTTTTTACTTACAAAACGCGTACAACACAACATAAAAATTTGGTGTCTTGAAAGACATGCATGAAATCGGACTGCAAGGAAAGATCATTCAACAAATAGAGAATTATCTAGAAGACCAAAGATTTTAGTTCCTTATAGTAACTACGCTATCAGAACCGCAAAATCATGAAGAAACTATTCTAAAGAGCAATATTTTAATGACTCCATTGTTTGTAAGTATTCACGTCAAAGAGTGAGATATTCTACATATATATATAACTTAGATTACTAGCCACATTGGAGTCGAAGTTAATAATGACGCAGAGCTAGCAGCCAAATCAGCTTTCGATATGAATGTATACACAAGGACAAAATAATATAGAGTACTTGAGGATGCTACTGACAAATATATTCAAACGAAATGCAAAGATGCTGAAAAGATAACCACATAAATGTCATTCGTAATTTAGCCTAAACTAGGAGAACATAAGTCAGATTTCTGAAAATCTCAAAATGAAGAATTAATTCTGGCCAGCTTATGTAATGTGTATACGGAAATGACCCACTCGTACAAAACAACGAAGAGCAACATGTATTCCATAGATGTGAAACGGCATAGAGTGTTAGACTTAAAATAAGCGAGTGTTCAGACATTTATTATAGAAAACATGTAGGAGATTTTGGAAAAAACAAAAGTGTATGACATAATATTATTTCTTTAAATTGTAGGTTTTTTAAAATGAAAACAAATAAGAATGTCAATAAAATCAATTTTTATACTAAATACATATCTGAAAATACGTGTCAATGAAACCTGACACTCGGCAAATCTCTCCTTACAAGAATACCTCAATGATATGTATCTACATACTGATTTATTACAAATAATATATACCCTATTATACGAATCTTTTGTATAAACATTGTCCACATTAAACAACCTATTGAAATTGATATGCTGAAAAAAAAAACAAGCCATCAGAGCTCAAAATACATTACGGGGAACATGTAGAAGATACTTTTCCCCCAAACAACCCTTTACCAAGTTCGCAATCGTTGATTGGCTCTCGCTATTCGATACGTTAGTTCTTAGAAAAATGTTCACACATGCTACATTGATTAGTCCCACCAGTTCAAATCGTCCTATCTGAGAACAACCCTGCCATTTACACTGTGTCAAATCGTTCTCATTTGCTTTGTATTTCTGAGGTAATTATGAAATTATTCTGCTTCTTTCCAAGAACTATCAGTTTGTAGAACAGATCCTCTAGTGAATTCTTCCCAGACCACTCTGTTTTTAATATTTTAAATTCTAGGGTCAAACAATATCTATCCTATATATCGTCAGGATATGCTCTTATTGCCCTTTTTTATCTTGTTTCATTTATATTATTCAGCCAGTATCTACCAAATATGTCTTTTCGGCTTTGTCTTCAGTGAATAATGGCACATATACAGACTATAATTTGGCACATATTCTTTAACTGCAAAGTTATCTTCAATGATTAATATACATATTTCTGTCTACTTAAATAAAGGCTACAGTTAACTGAAATAGTATTGCTAAAATTGCTTTCATAAACTCAAATGTGAAAAAGAGAAAGAGTATATTCTATAGAAAAATGAGATATCGTTAAGATCAGAACATCTGAAATCAAAGCCAGAGAAAACGTTTACCATTCTCAGTTAAAAACATAAAATCATATCGTTCACTCTAAAGGAATAACATTTTTTACATCATCCGATACACGAAGCTTATATTTTACCAGCCAATCCAGATTTTGAAAATCTAATTGAAGCCTATCGGGTAAATTTCTACGACGTATAGTTTTTCAAAGAAGGTAGATTTTAGACTTCCTCTAAATCTACGCACAATTCTATCAATGTAAATAGGATGTTACTGTTTCCGATTAAAGTAAAAATCAAAAACAGATATAAGCAGTTGATTCTTTCTGATTTTATTTTTCATCGATATTTGAATTGCAAGAAAGTAAATCTTATTGATCTCTTCAAGTGCGTGGGATGAGGTTACACGAATAAAAGGGTTGAAATATTATTTTTGTTGCATCAACACACGTACTCAGAAAAATGGTTTCACAACAGGTAAAAGCTGTATATATGCATGTTAAATTAAATTACACTGTAATATGACTGTCTATCCCCTCTTTATGTGCCATGTCCTATCAGGACGTGGGTGATCATAGACTTCCACTTTGTTCTGTCTCATGTCGTTCTCAATATTTTTTCTCTTGGTATTTCTTACAAACCCCGTTCCGCCATCCATTTACTCAGGCCTGTCAAGTAGGTTTCGTGTCGTTTTCCCTCTCTCTTTATCCGCCCTGTGAGTATTTAAACCTCTTTCCTCGTGATGTCTCCCAGGAACGTCATTTGATACTTCCTGATATTAAGTATAAATTATCTTCTCGTTTTCATTCTCGCCACCACCTCATGGTTTCACACGTGCTCAATTCATTGTATGTACTACGTCCATATATGCCCCCTTTCTGCAAATTAATTGATAAAAAATGAATATCTTCCTAGGAACATTCCAACTTTAGCTTATACTTTGTACATCATCTCTTGGCGTTGTTTTCTCGTTTTTCTTTACATCTGTTTCTTCGCCTTGATAACACGGTGAGAGTTGAATGTCTTACTGCCATCAGCATTATCCCAGATATTTCTATAAGACACTACCAGTGTGTTCGTATATACTTACAATTTTCGAACGCTTCCCTTGAGTAACGTCCTTAGCAGATAATGGCCCGAAGACAACTAGTCGACAATCGAGTCAATAGCATATCAGCGTGATAAATCTGATGCAATCACGGATGATGCAATATTTTTCAAGGGTGAACAAATTTCATAATGCACCTCCGAAATAGATTCATTTTACTGCACACCACCGCAAATGACCTAATCTGTTGAAAAGTTATATATCGTTTGCACCCTATATCTACAGTAGGTCTAAATCTGACTGCATGGTGACAGAAAATAAACTAAGCAGTGGTTTCAATTTATTTGCACACGTGTGTATATCCTTCAGGTTCTGTAGCCTCGGAGAATTTGAAAGTGTGTGTAATCGTCTCATGTGCGAATGGCACAAACTTTATTTTTAGCCTGCATCCGCCAGTTACCTTCAGTTAAAAAAAAACAATCAAAATTAAAATTGTTGAGACATTTCAGACTAATCCACGCATAACTTCAAACAACATTTGTTTTCGATCGATTTCAACAATATGGAAATTGTTCCTGGTTCACGAGTTACAAGAAGTCGCTGATGAAGAGGAATATTTTCAGCAGAAATGTTTTTACATATATATGTAAACAGCAAACAGCTCACATGTTACATTTATACAGCTAGAACAGGAAAGGAAAAAATATATACTTAGCTTCTGTGTGTGTGTGGAGATGGGACAACATGTGTATATGAGTAATGTAGATGTTGCTTAAGGTAATGGAGATCACATATTTCTACCACGATAGCCATGAGTAATAAGAGAATGACTGTTTTATGCCCGTTTATTTTACGGATATCAATATAATTTCACAGGTCGAGAATTATGGAAGAACTGTTGGTATATTGCGCACAAATATAAAAATCACCATCAATTCCACACCACATTAAAAGTAGTTGGCAGATTTCTTTTTGTATTTCCACAAACAAGTATTATGCAAAATATGAATTAGTTAAATTACGTAACAGTCAATGCGTATGCTAAATTTATAACGCTTTGCACATATTAAAACATATCTCCGTATCTGTATACAGACATAAATACTTAAAAATCCGATTGAGTTAGTAACATCCAATGACAAATGTAGGATTCAATTCGCTTCTACCCCGACGATAAGTTTAATAGCAGATTAAAATGAATTATCTAAGTATGTTTTGTAAGCAGTAGGGATCTGGTCAGTATAGATGCTTGACCGAGTTCTTTTTCAATAAACACAAAAAGACATAAGCATATGCGAATGTCAGTAATCAAAGAAGAATTCTGACAATAGGGAATTACACTGATCTGATGCGTGATATCAAGTCTATTAACATACTGATAGAAATATACAACAGTCATCTGGAATACGACAACATTGAAGAATTAGGTGATAACATTTGTCCTTTCCTGCCATGCCACTTCTCTTGTTGTAGGTCAGTAGGGCAAAGTTTTACTTTCGAAGTGAGATTCGTTTATTTAGGCTCGAGAAAAATTACTCACAAAATTCAGCGAGTTATTTTATTATTTTAGTTCTCGCTAATATACGTTTGCGATGTATGTATTTTCCTCAGATGTCATATGAGATCATGTTAGTATAATTACATTGTCTTCTCTTGAATGGATGTAGAATACTGTTCAGTTTCTTTCAAACTTGTTACACGCAGACACACTTGAACATAGGACAAGATAAATATTTGAGTTTAGGCACAAGGAAAATATTCAGTAGAACTTAATCTATCAACAGCATAAAATTATTTCTTCTTTATGATCTAAACTCATCAAAGGAATGTTATTTAAGAGTTATAATATAATAAAGATTCAAAAGATTAGTTGTTATGGTTCAAACTATGAGCAAATTAAGACCTCGCTGAATCATCAATGCAACAAAACCGGCAGTACGAAAAATTTGCAGAGGAATAAAAGACACCATATTCTTTGTTCAAACATGTTTCTAAGAGAAAGAGAACACTGATGTATCTCTACTCATTATCAACTGATAGTCTTGATGTCTTTTTTTGAACTGGGATTTTGCTGATCAGAGGAAGTAGGTGACTATTCTCACCGGCTATTTTACTTTAAAATGTTCATGCACAGGCAATGTTTTGGAGAATCTCACAATGGCTCGTCGTAGCTTCAAAATACATCAATATTATGATAGCTTCCAGTAGCATCATAGTCACTGTAAAAAATGTTCTGACTGAAAATCCAGAAAAGGTAATAAATATATCAACAAACACACACACACACACACACACACACACACACACTACTATATATATGTATTTGTAATAGTACGCGAAGCAGAATCAAACCAGATATAAGACAAGGTTGGTGCATTTTCGTCAAAGACACTGGAACATGTAACGCGATAATTATGTTACAGAAAAAGGACGTGTACCTATGTTTTATAAACTAGGCAAAAACATTTTAAGAATTGTTAGAAATGCTCAGCAACTTCGACATATTTGGGAATGTCATTAAAGTAATCAAGAACATTTACTGGCAGCAAACCACCTGCATACAGGCAGGAATCGAAGTTAGCAGATATGCAAAGAAAGAAAGGGTCGTATAACAAGGATGTGTGTTTTCAATGGATCTATTTAACTTGTACATCGAGTCAAATTATGAGGACATAAGAAGGTATGGTAGAATGAAACTTTGGTGGCCACAGTCTGAAGAACAAAAGATAATCATATGATACACTACTGATAGCAGACACAGAAAGGAAACTACAAGACTTCCTAAAGACGGTAGCTGAAGAAAGTCGAAAGAAAAGGCTTACGTGTGCAAATTTTTCGTACTGCTGGTTTTGGTGTGCGGGATAAGAAAATCAAGCAGGTACATAAATTTAAATGTCTTGTATGTTTTCAAACAGAAGACAGAATATGCGACACTGAGAACTGAAGGCAAATTGGCATGGTGAAGGACGTATTCCAGAAACTAAAGAGAGTATTGAGAGATAGGAAAAGTTTGGTTAGAGACGAATAAGAAACTACTGGATTGCTACTGTAATGTCTGTTCTTCAGTATAGTAGTGAATTCTAGACAATATTATCAAAGTTGAACGAAAACCGTTAAGCAAATGAAATGTGGTTCTCCAGAAGGACGATGTGGATATCATAGATCGAGCATATGAACAATATTTAGGTTTTATAAAAGATGGAAACGAAAGGGAAACTAATACAGAGCATCAGGAAACGGCAGCTTAGGTTTCTGGGACATGTCATGAGAAAGACTTAGAGAATCTGATAATTAAATGGCAGATAGAGGAAAATAGAAACATTGTAAAGCAGCAGTTAATATACTTGACAGGCCTGAGCAAGTGGATGGCAGAACGTGGTGTAGTTGGGGTAACAGAAGAAATCAAGCTAAGAACCACCAGGGACAGGGAGACATGGAAGGCCATGATCCTCTTCATCCTGTAGTGAAATAACTCATAAAATAGAAGAAGAACTGAAATCCAAACAAAACGCTATATCTATGATATTTTAATAATGAAAAATCTTTTTGATGCTTTTATTTTAGGTTTTAATATGAAGCTAATAGGTTAAATTTATTTCTAATCAGCAAAAAACATTGCTGTATTTCAAACTTTATTTTAAATGGTTGGATTGTTTTAAAGAATTAAGTGATTTCATCAGGAGCTCTTACCTTACTGAAAGGTCAAGTTACGTACGAATTTGTGTCTGATTCTCTTATATAAGGCAGGTTCGAATTATAAAAATCTGAGTATCCATAATATATATATATATATATATATATATATATATATATATATATATATATATATATTATAATCGTGTTGCCCCAAGCAAGGCATTTTACCGCCACTGTTGTGCAGGGGCTTACATAGGAGAATTGTTAAGAGAAGGAGTGAGAGGTTGCAGAGGTGTCAGGAAGAGAGTAGAAGGTAGATAATACTGATAAGAGTAGGGTGGACGAAGAAAAAAGCATGAGAGAGAGGATGTAAGTTAGTGAGATAGGAGATGACTATTGACTTATACATTTAAATTCTTGGAGATTATAGCTGTCTGGAAAGCAAATATGCAGAAGGGAATTCCACAGGCGGAAAGTGCGAAAAAAGAAGCTGATGTAGTAGAATTTGCATTTACAATTTATTGGTTACACAGTAACCAATAAATTATGAATTAGGACACTCTGGCTATTGGGCGTGTATAATGAAAATATACATGCTAAAAAGTCTGCCTTCTGCTACCGAACACCCATAGCCCAGATGTAGAATCGCCGACTGACGCCAATTTGGTCGGGTTTCAATCCTCGGTTAAAAAGCAATCGGAGTCTAACTTACTGATGAGCTGTGATACAGCGAAACAGATCTGCCTGCGGATGACTATAGTATATTTGTGTCTGTGGTTCTGTATGTGCGTGCGTAATTGGTATATTGGTGAGTAATTGCCTGAGTTTGCAGATGTTGAAAATGAGTTCGTGATATTGTACACGCTCAAGAAAGTACTTCAAAATTTTTATAGAAAATCTACTTCTCAGCAGTGTATTAGAGACAGGAACATTTTATTAGAAACAAAAGAAAGAGTGCGAGACCGCTATGTGATATATGTCCTATATGACATCGATTATTTGACGGTCTTATGTAGGAGGGGCTCGAAGCAGCAGAAATGTGGTTCTATAGAGAGTTTATGAATATACGATAGACCGAGAACATGAGCAACGACAAAAGTGTAGGAGAGAAAACAACAAAAAAAATCATAAAGGAGAGAAACCTGTGGTTTCTTAAACAAACAAAACAAAAGGATGTTTTGAATAAAGTTAAACAGTGACAAGGAAATCAACGGGATACATATGTGATGGGCTTGAGGAATTAGACGACCTTATTAAGAGTGACTAGAGAGAGTGGCGAGTTGAAGTCCATGGTCGGCTATATCCTGAAAGGACAAAGAAGAAGAAGAATATTATTGCCATTGCTGCACTGATATGTATTTTTTGATCACTAGTATTTTAAAAAAATTATGTATAACATTCTCTCGGTTAAAGAATCAAGCAACAGAGAAACACTTCTTTCGATACAGATTGAGAATATTACGAAAAGGATCTTTGATTATAGAGAATGTTTTAAGGAATATAACAAAAATAGAAAAGAAACTCCATTTGATGCTTAAAAACTATTAGATTTTTACTTTTGATAGATGGACTATCGATAGATAGTACCTACTGAACTTAGGAAAACTATTTCACGGAAATATATTTTAAAAGCAAGATTTTATGAATATCAAGAGATGAAGGTCAAATCTAAAGTAATTTACAAATGAAACTTTGTCTCCGTGTGTGTGTCCGTTACCTATAGACTCCGAAACGGCTGAACCGATTTTCTTGAAAAGTTACACAGTTGTACTATAAGTAGGTTTTGTGTCGAGGTACCCCCGATAAATATAATCCAAAAAATCTGGTTATAGAAGGAGTGGTCCGGTTTTAATCAAATTTGATACACTCATAGTCAAAGACATAAGAAACGATATTCAGAAGTTTCAAGGTTGCAGTACTTACAATAGTGCAGAAAATTTGATATCAATACCAGGAAATCAAAATTTGACTTACATCCATTCATTTTTCTTTCAGTGTACGGGTTCGGTTTAACTGGAAACAACTACTGCATTTTAGTCTTTCGTGCCAACGTCCAAACAGTCTGAGCTCCAGGACCATGAATTAGTTTTAAAGCTTTCATTACAACCGAGCAACTCCGAGCTATACTGTTAATGTCTCATAAGAAAAAGGCTAGGATTAACATTACAAGTACCATACAATTAACTCGAAATTTAGGGAGACGGAATATTAAAAGATTGGGAGAAGAGAGTATAATGCTCACAAGATATATTCAGATATTAGAAGCAAGTGAAAACAGCGACTAAAATATTGGCAAAGCAATAACACAGACGGATGTAAATTATTCATAGATTATTGAAGAAAGACAGGTTTGCATTTAGTTAATCTATCAAGATATTTTCATTGTTTACTGCCAAAATCTAAAATATCTGTGCGCATTTTTCCTACGAACTTATATTTTGTACATAATTTTATACTTTATAGATATATAGATGTTAGCTTATCTGTTGTAAGTTTTGTTTGTTTTGGTATAAACCACGTTACTTAAAACTGAACATTACGTTTGAGAGTTTCAATATTTTCAAAGTATTTCACCGTAGTACATGGTCTCCGAATGATACAACTACTATTGAGAAACGTATTACCCATCGGCAGGGAAGCAGTCAGTTTATTCCTCGGAGAGTGGGCTTACCTATGGACAAGGTAATTCTAATGCCCATTTCTTGATTTTATATAGAATGTAAATGATACACTGTGCTTTTATGTGTCATAGTGCTTACCATTTCTCTAAAGAGCTATCTTGCTCTTTGGCTATGTGTTTTTAGCAGTAAAACATTTAACCAAATGCTGTATCGCTTTCTTGTCAGGGATATTTTTACAAAATATATACTTATTATAGAATCAAAAGTCAGAGAGGTTTTCACATGTTTATCAATGTCATTGATAAACACCTGCATTGCATTGATGTTATAGTTTTATTTTAATAATGTTGACTGTCTATATGGTCAAAGAGCCATTTTTGGCAGTGGGTTACTGAAAGAGGTTTACTTAAAGAGAAAATCTAAACAGTTCAAGAACTCATTATATATCTTTTGTCTGTCAGCATGGCATTATTATTATGAAATATTCTCACAAGATATCTGTTGATTAAAGGAAGTGTTTGTATTTTTCAGTAATATGCCGTGGTATGAATATAATCAATAAACGTTAAATATGGAACTTGTTTTACCAGTCATCGTAATCTGTAACATTTTACTATCAGTCAGTTAAGTGCAGTACCTGATAAACGCTTAAGAGATCATGTCTCGAAAGAGACATGACTGGCCGGGCAGATGACTTTCCAACAGTAGGTTGTCGTTACCATTAATTTCTGCAGTAGATTGGTTGACAACCAAGGCTATAGAAACTAGCCCGTCATGCTACTTAATCCATAGCTGTACGGAAGAATCTGATTAATATCTTTCCCAAGGGCATTTGTACGTAAGTGAATTCAAATGGAATGAGAACATGACTCACGGATTTTTTCTTTCGAGCCGATATCCACTACACCACAGTGTACCAGCACTGTATTACCAACATTAGGTATTAAATCGAGAATTACCATGATGTACGGATAGTTAACAATGTTCGAATTACCGTCACCTTTGTAACAGTAACTTACAGTCAAATATTTTTGGGGAAAGTTATGATTATATTTACTGCCATCAAATATAGATTAAACAGCCGGGCTTATATCTGGAAATAATTTTGAACTAAGAGAAAGTGTTAATTCTATTAACACTTGCAAAACAAAGTAGTATACTTATACTTTACAATATGTTTTGGCTTTAACAAAACTAAGAGGCTTGATGTGTTATAAAAGTAATTATAAAGAAGAAAGAGAAAATAATGCTAAAAGAGATATAAACAGGTTGATCAAGAGACGTATAGAGAGACATATATATATATATGTATATATATATATATATATATATATATATATTACTTTTAAAATAAAGAAAATAGCAGTTTAAAAGGAAATCTAGTTTACAATACGATTCTTTTTTGTTAAATCGTTGTCGAGATATCTGTTAACTTTTTTCTAGTGTAACATGAAATACGTTTAAACTTGGAGAATGAAAAGTATAGAACTCACAAACACATAACCGTCAGTATAGTGTCTGGATTTGTCAAAGCTTCTTCAGGATAGATGGAGCAAATGTCTTCGATTTTAGTATTTGTTTCCAAGCTAAAGTTACAAGTTTCTCTGAAAATATATGCACAAACTTTCTATTACAAATAAAGGTTTCATTTCTCTGAAATTGAAAACTTTCGAAGTGTATGCAGACGAGTTTTAACATTTTCTCTTCTTATGTAACTTTGTAATATTTTGTTTTTATCTATGTATCTTCTTACTTTCGTTTTTAATCCGTTTAATCTTCCAGATTTAATCCTGGGTGAAAGCATAGTTGAAGAATGGATGAGACGTTTGCCAGAAAAAATATATCCGTATATTCAACAAGAATATGTTGAAATAGAGAGAACACTGTATGTTTACCAGGACTTAATTGGATTTTAGTTCGTAGGAAATATAAGGTTCCCTTATATAATAAAATATATTAAATCAATTTTAATTAAACTAATAAAAAATCAATTCGCATGCACAGCTAAGCGTAAAGAATCAAAGAAATATATAAAAGAATATCTACAGATATGTACTCTTCCAATATGTGTGTATGTGTGTGTGAGAGAGACAGGGAGTGAGAGTGAAAGAAACAGAGAACAAAAGGTTGATTAGGGTTTGCGTGAATAGGTATTCTTGTGGATATGTGTACGTGTACTTGAGTGTGAGTGTATGGTTGTGAATGTAAGTACGGGTACATGTGGGCACGAGCAGGTGAATGTGCTCGTGTATAAATGTGTGTATATATGTGTTACAAAAAGTGTCAGTAAATATGTAAGCATAAATCTGTGTGAGATCATGTGATATAGAGTGTGTGCATGTGCGTAAACAGGTAGGTAAAAATTAGTGTGTATGTGTGTGTGTGAGTCAGTGTCTGCGAGTATGGTGTTTAAGTGTGTGCCTCTGTGAGTCCATGAGTCTCTGTAAAATGTTTGTGATTATGATTGTGTTACATTAAGTATAAATACAAGTGTGTGTGGTTGCGTATGAGAATATACTTGCGTGTTTACGTTTGTGTATGAATGTGTGTATTTGTGCGCTTGTATGTGAAAGTGGGGGAAAGATTTTGGAGAGAGTCAAAAAACTTTTTTCTAAAATATAATGTTTATTTATTTGATAAGATTCCGGCAAAATCGTTGGCCCAAAACTAAACACACACACACACACACATATGGAGAAATACACATGGATATTATATATATAACCTTACACATATATGTGGGAATTTCCGTGTATGTCCTCATACATATGTTCATATTTATGTTTATGTTTAGCTATGTGTACGGGTGGTGAAAATTTCTCGCCCAGACCCAGTAATAATCCAAAGAATAAACCAGCTTTTTGTTTATCTTGTTAGGTTGAGTGAAATACCACGGACCAAGAAATTTTCAGCTCTGTTCAGCATGTCATCGTAGAAGTGGATGAATGTAATTGCTTTATGCTAGATTCACATGTATTAGCTTACTTGCAATAATGCAAAAATATACATTTTTCGGAGTAATTCCCTAAGAAAAAAATGCATTCTATATTTCCATTACATCATTCTTATTTTAGACACAAAATATTAAAAATATGATCACGTAGCATAGAAATGCTTGCAGCATATTGTTATACATACTGCTAATATAATGAAAAAGCCACGAAAAACATCGAACCAACACGGTCTATAAATATAATAAACTCTTATGTGAAATAACTTGCTTTATTATAATGCAGCTTTCTTTTACTTGGAAGAATAGGGATAAGAAAATGAACAGTTTGTTTATGCATGCTTAGGATTAACAGCTGTCAGTAAAGATGATTAATAAGTGGTGCATCAAGTAGCTTCTTTTAAGAAATTTCCATAATGTTCTCTCTTATGATTCTAAAATATTAGTTTCGTTTTAGAGCCGTTAAAATATTTTCTCTCTTTGATTGTTGGTCATTTTCAATTCATCTACCTCAGTGCGGATGTGCGTTGTGTCGCAGTGGATATCGGCTCGGAACAAAGAAATCGGGGAACCGAGTTCGAATTCCAGTTGTATTCCTTGCATTCACTTACGCGCAAATACCCTTGGGAAAGGTATTAATCCGTCTCTTCCCTCCAGTTATGGGTTAAATAATAGGACAGATTGGGTTCTATAACCTTGGTCGGCGACCAGTCTACCGCAGAAAGCAATGGCAACCTACTGCGGGACGATCTTCTGCCCAGTCAGTCATGTCTCTTTCGAGACATGATCGCCCAAAGCGTGTATCGCGCATGGCACTTAACTGACTGACCTCATTGAACATATCAAACCAACCAGGCCAACTATTAAAACTGGGGTGAATATTTATGTCAACCATCATGTATAGTTAGTGGAGAATTGATATTTTAAAATATAACCATTTCAACCCAAGCAGGGCAGTACTGCCACTGACGCACGGTGGTTACATTAAAGAAGACAGTGGATTGAAAAGAAATACAACGATACAGAGATTGTCAAAAGGTAGACTTAAAAATGTATATTATGGATTCTGACGAAATAACTTCCTGGTTCGTCACAGCGACGCAAACTTATCGGGAGTTGATATACCACAGTATACGCTCGCCTCAATCAAAAATCTGGTGTTGATGATAAGGTGAACCACGCGGCTGAGCATGAAAAGGACCTCCAATCCGTGGTGGATTGGGGTAGGAAATGGCTCGTAAAATTCAATTTTTCCAAAACGAAGCTGCTGTCAATTAACCACCACGGACGACAGCACCTCCCTCCCATTAGCATGGAACAGGCATGCTTCCCAGAGAGTAAATCACTACGCCTGCTTGGCCTGAAACTCTCAACGGACCTCAAGTGGAATGACTACGTCGAATCCATTGCTAAATCCGCTGCTATGAAAGTTGGCTCTCTGTGCAGGGCCCGGGAATTCTTTCCGCCTGAATATATCCTGCACTTATACAAATCTACCATCCGGCCGTGTTTTGAATACTGTTGCCTAATCTGATCGGATGCCCCTACTATTCTCCTCGGGCTTCTTGACAAAATACAGCGAAGAATCTGTAATGTGATTGATACCGACTTAGCTGACCGCCTGCAGTCGCTCTCTCACTGGCGTGACGTGGCTTCCCTGTGCCTCTTGTATAAATACTATCATGGCTACTGCTCTGATGAACATAAATCACTGTTAAATTCTGTTTGATATTTTGTTAATTCATCTAACTGTATGTAATACAATTTTTACCTGAGATTGAAGGATTCAGTTCTGGTGTGAGGTCTCGTATTTTCCGTTCGTAACACGGGAGATAATTACATATAAATTACAGTGCGTACCTGATCTAATAGTCTTCAATGTCGATTCCAGTGTTATATTAAATAATCATGTTTATTTGTCTTCGACCAATATTTAATTGTCTTAATAAATATTTTGTATATGGATTTTTGATCGGTAGTATATGTTTGTTTCCATTCCATACAACCAAAAAGTGAAATTAAAATAACAATATTTAATCTTTCATTAACTTAAATGTGTGTGGCAAGATATCAATTGAATACCTTCGTGTTATGTTCTGAATATCTTGGGGTTATAGTGAGAACCGTTGAACAGATTTAAAGTATTCTTATCTGAAAAAGGATTTAATATACATAAAAAAATATAATCGTCGTTTTTCATTTTAATCGTATGGACACTTACGAGTAGGGCTGGCTTTATGATAAAATTATGCAAATAACATTCTTTATTCAAAAAGATAAAATAGTTATCATTCTTGTGGGCATATTCGAGATCTGGTGTTAAAAGCGCTTATTAATTATTCTAATCTTCAAATAGCATTTCTCAGTGGAATGTGGAAATAACAGATCAGGGAACTTTTTGGCTATCTGAATAGTTAGTGGGTTGGCACGAAAATAACATTAAAACGGAATTTTATTATATCACGAGAAGTAAATATTCACCTAATATATGAAATATTAAAAAAAACGAGGAAGTCGGTGTTATATTTGATATATTCTAAAACATTGTTTTTGCAATTGTTTAACTACTAATGTAATATAAAAATATTTGTCTTCTGTGTTGAAAAAATGTATCGGTTGAATTGCATTATTGTACAACGGTTTTATTAGATTCTTGAGCTCTTAATTATCAGAAACATATAACTGAAGTTCTAATCTGTTGAATTGCTTTAAACACATACACGGAGAAAAAATTATAGACAATCTGTACAGATGCATCTTCGGTTGTATTCCTACCTACTATGATAGATCACTTGGCGACCTCGTCCGCTATATTTTTGTTTTTCCTAGTTTTAAATTTTAAGTGTAGCGACCACATGTTTGTGTTCTTGTGTCTTAACACAATTCATAATTTGTAAGCGTTTTTTTTCTAATTATTGATCATTTGTTTCCTTTCATCATGCATATATTGTTTGCTATTATTTCTATTAAAATGGATCTTTTCTATTAAAATGGATCTTTACGAATTTTTATACAAAGTAATTTCTCGAATTTCTTTGTTATTCAGAAAATTTTTTATGTAAACTTACAGCCATAATTTCATTTCTGAATGTGTAATCGTTTTATTGTCACAGAAATATCACATTACATTTTCGGGAAAACATTCTATTTTCTTTTTTAATATTAACAATGCTGATCCCGAATTTTCAAATTGAATTGCAGAATAAACATAGTATTTTTTTGCATATATTATATTGTAAGGTACATATATGATGATATAATACATACGTAAAAGTATACGTGTGTATAAAAGAAGAATTTAGTATCTTCTAAATGGATCTACAAATTTCAAAAATTTATATTTCTTTGTGTATTATTTTTATCTCTAATTTCATCAAATGAAATTTAAAAAGATTCTTTGCGAAAAAATGCGCAAAATATTTTGTGTAAAATTTGTGCATTATAACCTAATGAATTACGTTAGTATAGCATAAACGAAAAAGCTTTTATATGTGTGCATATCCATGTGGCACGCGACTTCCTATTATTTTAAATATGTTTATGAAATTCCAGCAATAAAGCGTCAAATGACGCATGTAAACATACTTAGACGAATGTCGTCAGTTTGACAAATCATTTTTTTTAATATTGTATACTCGAATAAATATGCGAATAATCAATTGTGAGAATTTCAAATTAACTCGCGTAACAAAAGATAGAAAAGAACAATAAGTCAAATATCACTGAAAATCAGCCAAAAAATGTATCTTTTTTATAAAATAGCTTTGTCCGGTTGATTCTAAAGCTTCGATTTATTAATGTATAGATTATTGGCTAATATGTATATTCCTAAATTTTAACAATTCTTTTATGTAAGGAAAATCTTATGGATCATATTCTGAAGTGTTCCCCAACATTTCATTCTAAGTTATTTCGTCCTCAGCCAATTCAAATATTACCGTGCGTCTCTTACGGATTCGCTGGTTGGTTAGTCTATCGGAGTACACACATTCAAATAACTGGTACCTGTCAATGTACAAAAATTGAGTTACTTTGTGTGACCCGGTTTTATACAAAAAAGAGTTCTTAGTGACAGCACATGAATCTAATAACATTTTTCTACAATTCAGAAACGAGACTGCACATACACACGCGCGCGCACGCACACACTCATTAGCACAGACACATACACATATATATATTGCATTGTATAGAACAATTATTATATATTAATGATATATATGTGTATCACAGTCTTTATCAACCTAGAAAGTGGCTCCTCTACGGAGCCATAGAATATTGTTCACTTTTGCATTAATGCTCTCTGCTAAAGGTCTCGCTCTTTTGACCTTGATTCACTTGATGTGTGATTTGTGCTCCATTGCAGACGGTCTGTGAGATAGACACTCGTCATTCAAGACAACGAATAAAAAACCAGCAAAGCACTACAATATATCTGGATCAAAATTTTAGTCAAACAGCAGGAAAGAAAGACTATCTTGAAAGAGACAGAAAGTACTGGTTATTAAAATTGTTACGGAATATTAATTTAATTTATCCTGTGTTAACCTGTGAGGTATGTTACTTCCTGTGTTAAACTGTGAGGTATGTTACGAATTGATTCTTAAATCTGTATTTTATCATTTGATTTTTTTTTCGTCACTCTTTGGCGTTCATGCTTCATTTGGAATAAAAAAAAAGTTTGGGATTTTTATATATTTATTCTGTTATGCGAAGCTTTCCTGTCCAAGGTATCAGCACCCACTTGTTACCCCTCCCCGCTATGGTCTGTTCTTTGAATTCAAGTTTATCAAGCAGCTTAACTCGATGTTGATTTTTGGGAAAAGCAAGAATTGAAAAGTGAAAATTTCTTAATTCAAATTCCCTGTGTTAAACTGTGAGGTATTTTACGAATTGATTCTTAAATCTGTATTTTTTCGTTTTTTTTTCCTCATTTTTTGGCGTTCATGCTTCATTTGGACTTTAACTAAGTTAAAACTTAGTTAACTTTCTTTTTTTTCGTTTTTTTCGTTTTTTTTCTTTTTTTTTCTTTTTTTTCTTTTATTTTTAAATTGGAGTAGATAGGTTACACTTCGCCCGGTTCATAATTCTTCCCACGTCTATTGAACTGGAGTAGAGGCTTTCCCCTTGTTTCCTGTTTAGGATGTGGTTTTCGTTTTTCTCTTCTATCTCTTCAGACCTTGGTATTGGTGCTTCCGTGAGTTTCCCGCGATCTGGCCGGTTGGTGGCAACGGCTCATCACTGTGAGGGTACCGGGTTGGCAGTTTCCTGGTTGCTGCTTCCGAATGGTAGTTAGGAGCCTTAACTCTTGCGTAGCGTCAAGAGCGGCTGCTCTGATCAACAGATGTATAATATCGGGGTTCTTGTCGTGCCATGTCGCGCATGGATAGGTGTCTCTGCAAGCGTTTTCGGTGGGCAAACACGAGGTCATACCTTGTTGTGGCCCTAGCCAGTTTCTCTCCCAGCACAGATCGTGGATAATGACTGCCTGTATCCTCTACCCTAGGTCCCTTTCTACAAACATAATCATGACTAAACAAACCAGAAATGACCCTAAACCAATTAAATCCAAACCACCTAAACCCATTAACGTTTCCTTCACTAATATCCGGGCATTCGTACTAACCTTTCGTAGTGTAGAAGCGTTCCTGCATGAAAAGTCCCCTGACGTCCTTGCGGTCTGCGAAACTAATCTCAACTCAGTTATTCCCTCCTCTGACCTCTTCATCCCTCGTTATTTTCCCTTATTAAGGAAGGATTCCACTGTACACATGCATGGGCTGGGTAATTATGTCAGCGAACACTCCCCATAGCTCTGGGTGACTTCACTCGAATCTACTGACCACCAATACATATGTCTCCGTCTGTCTCTCCTCAGTTCGGTTAGTTACCTATTCTTCCTTTACCGTTCTCCCTCCTCTCCTGACTGCTCCCTACTAGATAGCATTGCTGATGACATAGATAAGCCTATTTCCTATCACCCATTTGCTGACATATTTGTATTTGGAGACCTCAGTGCCCATCACCCTGAGTGGCTTGAAAACGCCGTTACTGATCCAGCGGGCATTCACGCCATGAACTTTGCTATTTCCCAATCACTTACGCAAGTGGTGGACTTCCCCACTCGCTTTCCAAGCACTCCCTCGGGTCATTCCTCACTACTATATATATGTTTAAACCTCTGCGCCTGATGCCTGTCAATTCTCGCAGCTTTGCTCTCTCGGCAACTCCGACCACGCTATAGTCTCTCTCAGTATTTCTTTACAATCCCACTCCCCCCAGGAACCCCCTACCTATAGGACATCCTACCTCTACCAAAAAGCTGCCTGGGATTCCTTTCGCGATTTCCTCTGCGACGTTCCTTGGGGAAAATGTTCGACCTATCAGTTGATGACTGTGGCCTCTGAGGTCTCATCATGGGTGAAAGCTGATGCCTTCATACCCACCAGGAAGTATTGCTTAAAACCTCATTCCTCTCCGTGGTTCTCTCCGGCCTGCTCAGCCGCCATTGCCCACAGGAACCATTACTTCCGTCTATTCCGGAGACAGACAACTGATCACAATAGGCGCCTGTTCAAATCTGCTCGCAATGAGTGCAAGAGAACCCTAAATGACGCCAAACAGTTGTCTGCTGAGAGAATGCGACAGCACATAGCTGACCGCAAGTTCGGCTCCAAGGACTATTGGAGGATTTGTAAACGAGTGCTCAACAATAGGAAATCCTCAATACCACTTTTAATCCATGGATTTGAGGTTCTCAAGTTATCTGCGGACAAAGCTGAGTGCTTTGCCCACAGATTCTCATTCAACTCCGCATAAGACTCGTCCGGAGTACACCCACCCGACTTCCCTATTAGAACTGAGGCCAAACTACACGACGTATATATTACCCGACTGTAGTATCTAAAGTAATTTCAAAACTCGTCCCCCATAAGGCGTGTGGAGACGATGGAATCCCGGTGATAGAGGTTAAGAGGTGTGCTCCTGAACATTCCCCTGTCCTCTCTAAACTATTTAACTACTGCCTTTCAGCATCCTGCTTTCCTGCATGCTGGAAGTTCTCTTCAGACGTTCCTGTATTTAAGAATTGTGGTGAACACTCGGACCCATTCCAACTATCGCCCTATCAGTCTTCTACCGATATTCGGGAAAGTATTCGAGGCTATAATCAATGCTGAAATAGTTCATCATCTCACCGCCCACAAACTGTTCTCCGACAGGCAATATGGATTCCGCTTTGACAGGTCCACGGCCGACCTGCTAACAACCGTAACGGAGTACATGCTACAGGCCCTTGATGAGTCTGACGAGGCCGGCGCAGTAGCTCTGGACATCTGCAAGGCATCAGACAGGGTTTGGCACTCTGGCCACCTATGCAAACAACGCGGTTATGGTATTACCTCTTGCCTGCTTGACCTAATCCAATCTTTCTTCAATAACCGCAAAATTAAGGTCGTTCTGAATGGGCGTGCGTCTTCGTCCTACAGCACGAATGCTTGTGTCCCACAGGGCTCTATCCTGGGCCCTACACGTTTCCTTATTTTCATCAACGACCTCCCAGATGAGATCAAGTCCCAAGTAGACATCTACGCAGATGACACTACAATATACTTACGCACCAGTAGGAAACCTGTCGTGGCCGAAAGACATAATCTCGCTGCTGACCTTGAACGGGATCTACACTCTGTGGTGAAGTGGGGCAAGATGTGGCTTGTCAACTTCAATTCATCTAAGACCAAGCTGTTGTCTGTCAACCATTACAGGCAACCTGTCCTGCCTCCCATAAGCATGGACCAAGCGATTCTCCCGGAGAGTAATACACTACGCCTCCTCGGACTTACCCTGTCCTCAGACCTCAAATGGAACCAGTATATTGAATCCATAGCAAAATCTACTGCTAAGAAGGTTGGGTCACTATGACGATCCAGTATGTTTTTTCCACCTGAATCCATCCTGCATATATATACAAGTCAACCATCCGTCCGTGCATGGAGTACTGCTGCCATTTATGGTCAGGTGCCCCTGCCATTCTCCTCACTGTTCTTGACAGGTCCAAAGGAGAGTCTGTCATGTGATAGATACTGATCTGGCGGATCGACTGCAGCCATTTCCCCATCGTCGAAATGTGGCCTCCCTTTGTCTGTTCTATAAATACTTTCATGGCTTCTGCTCGGATGAGCTTAAGTCACTGATGCCTCCTCAACTGTGTTTACTCGTGCAACCAGACTGGCAACTGGGTCCCACCCATTCACAGTCAGGTTAGCCAAATGCAGACGACAATTCTACTGCTGCAGCTTCTTCTCTCGCACTTCCCGCCTGTGGAACTCACTCCCGTATTCTTGCTTTCCTGACGGCTACAACCTCCAGAAATTTAAATGCAAAGTCAATACTCATCTACTAACCACTGGACTCTAGCTCTATCCCCACCCCCGTATAACCTTCCCTTTCTCTCTACCTATGTATCTGTCATCGCACCTGCTTTCTCAGCTTTCTATTGTTCCTTTCTAACTAGTTTGTACTCCTCACTCTTTTCTAATTAATCTTTTTACATTTATGTAGCCCCCTGCACATCAGTGGCGTTTCCGCCTTGCTCGGGGTGAAATGATTAAAAAAAAAATAATTGTAAATGTCCATTTTGACGTGGATTTTTTTTGTCGAGAATATGCCTTGCACCCTAAACTGATTTCTTAGATATTTGTAAACTTTATCTGTGCATATAAATATTATTAAATATGTATTATATTATAATGTTATAAACAATGCAGTGGAAATAGTTTGCAAAAAAGACATGCTAGGCTCACACCCAAGCTCACCTTGGAAACATTAGTTATATTCTCAAAATATATATTTAGCATGTGGCATGTAAACGCACCTACCTTCAAAATTAATGCGTGCCTTGAAGATATTTTAGTGTCAGTTAATTATTTGTCATACGTGCTACATACATAGGCGATCATGTCTCGAAAGTAACGGGAGTGACTAGTCAAAAATCTTTCCTACTCTAGGCTGACATAATATTTTGCAGTAGGCTAAGATCGGATTAATCTTGTTCCAAGTCTGTTCTGCTATTGAACTTATAGGTGGAGGGAAAAGAGGCAGATTAATAACTTTTCCAATGTTATTTGGGCATAAGTGAATATAACAAATGTAATTAGAATTCGAACTCGGCTCACCGATTTCTCGTTCTCAGCCAATATTAACTCTAATTTTGTAAAGTAACTTGTGGAAAAATGTTATTCGTTTTGTCCAAGTCTGTTAACTATATCTCCGCTGCAGTTTATGATAATAGGTGGCAAATATTTGGAAGGAAGAATAGGGCAAAGAACTAATGTTTACACAAATCTGCTTTTTGTTTAATATAATGTATATTTCGGTAAGCTTCATATATGAAATACATTTGTAATATTTATTGTTATTTTATTTGATGTCATTAAGCAATATACGGCTTTTATTCTAAAAATACAGACATTTTTATTATATTTCTTTTCATCTATTACACACCATCATTTCAAATAGAAAACATCAAATTGGAAAGATTCTTTTTTAAAACGCGATATTACTTCACCATATAGAATATAAACATATCCCAATATAACTATATTGTTGATGAGAAGAGAATGATTCATGTGAAACACGATGAGGAGGTAGGCGTTCATCATTCTTCACAATATTATTTTCTTTATTACATATATGTATCACATTCACTAATGAATTAGAGCACTCTGGCTACTGGGCGTGTATAATGATAATATACACGCTAAAAGTTAGCCTTCTTCTACAGAGCGCCTATAGCCCAGAGGTAGATTCGCCGACTGACGCCAATTTGGTCCGGTTTCAATCCTGGGTGAAAAAGGCAATCGGAGTCTAACCGTACTGATGACTGTGATGCACACCAAAACACATCTGTCTACGGATGAATACATATCTATATATATCTATATATATATATATATATATATATATATATATATATATATGTTTGTGTGTGTGTGTGTGTGTGTGTTAGAATATATAGAGCTGATTGGTAGCCGACAATGATGTCCCTGCTGGCAGGCTGTTTGTCGAAGTCTGTGTGGATGTCGGCCTTTTTCCGATATTTTTAGCCTGAAGTCCTGCAGTGACAAGCATCTATTTTTATCGGGGTGTTAATTTGGTGGTTAATTTGGTTTTGCTGTCCAATATGTTGGACGTTGCTGCTATTTAATTCGCATCATCACATGAATAGTTGAAGATGAGTAAGTCATCAATGTATCTTGTGAATAAGGCGTACGAATGGCAGGTGTTGAGGGCATGACGTTCCAGTTGATTCATGTGTGTGATGACAAGTAATCCCGATAGGCTAGACTCCATCGGAAGGCCAGTGGTCTTCTTATAGGTGTGCCTTTTGAAAGTAAAATAGGTGTTGTATACTATAGTTCTCAGAAGTAGGTGAATATCTGCTGGGGTGAGGTAATACAGGCTTGATCTGGTTATGCACTTCATTATCAAATCAACATATGGGTGAGCCAACACTGACGAGAATAGTGAAACAACATCAAGGCTAAATGCGTATCGGTTATGCTACAGTTGGTTTCATTGAATTCCGTGTACTCTATGACTACTTCATCGGAACTTTTTAGGTGTCCTAGGAAGTTAGAGATTATAGGTTTGAGGATTTGTGTCAAGAGCGATGATATTTTGCAGGTGGGCCTTTTATGCTAGAAACAATGGGTCTATTCTGGGAAGTCCTGCTAGTTTTGTGAGTTTTGATGAGGTGGTAGAATTTTGGGAAGTTGCTGCTCTTGGTAGTAAAATTTAGTCTATAATTGTTAGTAACTTTCTGTAGTTTGTATATATCATTTCATGCAGTGTTGATGTAGTGTTCTTTTTGGGTTGGCGTAATGTCTGGGAATTCTGTGTATAATGGGATTATTGTTTAAATGTTCAAGTGCTAGCTAGTTGTATGCATCTCGGGGTATGACGCAGAATTCCTTTCCTTTATCGGATCGAAGGTATATGAGGTCCTTCTGCCACCCGGTGTTTGTTTGTGGCGTTGTGGTCTGGAAATATTGTGTGGTATTCTCCTAATATTGTCTTTGAGGTTTGCGAATATGGTAAAGCAGGCCGATAATATCAAACCTTAAAAAGTCCCTAACTATAAATGACACACACACACATATACCATGAACAAACACACACACACACACACACACACACACATTTTCTAATACACACACACACACACACACGAACACACACTTACTACAACTATTGACAGCAGCAGCAGCCAAGAATGGCCATTCGTTGAAAGGCACGGACTCGAACACAAGTTCTTTTAACATTCTGAAGATGAGATTTTGATCTCGAAATATTAATGTACAACAAATGGGTAATACCAGAGAACTTCTTTAGCTTCCTTTATTTTACAAAACGCATAGTGACTGCCTTCAAGATTTAACCATATACCTAATATACACAATGCTACAAGCAATTTACAAAAATTAGCCCAGAAAATATGATTAATATAAATGTATCTTTCTCTGATTTTGCTACTAAATCTTGTTTATTTAATATATAGATATGTAGCCTTAAATAGAATACAGAAACCTAAATTATATCAAATATAACGGTTTTTCCTTCTTTACATGCAAGTAGATAATGAAAATGAGAAATTACTGTGGTTTGTATGAAAATACTCCCCGTGCAATTTTATTCATTTAATATTTTCGATCAGAGGAAGCCATTTTGATATCTTTTAAAATTAAATTATTACGTTTAAAAGAGACGTGTTAAATACTATCAGACATATTTCTAAAAAAAATTAATTCATCCTATTATAAAATCAAGTTATATTGTTGAATCTGGAAGAAATATTTCGTTAAATAGTGATATTCCAAATACTAACGGAATTAAACACACACAATCATACACAAAAACACACACACACACACACACAATCACACGTGTTATTGAGTGTGTAAAAAAACAAAACAGCAAACTTAGCTGATGCGTTTGACTCAACTGGTGAACTTCATCAACACAAATGAAAGGATTATATTTTGCAACAAATATTTATAACCAAAAGTAAAAATGTCGTTTGTCTTCCGAAACTTTGACATTTTTTAAAACATACGCCTGCTTGGCATGACACTCTCAGCGGATCTCAAGTGGAATGACTACGTCGAATCCATTGCTAAATCCGCTGCTATGAAAGTTGGCTCTCTGTGCAGGGCCCGGAAATTCTTTCCGCCTGAATCTATCCTGCACCTATACAAATCTACCATCCGCCCGTGTTTTGAATACTGTTGCTACATCTGGTCGGGTGCCCCTACTATTCTCCTCGGGGTTCTTGACAAAATACAGCTAAGAATCTGTAACGTGATTGATACCAACTTAGCTGATCGCCTGCAGTCATTCTCCCACCGGCGTGATGTGGATTCCCTGTGCCTCTTCTATACATACTTTCATGGCTTCTGCTCTGATGAACTTAAATATCTGATGCCCCCTAGGTGTGAGTTTGCACGAGATACTACATTGGCATCTAGGTCCCACTCTATGTACATCATAACTCGTCTATCGCCCTGTTTAACCCCCTGCTCTATATGGCAGTGGAATGCCTTGCTTTGGGTGACATGATTAAAAAAATGCATCAATATAAATGAGAAGTCAAATTATATTATAAAGGATTCTAACACATGTAAACTAATAACTAATAAACAGACGTGAGAAAATGTCATGCAATTCATATACATTAATGAAGACTTTTTTGATACTATTTTATTTTTGTGTTAATTTCTGTACTATATCGTTTATATATTAAGAATAGAACTGTTATTTTAATGATTTTGATAATCATATATTTGGGGAGTAGTTATTTCTAAATCACTTTACTTTTCACAGATACTATAGAACATAGAAGTAATATCAACCTTTACTTGTAGGTTTGGAGACAATCTAATAATAATTTTTACATTTAATTTTATAAAATCCGCCACAAACGACTAAGACAAGATAATTATTTTCTATATTTTATTTATCATATTTCTTTTTGCATATATATATATATATATATATATATATATATATATACTTTATCAACAGATAATTTGATATTAGAAGAATTCTCTTTCGCTTTGTATTTTGTACTCGTCATTGCTAATCGACACTCTGCATCGTATATTTCTTCTACTAATATTCAAACAACACCTGGTGAACGAATGAATGAATTCACGCTTATTTCACTCGGAAAATAAAAGGAATAGGTTAAACTGGTATTTGATTTATACTGGTTAGCCGATTTTACTTCCAGCTAGACTGCACTCAAAGACGTGAAAATATTTGTGTTAATAAGTAAGAATTAATATGTTTTTTTTTTATTATCTCTATATCGTGTCTCCCCAAGCAAGGCATTCCACTGCCACTATAGCGCAGGGGGTTACATAGAGGGATTGGGTATAGAAAATGTCAGAAGGAGGGTGATAGACGACTTAGGATGTACATAGGGAGAGAGTTGGAGAGAGTGGGTGTGAGTTAGTGTGTTAGGAGGTGTCTGTTGTTAACAGACACCTCCTAACACACTAACAAACTTACACCAACTCTCTCCAACTCTCTCCCTATGTACATACTAAGTCGTCTATCACCCTACACAAAAAAACACACATGCACACAGACACAAACACACACACACACACACACCAACACCAACACAGACACACGCAGTCACACGTGTTATTGAGTGTGTAAAAAAACAAAACGTCAAACTTAGCTGATGCGTTTGACTCAACTGGTGAACTTCATCAAGGCAAATGAAAGGATTATATTTTACAACAAATATTTATAACCAAAAGAAAAAATGTCGTTTGTCTTCCGAAACTTTGACATTTTTAAGACATACGCCCGCTTGGCATGACACTCAGCGGACCTCAAGTGGAATGACTACGTCGAATCCATTGCTAAATCCGCTGCTATGAAAGTCGGCTCTCTGTGCACGGCCCGGAAATTCTTTCCTCCTGAATCTATCCTGCAATTATATAAATCCACCATCCGCCCGTGTATTGAGTACTGCTGCCACATCTCGTCGGGTGCGCCTTCTATTCTCCTCGGGGTTCTTGACAAAATACAGCGGAGAATCTTTAATGTGATTGATACCGACTTAGCTGGCCGCCTGCAGTATCTCTCTCACCGGCGTGACGTAGCATCCCTGTGCCTCTTCTATAAATACTTTCATGGTTTCTGCCTTGACGAACTTAAATGACTGGTGCCCCCTAGATGTGAATTTGCACGAGATACTAGATTGGCAACTAGGTCTCACCCTTTTACAGTGAAACCAATGAAATGTAACCACAATTTCTTCTCCAACAGCTTCTTTCCTCGCAGTACCCGCCTGTGGAGTTCCCTACCGCATGCTTGCTTCCCCGACGGCTACAACCTCCAGGAGTTTAAATGTAAGGTTCAATAGACAACCTCCTAAAACACACTAACTCACTCCCACTCTCTCCAACTCTCTCTCTATGTGCATCCTAAGTCGTCTATCACACTCCTTCTGACATTTCCTATACCCAATCCCTCTATGTAACCCCCTGCGCTATAGTGGCAGTGGAATGCCTTGCTTAGGGTGACACGATTAAAAAAAATTAAAAAAATACAATCATACGGAGCATTCATTTCTCTCAGTGGACACATTTTGGGAAGTGATGCTGAAGATATAATATATCTGTATATTTCTTATAGTGACTGATGATTTAAATATTTTCAAAGATTAATACAATACATAATTAGTTTTTCTTGGTTCTATGCTAAAAGCATTATTAAAATTCGTTTTTATATCGTATGGATCGTTTCGATACTGATCTGAAATAAGTTTTATTTATTTATTGAATCAAACAAATATTGGTTAACAACTAGCGTTGCTTTTCAGTAATTTTAAATAAATTAAATTCGTACAGTAGTAAACAAGGAAAGCTGTATAATTTTTATCTTCAGAATATTATATGATATGCAAAGCTCAATGAGTGCCATGTGTATTCTGAAAAGTTATAAGCCATCTGCGGTTACCAAATTAGCGATCTGTAGGAATATTTTTTTTCTTTTTACATTTCAGATTAAAAACTTGTTACATTAACCGAAACAAGATAGTTCATATTCTTAAGTTAAAACAATTCATATTAGTTTCGTTTTTGTGAAAATTTTGCTACTCTGAGAAAAGCACATTTTATAAAATGTAGTTTAGAATTGCATAATTATAGATTCTTTTTTTAAGTTATAAGATATAAGAAAAGTTAATGTTTTAGAAATGGGTTGTCGTTATTCACTTCATGTATCACACACACATTTACACACTATTTGCTTAAAATTCTCTTTAAAATAATTCTATAACAAACGATTTTGAAATTTGCCTGTTCACTTAGGACAAAATCGACAAAACTTATATTTAATCATGTCTGTATATTTTTACAGGAAAAATAAAATTCAATTTAATTACTGCCCCCGCCATCCAGCATTGGTTCTTATATTCGAAATTCCGACATTCATACACTCATTACTTTTGGTATATCCATGTTTTGCTTTGTACTTATTAATTTTATGCAACGCGTCAATTATCTTTGTCTTATTTAGTTCGAGGTAGACAGTAAGAATCGAACCGACTAATCAGTTGTAATGGTCAATACTGCACAAAGAAATACAGTTTATTTTTAACAAATTATATTTGGAAATTAGATGCAAATATATAATTCTCTGAGTGTTCTGTTGCACCTGCTCAGTGTTAAACAATGGGAATATTTCTGTCATTTGTATTTATTTAATATGTATTTATGTACACATATATTTAACAAGTGCTTAATCATATTAACGAAGGCGATCAAAACTGTGTAATTAATGTACAAAATTATCAGGATAATCCAAGTATTGGAAATACGCGATGAAAACAGTTTTTTGTGTTCTCTACATATTACAATTTACAAATAACGGAATCTTTTGCTTGTAAAAATATTACACATTAAAACGAGTGGAATCGAACTGAATAAAAAGTGCGCAATCGTTCAATGACTGCGAGATAATAGACAGTGAAATATTGTAAATACTGAACGATCATCTTTATGTATATGTAAGTTCAATGCAACTCGGCACGCAATGATGTCAAAGAGAAAATCTACTGGATCCTGCTGATAGGCTACTCAGTACTCCTTGCCGAGGGCGTTTTCTGAGAAATGTCTCTCATCATAAGACATGTTATCAAGCGAACTCAAAACGTGAACATGAAACAAACAAACAGACTTCCAGAAGGTTCATGAACCTTTTTTTTTAAACTGAATTTAAAATAGGTTATTTTCTTTTTTACTATATTCCTAAACTAGCTTCGGTTTACAAAATAAGAAAAAATCCAAATGCAAATGAAAACATATAGATTATCTTTTTCTGCTTTTGATATTGTCCCTCTTTTTATCTTTGTAATCTTCTCTGTGTAAGATTATAAGTTTGCCGTCAGTGAGTGTATTCGATGTTGGGATCACAACAAAAGTAATCGATTTTCAAACCTTTGAAATGTCATTTTTAATCTCGAGTATCACGCCAAGAAAATTATATTGTTTCCCTCGAAGGAAGCAGGCTCTTCGATCATACAGATACATGTGTTAGAGAGAAAGAAATTGTACAATAAAGAACACAAAGGAATATAATGTTAATAAAACTATGACTCAGTAGACTGTAAAAATTCAAAATATAATGACTTATTGAAAAAAATGTTTTTGATTTATTCGTATGAATATATAACGCTGTCCTAATTGTGTATTCATTTTTTCAAATATATAAAAATCCACACTATATATCTTCAGTTTTGGTGTAATAGATATCGGCACGGAAATAGAAGCCGAAGAACTGAGTGCGAATACTTTTCATTCACTTACGCACAAATAACCTTGAGAAATGGTATGAATCCATCTTTTGACACTCTAGCCAATGTTTCAATCGTAGGATGAATTGAGTTCTGTAGTCTTGGTGGAAATCAGTCTACTGCAGAAAGTAACAGCAAACTACTAGTGACCATGTTCTGTCTAGTCGACAATAAACATGAGAGCTCAATATTATATAATGTATGCCATTTAACTGACTGACTAAAAATATTGGTCTTTCGTCAGAGATAATTATAAATATCATTATCACAATTTAACATACTGCATATTCCTGTTTTATTATTCCTATTATAAGTATACTTATATATACTAGGATATAAAATATCCTATTAACTATGTCGAATCAGAATCTTTCGTAGATTTCATCTTGCCAGATCGCTCGAATAGAATATTGATTTTCCTTAAAATTTCTTACTATGTATTGTTTTAAAATTAATTTTACAAACAAGCTCCTTGATAAGTTAATTTTACTTCCACCAAATTCTATGTAAGTACACAAATTTGAACAGTTACACTTATTTAGTACTATTAATATATTGTCCTATCTTTTCTTGCTCATTTTAAGAAACAAGTCAATTGGTCTATATATATATATATATATATATATATATATATATATATATACGTAATCATTGCCTTAGTGAATACAGTTAGCCAATCAGGCAAACTTGAACTTACCAACTCACTATAACCATATACAATATCTTACGAGATAATTCTCGAACGTCAAAGAGACCATCCATCACTCGTAAGGAGAATTTCATAGTCAAGTAGTATCACTCTAGATGAAGCATTTGTCTACGGATAAATGGTAGACCTCTTTCTTTCTGAGATTCGAGTCTTTCTTACTGGCGTATTCTTTGCAGAATTCGCCTTTCCCATCCAATGCAAAGCGTATATTGACAAACTTCAAAGATAAATATACCAAGAACATCTTTAGAAAGGTTTGAAACAACAGATCTCCGGACATAAATTGGTGACCTTGTCTCTCAATAAGAAAAAAACAAGATATTTAATTATAAGAAATTAATTAATTGCATTAATTTTTTTTACATTGACATGGCACAATGGGATAGAAACCTGGTAAAGGTGAATTCGGTACATATGCGAAATATATGCTTCTGCTTTTGATTTAAAAGATTTTGCCCTAACTGCTGCAAAATGCGGCCTTTGATCTTCTCCTGCAACTCCGACAAATTTATTTCCAGAAAGAGATCCTGGTCGGACAAGAAACCGAGCACCCTGACCGGCTCGTCCGCCCAGAGAAAAGAGCCTGTAAGAGGAACTCCTATGTGCCCAACCACAAGCCAACTGACTGATCGCGGTTGATTATGGTCCCTACGAATTTTATATTCTTTGATTTTTTTGCCGGATTCACACATTTCAGCAGTGCTCGAAGCAAGAACCGAAACATCGTTATCAAGCCTAACAAATTCACTTCCGCTAAAGCCTATAGGAGCCTAACCAAGTGCGAAAGTACGGCTTGAAATCGGCGGCCGAAAGAAAAACACAAAGCTATGGTCAATGAAGCCAAATGCTTTGGATGATCTAAACTGATCAGCGCGGCTTTACTGTCGGCTTGCTAGAAGATTAAACGGATCAAATGAAGATTATTCTTAATAATTCTACTCTTTCGAACACAAACTTCCTCAGATCCCATCGGAGTAGTAAAGACACTCTGCAAGCTACTGGCTAAAATTTTCAACTCAATATTTTTCACATCATCAGTATCCGAAATTACCTATTCCATCACCACCACTGTTCTTGGTTTTCGCATAGTAACTTTATCAAAACTCGAGTGAACCGTTCTGGCGTATATCCTTGCATCATGTATTTTTGTAAATCATTTCCAGAAAGAAAATAAGAACGATCTCTTGACTCAAGAAGACAATTGAATTCCGAATTTTTCTACGATCAAACAGCCTCAGCTCTTTCCAGATCTCAGGTTCTGTATAAGGACCCTCATACCCAACGTCTTCAGCCCCCTAGCGGAGGAAAAAGTCGGCTAATAGGCATCGAAAACGACAATGGGTCAGACAGGGAACCCTAATGAATAATGATTCTAAACGTAATCCGAAGAAGCCTCGCATATGTCAACGTTTCGTAGACTCGGTCGGCTTATCCGTTAATAGGATGCACGCGATATGCGTATTTGTTGCATTTCTTACTTCAGATCTGCAGCCATATTAGTTCTGTGTTTCGAAGATTTTGATATTCGTTGTTATCAAGCAGACTAACTTCGCCCTACCTAAGGCTATTTCTCCAGTATCGCGGTTCGAGTTCTAAAATCTGTTGATTTTTAACACGTTAGGTCTTCCGAGGCCTTACACACATTTACTTTTTAAGATTCTGTAAAAGATGAATGTCTAACAAGAGCTCATTCTTTTTAGCGGATGTACGTAGCATTTGCCCCAATACAGGAACTCAAACATATGATTATGCACTTCGATTTTGAAGTCTAGCAAATAGGTAAATCCTCGGTCAAAGCATTTCTGTCTTTGCTTTTACTTGTTATTTGGCCACAATTTTTACATTTGCTATTCTCAATGACTATAATTTTATTTGAATCTATTTAGTCGGCAACATGTTTTAATGTCTACTTTCTCAGTAGTGACTGGTGATGCTGTTTTTTTTTACGACAGGGTCTATATTTTGACCCGAACATGTCATTTATAATTGGACGACATTTATCAACGATTTTCGTTTACATTAATGTAATTTTTTATTTTATTTTTTAAACAAAATCAGTGTATTTTTATAAAAGAAAAAAATATTTGAAAATAAATAGACAAGTGAAATAAAGCAATTGTTTTTTTTTAAATTAAAACCAACAAAAACAACAAACTATTAAACAAATCTTACAGAAGAAAAATAGAATATGAGTAAAGTGTAAAAAAATATTTTTCACAATTTATTCATAATGGCCGAGGTATCACGAAAATAAAACAAAACAAAAAAAACTAGATAAATAGAAAGGAAAAGGTTACATTAAACGTAAACTTAGCTGGCGTCAGGATGGAGACGATTAAAATTCAATTTAGGGGACTAAAATAAAGAAACATTTAGGAAGATGAAAACATAAAGAATTAAACAAAAAAAATAAAAAAAAAGATATTTGAAAATAATAAAATCAAATTAATTTTACAAAGAGGGGCTGAAAATTAAGAGCAAATGAAAATTAAAATACAATGCACAAACATGATTCAATAGACAAGTGAAGCACAATGCTACAAAACGAGAAAAATAAATAGACGAGGAGGGGGAAACAAAATTTTAGATATTCCGCATAAAAGTAATCAAATACATAAATAAAGGAGAACGTTTACGTAGAGTATAACAGTTCTTCAGCAAAAGAATATAAGTTTCAATCGAAAAAAATCATGAGTTGCGCGAGGCGATACTTAAATCATTCCTAGCATGTTTTAACGAACTTTGCACTAATTCTGACGTAACCTGAGATATTGGATTGTCTATTTACTCAACAGAGTCTCCGTCCGAAGACTCAGCCACGAATATAATCCGCCCGTAGACAGAACGCTTAACAATTACGAGCTCTACCGCAGGCTGCTTGATTCTGATGGTCCTATATTTACACAATCTTCGCACTGAGAAGAGGCGTGAAAGAAATTTCCTGAGTCCTCATTGCATTTTCTATATTTTTCAGTCTCCCATTGAAGAATGGCTTCTCATTAATTCATATACTTTCCAACGACACACAACTTGACAATTGCGTGTCAGACAGTCTATGTTGGACTTGTATTTTGCTATACTTCCCATGAGATAAGACATTTCGCGAGGTTGGGTTTAACGTGTGGAACATATGTTCATAAACTCGGAGCAATACTTAAAATTTACCTAGCCAGGGCCATGCAATGTGAATTTTCTATTTGCCTCAACCGTCCCTATACAGAGCCATTACTGAATCATACACAGAAAAATTGGCAATTACGAGTCCGACAACTGGCCGCGTGGTTCTGATTATTTAACCTGTATCCCAACTGAGACGATATGCGACAGAAGGTCATTTTTAAGTTGTGGAACCCGAGCACGTTTGCTGGGATCAAGTCTCAACATTTTCTCAGCACTAGTAACCGAGAGATCGTGAAACTTGCTCTTATAGTTTTTATCCGTCTCCGTCCGTAGAAGGACCGCCGACTGAGGTTTTAAGTAGGTAAATGCTCCAAGCTTAACTGAGACAAGAAATGTCTTGTAAATCTTCACGCCGAGAAAACAATTGCTTTCATTTAATCACCGCAGAAATCCTTATTTGGCTGCTATCATTATGACTGATGTTAAACTTCAGACAAGACGACACTCCGATCTCCAGTGCGCATATGTTTTACTAACATAAAAGGGAGAAAATATATTTAATAGATTTCTACGTCTATTCCTTGGAAAAGTCATTTGCTGTGTTGTGAATGAATTATTCTCTCGTCATTTGTCTCCATTTTGCTCATTTATAAATACCCAATTATTCATTCAGTGAATACTGCTGTCGTATCTGTTCTGGTGTTTTTGTTGTATATCTCGAGATTCTTTAAATAATTCAAATGACGCTCTTAAATGTCATAAACTCTGAACCTGGCATCTCAAGATCTATCATTTTCTTATCTCTATCATCAGTTTTCTCATCCTTCTCTTATTCATTTTATGACCACCTCTGATATTTGTTCGTCATTCTCATCGCTCACCGATTATGAAAAGAAAACCTGAAAGAAACTATCTTAATCTCCAGAAAGACGGTAGTTATGCTAGATTTCAGTATCATTTGCTATTCATAAAATTTCTATTTTAATTATGGTTAAAATCGAAATAAAAAGAATTGCAATGAAACCAACCTACTAAATATTTAAAGTTTAAAATTAAACTTAATTATATAAGTACAAATCCTTAACTAGAAAAGTGAATAAACCTAAATTATTTTTCGACAGTGGACGCTATATCTTTTAATAAAGTGTGAATGTATTAACGAAAAAGGAATACAAAAATTGATAATGATCACATATGACATTACAGTTAGCTGATTTACTAAGCACCGCTTAGATGTAGCACATGGCCGAAGATCCGGGGTAGCCACTGAGGACTGAACCCACTAATCACTTGTAAAATTTTCTAGCAAGACAAACCTGCTAAACATTACACCACGTCGGGGTGCCCTATAAAAAGCTATAATTCGTGTGGAGATGTAGTATCAAACTTTTACTTTCTATCAGAATTCGAGCAAAGTTTGGAAAGATATTATTTTTACAATTTTCACCCTAGTCAAAGCAGAAGTCACTTGATGTAGACGGTTATAGTGTAAAAAGTATTATTTATATATGGGAGATATTAGTTAACCCTAGACTTCAACAGGTAAAAATAACACTCGATCAAAATTTGAACTCCCCTCGCTTTTCACACATCCAGGGACGAGACATTAATCGATACGGTACCAACAAATCAACGTAACATGGTGATTCAATAATTAGAGGTAATATTTCATTTACATCGAATGACGTATTAATTACGATAACAATTTCAACAGTATTTCCCAGCCACATAAAACTCCGTATGGAACTAATAGGATTTTTTGTTGTAGGATGAATGGGACACAGTCTACATAGGAGTAATGCATATATATACTTATAAAAGCTAAGTTCTGTTTTTTCTTTAGCGTTTTCATGATTTTAAATTTTCTTCTATATATTTTGAACTAGTCACTGCCTACCTACAACTCACAAAATGTTTCCAACCGAATCCTTCAGCCATATTAACCTTTGGCCATTGCATCAATTGCTTGTATGTCGGCGCAGCCTTCATGACGCTTCTCTATCACGCGTCACTGACTCTCCTTCAAGCACCAAACAATTAGCGAATGTGTCTGCCTTGAAATCATCAAAGAGAAAGAGGGAAGCCAGTGGGAGTGCTGTTTTATGAACACGTAAGCAAAACTAAAATATAGCGGTACTTTGATTTAGCGTTTATATTAGCGTTACAAATTTTGCATGTGAATAATTACGACCGTTTCTTTTAATGGTTTTTTACTTTGAAACCTCGAAGATAATTTTCTGTGATAATTTTCGCTATCCGATTTGTGCTTGCTGGCTGCTTGGGAAAACAATTTTTACCAAACAATGTAAGTCTCTTTTCGCACGTGCACTGAAATTAATTTATGTAGGTTATTCCTTATCTCCTTCATTTAATGTTGCCTTCAATATTCTGTGAGTATTAAATTCTCTAATCCCCTTTTCTCAAGTATAAACTTGGTATAAACTGCATTTTTCTGAGTGTAATACAAGTGACATTTTCGATAGTATTTTATATTTTTTCTTGTTGTACATGTTGCACATTCTGTATTGTTCAGTCCTACGGGTATGACCAGTTGAAACACCGGTCTCTCAGTCACCAAAGTTAAGAAGCATCAAGCTTGATTACTACCTATATATATGACTGCTTGAGAATACAAGGTGCTGTAAGACTGTTTGTGTGGGGAAAGGTCTAAGACATTCGCCTGACTGCTCTATGACACTATCAGCACTCCGCCTTCGGGTAGAGGGCGCTCTCTGCTCGGAAGCAGATAGCACAAACCCAGTTCGTGTTTCCGCCGAAGGGTAGAACCACGACTGGGTAAAAATAGACAGACATTTTTTTGCCCGGCTATATGGCCGGGAATACCCACTATAAAATGACCATGTGTCACATCTAGCCTTGCGTGGGAAGGCTAGTAAATACGGTAAAACAGTTGTTTAGTTGGTCAGTACGTTGGTGCAGAGTAAGTTGGAGTTATTTGGATATATACTTATTACCCGAACATACTTTTTCACTGCAAGACTATATATATATTGCTTTCTACGAATAGTATTCCTGAATTGATTAACCCATGTTCTAGTTTTTATTTCTTGTTCAATATTTTCGAGCTCCATATCTGTTTTTTTATTTATCATTTTGTGTGGCTTCCCAAGCCGAATCCACAACACTCTCTCAATCTGATATTTTATGAGGCTAAACCAAAGAGCAGAGTCTCGTCTGGGAAAAAGCAGACAAGAGTTCAGCCACTTATGTGTGAGTTCTACGGGGAATTTATTTATTACCTGAATGTTGGCGCCCGGAAAGCCACGCGTAAGAATTGGCCTTGTGCCACATATCGCCTTTTGTGGGAAAAGTTAGGTATATACCGATTTCCTTATTGTCCTTACACGTTAATACCTTGAGAACGATATGAAACCATCTCTTTTACCGTAAGGTAAGTGTTAAGTAGTAACACTTGTATCAGTAGATCGTTATTATCTTTACAACAAGCTACACTAAAAAATATGCTCTAACTTTAAATAACCTGAAAATGGTTGATAGTCCGTAAAAATAGCCGTATCCTGATCTATTGGGGAATCTTCATGTATTCACTGACACATATAGATATTAAATAACTCTATAGTTACATTTACTTTGTTTCGAACAAATATTCTTACCTCTTAATGTTTTGTTTAAACTTAGAAGGCACACTTTCCTATTTCACTTGATCATCATATCTTGTCCCTGTCTATTTACGAGATTGTAAAAAAAGATAAATTTTATTACATCTTTGATTCTGACATTTCAAATTTGAAAGATTATGCTGTCCTTTTACTCTCAGCGTATGTTCTATTTATTAACGATTAAAATCCATTATTTTACTTGCCTTTACTATATCATCTATGTTGTCCTGCATTTTTCTAAGTTGCATCTACGCATTTATTACATGTTTCTAGCTTATGACAATAAATGCTAAGAATATACATAATTACATGTCAATTAGAAATATTTCAACCTTTATTTGTCACTAATATTGACATATTTTGTAGCTTTTTAAATATATATGTAAATGAAAATTAAAAATAATTAGAACGTGACAATAGTAGTGAAACTGTATTAATTGAAAATTAAAAAGTAAATACATCTGTAACTGCTTTTAATTTCTAAAAATGCAATTAATTCAAGGAATGTAATCTATTTGGGATTGTTTGAAATTTATTTATTTATTTATTTATTTTAATCGTATCACCCCGAGCAAGGCGGTAACACCACTGTTGTGCAGGGGGCTACGTAATAGTGAAAAGATTGGAAAAGATATAGCCGGAAACCACATCTTAAACAGGGAACAAGGGATGAGCCTCTTCACCTGTTCAATAGACATGGGTAGAGTGTGAAACGAGCGATAGATAGATCTATCTACTCCAATTAAAAAATAAAAAACAAAGTGAGAAAATTGGAAAAGAGAAAACCGGAAACCACATCCTAAACAGAGAACAAGAGATGAGCCTCTTAACCTTTTCAATAGACATGGGTGGACTGTGAACCGGGCGATAGATATATCTATCTACTCCAATTGAAAACAAAACAAAGTGAGAAGATTAGAAAAGAGAAAGTCGGAAACCACATCCTAAATACGGAACAAAGGATTTTGTAAAGTGGTTATAATATTAAACATATTTTCTGGTAATTAAAATCTTGTGACATGAGATGTCTTTTTACAACGTAGAAAATCGTAGCTATCCAGTGAGTGACAGGCTTATAGTGAACGCTCAAAACATAGGTGCTTCTTTCAATTTAGCCACTAACTAGTAACATTAATGCAAAATAACTTTATTGAAATACGACTTCGACTAAACGATTCTATTTCCTGGGTCGGAAAAAATGTTAGATCTTATAGCGCCAGAGGAAAGCGGCGCTTTATAGGATGAAAAAATCTGATGGAAAGTATATGTTCTCTTATCTTTTACGTGCTCAGCATTTTTTATTAGATAAATAATACCTCATCTAAATATTTAACCAATAAATAGGTGAGCAAAATATACTAAAATTGATTTTTATCGCTTACCTAAATTATTGAAAATATATGATTTATATTCGACTATATAAAAATTATTTTACAAGTGTCAATATTAACAGAATTCAAATATATCATGCATCAAGGTATAGCTATAAAAAACAGGTTGCCGTCCCTACTTCACAACATAATCACCACGTACGCATATGACAGTGTTTCACTCTCAAATAAAACTTTTCTTTTTTTGTAAAAATTAAGCTGTCTTCTGTGCTTTTCATTTCCTCATCAACGCCTGAGGTAATACAAGTAGACTTTCATCTTTTCGATTCAATGAAATAGGTGCTGGAGAATTAAAAACTGGTATTAGAAACTGGTTATATTAGAAGTCAGCTGAGTATTACAAAGCTGGGACATTTGTCCACATATTTAGGTAGATATTGCCATAGAAAAAAAGTATTGATTTAGTTGAGAAATATTTATGCGAACCTCTATTTATGTATCTGTATAGGTAAACATGTCCAGATGAACGATGTACTTGAATTGATTCCTTATTTCTTATATAAAATTGGATTTACACACACACACACACACACATATATATATATATATATATATATATAACTTAACCTAGTGAGCCAACAAACCTACGAAGGATCACCAAAACGGATCTTAAGGGAAGGTAGCCCAACCGCTACGTACTCGCTCTTTCCAAATCGCTTTGGCTGATGTTCATGTGCTTAGTTCTTTCTTTTTTTTACAAACATTTTTCCTTACGCGTATATATGCAGAGGATTTTTGAACCGAGTATATTGATAAATTTGCATATATATATATATATATATATATATATATATATCATATTTTACAGAACGTCCTGACTCACTTAGAAAGATTAAATGAAAAAGAACGAGATTTTATGTAGCAATAGCAATATTATATCTGTGCCGTATTTTTCTCTTTATTCAAGCCTCAACTGAGAAAAATAAGT
Organism: Ascarosepion bandense; assembly: GCA_037127315.1. Taxonomy (NCBI): domain Eukaryota; kingdom Metazoa; phylum Mollusca; class Cephalopoda; order Sepiida; family Sepiidae; genus Ascarosepion; species Ascarosepion bandense. The sequence goes on along the minus strand of JBBBDQ010000202.1, from coordinate 10,243,001 downwards.
CTGGAAAAAAGTGTAAAGTGAAGTTTGATTAGCGTCTGTTACAATATAATTATTTCTACGGAAGCTGCTGAGAAGGAAATGTGCGAAAATGAACGTGCAGTCAGTCATTCAGTTAGTCAGTCCGTCAAAAGACTCAAGGTTGTTACAGACGTTTCACTTTCGTGGATCCTATCTTGATGATCAACAACTTACGGCCGACGATCAACCTTTGACAGTGAAGCTTTAGTGGTACAGAGTAAAGAATTTTGAATACGTAGGAAGCGTTCAGACAGAGGAGAGAAAGTGTGACATGGCGATCCAAAGATGTATTGGCATGACCAAGGACACATCTCAGAAGGTAACCAAAGTACTGTAAGACAAGAAAATATCTTTCTGTATGGTAGTGAATCTTAGTCGCTCTCTGCGAGGAAGAAGGAGGTGCTCAAGACAGCAGAAATGTGTTTTTCTTTTTCGGAAAATGCTAAGGATACTATGAACTGAGAATGAAAACGGGACGAAAGTTCTAATTAACATTAGGAAAAGACAGATCAAATTCCTGGGACACGTAATGAAGGCCTGGATAATTTGATATTCACAGGACGTATAGAAAGATTGATAGACATAGAAATCAAAGCGTGACCTTCATGATAGCTTTGAGCAAATGGTTGGCGAAATGAGGGTTAAGGAGAGATGCCAATATTAACAAAACTGAGTGTGACAAGAGACAGAGACAAGTGAAAAATCCATGATTGCTTACGTTCTGAATGTACAATGCACATAAATTACACGAAGAAGATGAAGCATGAATGAATGAATGGTGAATCTTATGCAAGTAGTCATGATTTTGAAAAATTAGCTGTAATATCATCACATCAGATTGTACTGTATCGATTGTTAACCTAGATTTCTTCAATAGAATAGCTGACTAGATAAACATAACCTAACCAAAGCCGAAGCTTCTAGTAGCGTAAAAAAATCATATAACTTCGCAATAACACATAAGACGATCAATTCTGGAAGCGAATTTTCACATTAGTTGAGAACTAGGCGCAATTAGTTAATCATGCATTGAAAGTTATTCAGAATATTCTGGAAAACCTTAACTTCAGGAAAAGCACACACACATATTATGTATATATATTATCCAGTAATATATGGATAAAAATTAATGAAATTATTATTTAGAAACCAATACACGTTTAGTGAAACAATTTTTCTTTGCTTGAGAAATTACTATAACTATTAGCTACATACCACTTCTGTAACCACTTTTCTTTTCTCGTGGGATTCCTTTCATATTGTATCCGTCAATAATTCACTTCCTGTCATTCAAACTTTCATTCACGGAATTAGCAAATATTCGTTGACATCTGTAAATATATAACCTTAGCTAAATCCATTTTTATGCAAGTATAATTTTTGTAGAAATAAAACGAAAGTGTTTCGTGTTTAACTGAAGACATTTAGATCACCCCTATGCTCGAATTATTAAAAAGAAAAGCAAACCCAAATACATTTGTAGGAATTATTCAAAAAAAGAAAGAAAGCAAGAAAGCAAGCAAGAAAGCAAGAAAGCAAGAAAGCAAGAAAGCAAGAAAGCAAGAAAGCAAGAAAGAAAGAAAGCAAGAAAGAAAGAAAGCAAGAAAGCAAGAAAGAAAGAAAGAAAGAAAGCAAGAAAGCAAGAAAGAAAGAAAGCAAGAAAGCAAGAAAGAAAGCAAGAAAGCAAGAAAGCAAGAAAGCAAGAAAGCAAGAAAGCAAGAAAGCAAGAAAGGAAGAAAGGAAGAAAGGAAGAAAGAAAGGAAGAAAGGAAGAAAGGAAGAAAGGAAAGGAAAGGAAAGGAAAGGAAAGGAAAGGAAGAAAGGAAGAAAGGAAGAAAGGAAGGAAATGTATTCCCAATATTTGAATGTTGTGTTTAGTATCTGCATCAATACACAGGATACCCAGATTTCAAGGATAAAAGGAAAGTGAATGTTGAACCGATGCGGTCCTTTGCGTTTAGCTCTCCTGCAATTTACATTAGGGTCGTCGCCAAACGATGATACAGAACATATCCTGCCAATTTAATTCACTTCCAGCTTTTTCGGACAAATCTCTTACGCCTTCACATTTGTCTTTCTCACTGTTAAATGTTGGCATTTCAGATATTTAGAAAACCGAAGAGAGAGATGATTGAACAATTTTCTAAATCTGATCGGTTCATTACGCAGAATTACAGCCATGGATCTATAGTGTCAGACTGCGTTCGACGTCGACAACTGGAATATTTCCTTCGCTGAGTTAATACAAAAAGGACCCACGGACATGGTGTTAAGACGGAATGACTTTCATTAATAAGATCGGAAACAGAGGCATGGTCTCATTAGCTATGTTTGGACATTAGCCGAGGTTCGTGGAGCGTTTACTATCTGACGTGCATTTTACTTCGCCAAACAAAATCCTCCTGTGTTAAATCTTATTTTAAAACATTATGCGATGCCTTTGTGATTTCAAAATGCCTGTAAATGCACAAACTAATGGCTATAATAAAAGCATATAGAAATATAGAAATAATCACACAATCACTCTCTCTGTATATTATATATATATATATATATATATATATTATAAATTATGTTTTAGAACATGTACATAATTTTTTCTATATATGTCCTCTTCTCTACAATCATATGGTTGTTTCACTGCTTGGACTCCAACATATCATCGGGAGAAGGAAATACTTCCCGATGATATGTTGGAGGCCAAACATTGTTCTAAAACATATTTTATAATAAATATTCATAGCTTTATTCATCATATATCGACCACTGTTTTAAATTAATGTTTTGGACGGGAATTTTTTTTTCTTTTCTCTCCTCGTTCTATACTCACTCACATATATATATCAGAATGCAGTGTCTGTATAGAAGAGTCAAAAGGAGTATCCTGTACATACAGTGGTAGGATAACTCTCTAAGACAGCTCTAAATATATATGTATATAAATACATACAGAGCAAACATAAGAAAAATTAAAGCATTTCATGGGAAATCGGGGGTATGGGCCTCTTTCAGGATAACCATCATCAGCTTCCGTCTTTACTGTATATATTCCGATGTAATCAACAAATAATCTGCAAAGTACAATAGGAATAAATAAAAAATGAAAATTAGTATTTATAAACGACTTTCATCCTCTGTTTTCTGTGAATGCAGTTCGTTTATCATACGACATATTTATATGAAGAGAAATAAATGATTGCACTATGGAGATTGTTACTTATATTTATCGACACATTCGCAACGTTTCGGTCATTGTATGCATCGGATTTCTTCAGGTGATATTTGTTCGAATCTTTCGGTCATTGTATGCATCGGATTTCTTCAGGTGATATTTGTTCGAAATTCGAACCGAACAAAAATACTTAATCTGTGTGTTGGATTTTCGGATTTGTTTGATGACCTTTCTGGAGACGTTCTTCCCATGTTTGTTTTCTGAAGTATAACCTTCACATTCCTGGTTCGTTCAGTAAATTCACTGAGAATCTCTTCCATTTCCACCATCCAGACAGCAAAATTTAGTATTTTTCCCAGTTAGTATTTTTTCCCAGTTGCTGTCATGCCGTTCTTGCAATTTGCAAAGCAAAAGTACTTACTTCGAATAAATATAATCGAAACAAAAATATCGTTTTTTTTTATTTTGAATTTAAGAACGCTGAAAAATATATTTAAGGCTAACCTTGAAATTTATTTTAGATTAGAGAAGATGCAAAATAAATAACTACCAAGTAAATGAAGTTGAATGAATGTACATTTTGGTTCAAAATTCAATTCAAACTATTTGTACTTTTTAACCTTATTAAATTAAAAATTTTGAGAATCTAACGATATGTTTTTTAGTTGTGTTTATCAGTTTTTATAGTATACGTATCAATGTTTAATTCTAAATTAAATAATGGAATAATTGTGAGGATACTAGAAAAACGGAATGCATAAATTTCTATAATATTTATTTTCCTAAAAGTTTAAACCAAATATGGTTAAATAAGGTGTGGGCATAACAGTACAATTATACCATATATGTTTAGCATAAGCAAAAGTCTTGAAAATGCAAGTATGCAAGTAGAAGAAGATATATATATATATATATATATAATATATATACAACCACTAATTTCAGCATAAACATTTTATTTTCTAGCAATAAATAATGTAAATATAATACATTCTGTCATTTACATATATATATATATATATAGATAGAAATTAAATAAATTAAATATACACGTAAATTAAATATCACTGTTCAAGCATTTACTCTTATACAGTGTGCTGCTTAATATAGTAATATTATTTCAATGGTTTATAAAAAGATTATATGATTATAAAAAATCATGTTTTAGAACAATATTTTTTCAGGCAATATATAAAAAATGAATTGTGAAAATGATTTATTTTGAAATTATAATATGAATTTATTTTTATTTTAAAGAATTTTGGCATGGTAGTTGCAGAATATGCTTTAAGGTGTGTCAATATTGTTCAATCAAAAATGAGAATTAGGTAACTATGCAGTTAAATATCTGGGTTGCAAAAGTAAGCAGGGTTGCTTGGTGTTTTGATATATCACTTTTTAATTTTGTATTGATAAGATACATAGTGGGGCCAAATATTTAAATGGCTAGACAATAATTTTTAACAGGAAGGTTTGCATTTTATTTTATTTTATAAATATTAGATTTTCTACTACCTAATAAGTAAAATAACAGAAATCTTTAGGTCAGAATTAGGATTAAATAACTATGGTATACTTAGATATATTTTAGTTAAGAAAGATTAAGTAATACGTGGCTCATTTATTTTAGGATATTAATTTTTAATTTTCAAGTTATACTGTATCATATGATATATATAAAACATTATAATTAATTAAAATTTAAAGAAAATTGTTTGCCTGAATAAGATACATCGAGGATCCATACATTATTTAAATGGGTAAACAATAACTTTTTATAAAGGATATATTGAAAAAAATTAAATTTTTATGAGAATATTTTTGATGCAGTGGATTTCGCCTCGGTAGCAGAAATCGGAGAGTCGCGTTCGAATTCCAGTTGACTTTTTGCATTCACGTACGCTCAAATACCCTAAAGAAAGGTATTAATTCGTCATTTACCCCTAGTTATGAGTCAAATAACAGGGCAAAGTGGTTTCTGTAGCCTTGGCTGGCAACCAGTTTACCACATAAATAAACCTTCGGCCCAGGCACTGATATCTCTTCCGAGACATGATTGCCTAAGCATGTATCACGTATGGCACTTATCTGACTGACTGAAGACATTATTGGACCATTCGTTATTTAAAATGGTAGACAAATATTTTAAGCAACAGGTTGGATTTTATGTTCGTTAAATTATATTTTGTACTAAATTATATATATATATACTGAAACATACGGATGAATTGAGAGTTTTGTAAATTTTTGTACAAGGAATAATATGTGTTTGGTGCTTGGAATTAATGAGGATTTGTTTTAACTTCATAAACGTCTTCAGATCAAATGTATCTAAATTAAAAATGAGAATAGATGCGAAAGATACACTACAATCATTAAATCGTTACCCAGATGTAATACTGAGACAAGTAAAAATGTCACCACGAATAGAAGCATTATTTGTGCCTGAATCACAATGTTTATTAAAATATGATAAAAAAAGTTGCCTTTTTCTTACACATCATTATACATTTTATATATTTGTTTACTAAATAGAGATTTCTGAACATTCATATTGAAAAAAACTCATCTTCATTCATTTCATTTATTCACTGATCGCATTTTGTGTCGCTGTTTTGCATCGGGGTTGTTGAAGTTAAATCTCTACTTCTTTCTGAATTACTCTCTTCACTGGTAAAGTTGTTGAACTCTGATAGCCACGTCACACATATGGCCTGATGCCAGATGTTCAGCTCAAACAGGTCCAGTCGAGAGAAACTTCTACCTAATCCTACACACTTTAGATGGCAGGTTGATTTTGTTGACTGCTATTTAGCCGTCGTAGTGTTTATGTCACATTTGGTACAATATGAGGAAGTTGGATATAGGCAGTGAACAAGTACATTTTTGCATACAAATTTATCTGAATAAATCAGAATCGGCGGTTTCACTGCAGAGGTACAATCGTTGACGATACATCCAGAATTACACACACACATATATATATATATATATATTACATTGGATGTCCGATGAAAAAAATTGTCATCATATGTAGTAAATTTGATGACAAGTTTTAATTTAAAAATTTAATTTAATTAATTAATTAATTTAATTCAAATAAAATACATAATATCACATTTATTATAATTGCTATCGAAAATATTTGAAAGATAAATGATATTGGAAGACAGTGACACTTCAAAATCAATAGAACAATGGTAAACAAAAGAATATAACGTTATGAATGGAATAGCTTTTACTACAACTTTGAAAATGCTTCTTCATTCATAAAAAATGCGTAAAATCTATACAAAGTAAGGGACAAGAAATAATATTATCGGAAAATGTTAATAAAAATATTTGAATGATAATACTGAAATAAATCGATGATTCTGAACAAATAATAAATGATAAACAAACAAAACCTTATGACTGAGGATGCTTTTCCTATGATTTTTAAAATTACGTACTCTTTAGTTAAAACTCTAAATTTAATATAAAAAGGAGAGAATTAAGCAATTTATCAAATACAATGTAGAAATAATCTTAAAATGATAATAATAGAGATTCGTAATATAGTAAAGCAACCAAACAACACAAACCCCAATATAAAACAACAATTGTAGTAGCCTCGACTTACTTTAAAAGATAAACAAATATATATTATAATAATAAAATAATATAAATATATAAAATATATAATAAGGATTATAATATTATAAACAATAAAATGCATTTGAATAAATGGTTAATTAAAACAACTAATAAATACATCCATTTTGAATAAAAAATTACTTTCTCTGAGCAATGATAAACACATCAGTTTAACCTGACATCAACGTCTATTATTTATTTATATGATTATAAAGAATCAACATCTTGTATTTTACGGCATTTTCTTTCTTAAATATACAAGAAAACAATATATATTTTAAAAGAAGCGATAAACCACAGTACTAAGAAATAATATATATTCGTTATTCATGCACATTCTATAGTACTAGAGGATTAAACATATTAATATATAGAATATCAATTCCTGGTGTATTGTTGTGTTTTCTCTTGTAGGCATTTCCTCAGGAGAGATCACAAAGCGATATATAATTACTTCGGGTCTCTTATTGTTAGTATAAACTGGTAGACATCGTCTCTAAAAAAGCGTGAAAGAAAAAGAACAGGTGTCATCAGATTTTTCAGCAACTGTCCTTTTTTGTAAGACATGCCACTTAGTTGAAACTGTCATACACAAAGAAATCTGAGAATAAATAATTTGGATGTTCACGACACCCCCCGAAAATTCTACTGTCTCAACAGTACTATTCTTTTGCGCGCATTTTTGTAAACTCTACCTAAACCTAAACAAAGACATTCCATCTGAAATTTGAGAGCTCTTACGAGTGAAATTGCACCGAGTGACATCCGATTTTTTCAATCCAATTTTCAGAACACAAGGATATGATTTAGTGTAAATTACACCGTAATTTTTTAACCAATCTGTGCATTCCATTACATTATTGTTCAATACATTTGAAAGGATATGTCGTGTAACATGATAATTCAATATCATTTTATATACAGGTTGATTGAACAGCGTCTCGCTATTTTATGTATGATGGAATTTTCCTTATAACAATAAATTATACAAGACTAGAGAGTGCATCATATTAAAATAAGGAGATACTTTTAAAAAGAAGTACAAATATACAATCGGATCAGAATAATGTTTTTTGAAAGAAAAGTATTTATCAATAAAAGTTAAGTACGTGTTCTATTTTTTATATTTTCAACAATAAATTTAATAGGGATGATATTGTCGACCGGATCCTACTAGCTTTTTACTTAAAAGTCACCTTAGTTTTCTTGTCATTGCGATTGTCATTTCTATAAATATTTTCTTGGTAGTCATTCTAATGTGCTTTCGTGCTTTGTACATCAAATGTGTGAATTTAATCTTACAAGTACAGTTGCAACAAGGTTTCGTTGTTTTCCTGTCATAACCACAAATTATACTCCAATATTTTATTTTCTCGTACTTTTCTTCATTTGAGCTGATTTCTGGATTCTTACTTTAGCGCCGCTTACGATCTTCAAAAATGTAAATGCAGCTTCAATCGCTATATTTAATCTTCCTGTAATCTATTGTCCTTTCTCGTCAATAATTACGTCTGACATTCTTTCACTCTCAGTATCTGCTTGAATCTTAACAGGATTATCTTCTTTCAGATGAAAGATTAATAAACAGGTTTCTTATATATCATAAAATACATAAATCATTTCAAACCTCAATTTATTTCATAGTCAGCCAACGAAATCATGTTTAATGCATATGCAATAATGATGACAGAAAACATGTTCAAATTACCCATAATAATATTTATATCATATATATGTTAAGGTTTACAAAGACAATGATGGAGAAACCGCAAAGAATACACTCACAATTGCAATCATTATAAAACTACCACATATTTAAGACATAAGTCTAAAGATTGAAGCATCCTTAATTTTATGATAATCTGTAATATATTTACCCACCAAGATCCTAGACATTTAATTGAAATCTGATATGGAAACATAACAGACACAATTCATATTTTATACGAGTAATGTAATTAACTGCTGCTTTTTATATCTTTAGAATAGCTTTAATTACATGAGTTTGTTTTCGATATTAAGAATGTAAGATTTCTATAGCCTTGTTTTTACATTTATAAAGAATTTTAGTGGATATTCAGAACCGAACAAAAAAGCATACATTTGCCAAAACATTTTGTTGGTTGAAAAGAATTCAAGCGTTAGTTAAATAATAATTTTTCGTAATTCAGTTATATTCCTGTGTTTTAGGTCTTGTTGATAGATAATAGCTCACACTATAAGAATCAATCATTTATAGAACAAAATACTTTCAATCTCATAGGCTATACCGGAAGGTTTTAGTTGGGGTTTCTATTTTCATTGGTTTATAATTTCGGGGAATTTTTGCTGTGTAAATATATAGTATTTTTTAGCGCCGAATGAATACAGATTGAAATGGGAAAACAAAGGAAAGCAAAGAGACTGGTTGTTATTCTTTACAATTTCAAATAATTCTTATTTTTCTTCTCTATGTTTTATCAACAATTCTTTTTCTATTTAACAATTTCAGTTACCGCTTTTACTAAACTCTTTTTCTTCCTCTTTAAAATATCTCCACTTTAGTATTTTCCATTTGCACAATATATGTCATTTTTTATATGTGTCGTCTCGCTTCAGGCCATTGGCTACATGTGCATCCACAATACCATGTCTTTGTATCGCTTAATAAAGTATGTATTTTCTTATATAGTCTCAGCACTGATGCAACATTGTCTAACTCATCCATCAGGTAAATCATCCGTTGTTTTTCCTGTGCCCACTTTTGCATTTGCTACGTGCTGTGATTATTAAAATTTACAAGTCCTCTTTCCTTATTATGAAACCTATATGTTTCATCTGTTCAGTGGACGAGAGTGATTTTTCTTTTCATTTTATCTCTAACTTCATCTTTGTCGAGATATTCGCCCCTTAAAATTCTTACTGTCGAAGTTCTATTGCTTCAACTTTCTTCTTGATATGTGCGGATTCTATCATTAATTGTCATAAGAAATTGAATTATATAGCATTTCAGTACTCGTAAATTTGATTAAGACGAATATTTTTCTGCTCATAATTTCGTCATATCAACCTGTCTTCGGATTTAGCTGTTACACGATCTATCCTAAATTGATGTACTTGATAAATTGTTGTATCAGCAAACTGTAATAAGTATATTGCGATTTTTCTTTTAATATCAACTATGCATTCTCTCTTCTTAAAATTAAGGTTTAATAATTTTCTCACTTTTTTCACTATATTCTGTAGAAGTTATTGTTCCTTCCTTTCTGTATCTGCTATCAACACCGTGTCATCACCATATCTTATATTGTTAAAATTGTGGCTAGTATTAACCTATCCTGGTAGAACTTATAATTCTCTCAGAAGTGCTTCTGAATATTCTGAATAAATCTCATGAGAAGATATATTCATCTAACACTACCTACAATTTCTGTATATATAGTGAAATTATATTTAATCGACATGCAAAGATTTGCTGCCAGTATAGATTTTTTGTAATTCGTAATATCTTTCTCAATATGTCAACGTATATCTAGAAGTTACACAGTTCATTTTGGCCTAACTTATGAAACAATTTCGTGTAAAATTTCAGAACCAGGTACTCAAATTTCTGCATTTGTAATTTTCTTTCTGATAAAATTCGTGGCATAAACATATCATTCATCGTTCCAATGTATGTGTTCTAAGCCACACTATTCCTGCCATATTTCTAGGTTAATGCAAATGCACGCTTTCTTCATCATAATTCTGATAATAACATTTGTCATTAGGCTGATTGATAAGTTCATATATTAGATACAGCTTTTAAAATAGATTTACTTAGAGCTTCCCGTATATCACAACTGATATATATTTCATTTTTTATATTTGTAATATTCTGCAACTTACAACATTTCTATTAACATTCTGGTTTGTCATGCTGCAGAATCCCTGTTCAAGTTGGCAAGTACTTTTTTTTTAATCATTTCACCCCGAGCAAGGCAGAAATGCCACTGATGAGTGGGGGTGGCTACATAAGTGTAAAAAGATTAATTAGAAAAGAGTGAGGAGTACAAACTAGTTGGAAAGGAGCAATAGAAAGCTGAGAATGCAGGTGCGATGACAGATACATAGGTGGCGAGAAAGGGAAGGATATATGGGTGTGGGGACAGAGCTAGAGACCAGTGGTTAATAGATGAGTATTGACATTGCATTTAAATTTCTGGAGGTTGTGGCCGTCAGGAAAGCAAGAATATGGGAGCGATTTCCACAGGCGGGAAGTGCAAGAGAAGAAGCTGCAGTAGTATTCATATTAAAATTTTATTTTCTTCTTACTTCTATTTTTTGGCATATTAATAATTCGTCATGGTAGATATATCCGATGTATACCCTAATTTAATTAATACAAAAACTTAGTAGTCTATTTCACATACGTATATTCACTATGATAACGTTTTCAATAATAAAAAGTATCAAATCATTCAAGTCATTCATTAATAAATTAACATTTTCTAGCCTGTTGACGACAACATTTCTACGAATATTCTAATTTTGGTTTAATGTCATACGCCGAATCGTGACATTTAAGTCGATCCGAGGTATGAAGAAACATGTGAATTTCATACGGAACATTTAAATTGTTAATTATTTCATGCTTATAGGTTGACTCCTCTTTATTGTTTCGATTGTTAAGTAAGCAACATTTGAATAATTATCTGAGAGGGAGAAAAATATTCAAAAGATCACTCGCTAAAATTCATAAACAAATTCTTGGTTATCGCGAAATATTGTGTGAGATAGGTAGACAGATTATTAAAACTAGATGTTTACGCTGAAACACGAGAAAATGTATGCATATTATCCATTATGTTTACTTGATCCTTGGCACAAAATAAGGATTTTACTAGACTGATGAATATAATTTCTGTTTTCATTTGCTTCGTGATGAAAGATTCACAAAACTTACTACAAATAGTAGTTTGAATATGTTTTATTGTATTTTTCATGAACATTAATGTTTATATAAGAAAATAAGTAGAAACATGTCACTGAATGTACTGTCAGTAGTTAACCACTATTTTTCTGATATGTCTAACAACATTTGAATTCTACGTCGGAAAAAAATAGATGTTTGTTAAATCTAAACATGAAGTCTACGCATCTTTTGGCCTTATCTAAAACAATTAAGTGCTGTTCAGACTGGCCATGTGCCATCGATCAGAAAAATTGAAAATCAGACGGTGCAGTATAGCGGGTTATTTTGAATTTCCTATTTAAGCGTTTCATCCGTTTTGCAACATGTTACCTAGAGTTGTAACGCAGTGAAACCATTTTATCGTGATTCTTCTCGTATAGCGGCCGTATATTTTTTGTCATTCAATGCTTGGCTCAAATGCATCAGTCATAATTGATAGCGATCTGCCGTGAATATTTCGGTCGGTTAGAGAAGCTCATAATAAACTACACGCAGCTTATTCTACCAAATGCAGAAGAGAATATTTGTACCATGGATTTGCAACTTTGCTACCAATGTTATAGGACTATTGCCGTGTATCCACGTTTCATAACTGGTTACAATACGAAGCAAAAATCTTTTCTTTTGCTGTCGCTGAAGCAAATGTTCACACTTGACAAGACAACGTTCCAATTCTCTTGGCTTCACATTGTACGACAAACAATGACTTGATTTTGAATCATTCTTAATGCTTTTATACGTTTCGAAACTCTTATGTGATCAACTTATGACAAGGATGAGTCTTCATAAGATAATGCCACCAATTCTTCGTTTTTAAACTTTTCTACTGCACCAGAGTGTTATTTTATTTCAGTATCAAAATCATTATTCTTGAAACAGCTAAATCTATCTCAGCAGTTTGCTTTCGACAAAGCTTGCTCGCCATAAGTCTCAGCAAGATTTCAGTGTTTCATCTCTATATTTTTTAATGCCTTACTACAATAATTTTTCCTCAATATAATTTTTTGGCACAAAATTCAAAATCTTTAACGTTAGGAAAATATATTTACAATTCGGCCACATGAATTACACTGAAAATCAAACTTGCTTATAATATTTCTTTATAGATTCGTTACAACATGAAACTACACGCACGTAGTTCTGAGAACGCCATATGGCTTGAAAACAGCTAGAACTTATTCAAGGTCCTTATAAATAAGTTTAAAACATGAAAACACGATTAGAGTTTACAGCTTGTCAATGAACCGAAGTGATCTTCTGTCGGATGTGGATATTCTAAAGGTTTTGAAATATAGATCGTCACAAATTCTTCTTCTTTGTAGTTCTTACTATTTTTCTTTTTGACATCATTTCTAAATGCTCTTTTGTCATCCATTTGCTTAAACTCATTAGTTATCTTTAGTTATTTATCTTAAAAATATTCCTTTAAATTTATTCTGTTATTGTCTAATATTACTTACACATTTTTCTTATTAAGTGCCAGAGAAGTTTCATGTGTCTTTCTTATGTCGAGCGTAAGTAATGGTTTTGCTGCATTTTTTTTACAAAAACTTCGTCGTTTCTCAAATGTTCAATCCACGGTATTTAAAGCGGAATTCTGTAAACTCACAAAAAATATATACAATAATTTTCTTTTACTTTATGGCAGGTGTCATCCAGTACATTTTCCGGTGAGGGTACTTCAGTAGAGGGTGACTATATAGGCAGTTTATATGGAAAGCAGAATTACGATGCAACGGTTATTATACTAATGTAATATATTGTCTTTAAATTTAGATGTATTTCCGGTCGTAAGGGAGGTAAATAAAGGAAAAGTGTGGTTGGCAGACATATCCGGCTGTGGATGATATTAACAAGAGCAACATCATTGCATGGATATGGCCGGCAATGGAATCATTGACAGATACATACTCTTATTGATAAAGTCAACAAAAGACAAGGGTAGTTGACAGAATATACGGGTGTAGATGACAACCCGACAATGCAAAAATGGTTGTAAGATTATAAAATGTCGAGAAATTTCGGCTGTAGACAGAAACTGACTAACGACTCCCGACTGCTTTTTCCAATGCGCGACTCTCAACGGCTGCACTCCCGGTACAAGCAAGTGTCTCCGAATAAAAATATAATTTCATATATGTATATATACGTGCTCCTCGTTGGTTCAGTTGCAGCAGAGGCGGTATACAAGAATAATAGACAGTTAATGAGTAAAGGTTATCTCACAAAAAAAGAAGAGTTTCCAAGCAAATGGGTTGCAACAAACAGGAAAATGCTGAAAACATCGTGGCTAAAGAATCTGACATATCATTTATTTTAAGAGGGTAAAATATTTTGGACATGAAGACAACGAAATTTAAAATAGGAAAGACTAAGGAGCGAGTAACTGTCATGACAATTCTATTGCAATAGAGAGAACAGAGAGAGAGAGAGAGCTTAAAATATTTTGGACATGAAGACAACGAAATTTAAAATACGAAGACTAAAGAGCGAGTAACTGTCATGAGAATTCTATTGCAAATAGAGAGAACAGAAAACTTTTCAAGAAATCATTATATATCAGCAAATGCGGGAAAAATAATTAACTTTAGAAAATCATGATTATTTACGGCGTAAAGGAATATGGAAAAAATTGGCCTTCATTGAACTAGTATCCATTACGGATGTCGGTTGAAATAATTTTCTATGACAATTTCCTATCAGGATAAAAAATTTATGAAGTGTAGTAGCAACAATCGGCTTTTTTGTATTAATGGGATTTTCCATGTCTATCTATTGACGATATATCAGCAGAAATAGAGAGATTTCTCGAATGTTTAAGATCGACAGATATGTGGTATACTTTTAATGCTTTATTTTAAAAAATTAAAATATACGTTATAATATTTTTCTCGAGATGATACCGTAAAAGCTGCAAAAGAAAATCGGTTACACCATATTGTTACTCAGAAAAACAGACGCTGCTACTAAATTATATATATTTACCTTCAACATCTACAACATATTTCAAATATGCTAAATCACGTGTGCACACACAAACACACACACACACAAGCAGTCACACACACACTAATACGGAATCGCACCTGTTTTTTATATTGTGTGTATCCATATGGATTCACACCCGTACTTTCTAATCGATATAAACTTTTATAAACACATCTTTATATATTTTCAGTTGCAAACCTCAAAATGACACATACAGTGCAGAATACATTTACTAACAAAGAACAGGCACAATGTAATATGACCTGCGCATATCAGTTTATTTCTTTGTATTTGTCTCAGGATGAACTGACTTGACATTTTCGAAAATGTTTGTGACTGCTGGTGTCTTTTTACGTGACATTTAAGACCGAAACTCTTTAGAATGCCATTACAAACCTATATAGATAATGGCTGAATGATTTAAAACAAAAAATTGAATAGAGGTATAAGAATAAAAACGAAAATGTTGTCCCCATTTCTAACTTGATTGAATTATGTTATTTTAGTTGAAAATAATTCCAGTTAACTTGTATATTCCAATTTGGTCTTGCGTTATATCGCTCAAAATTAAATATTCTCAATTAGGAATCAGAATCTACATTTAGATTAATAGATAATAGCAAGTAATGCTACATAACAAATCATTGTTTCATTTTTTGAGAAAAATACATGATATGTGCGTTGTGGTCCAGTGGATATCGGCTCGAAACGAGAAATCGGGTAGCCGAGTTCGAATTCCAGTTGAATTCATTGCACTCACTTACTCTCAAATACCCTTGAGAAAGGTATTAATCCGTCTCTTCCCTCCAGTTATGGGTTAAATAACAGGACAGATTGGGTTCTATAGCCTTGGCCGGCAATCAGTCTACCGCAGAAAGCAATGGCAACCTACTGCGTCATAATCTTCTGCCCAGTCAGTCATGTCACTTTCGAGACATGATCGGCCAAGCGTGTTTCACTTATGGCACTTAACTGACTGAATGACATGATCTGTGATATTACTTTAAAATTATTTTTCATTACTTTCAAATTGATTAAAATCAAATATCTGGTTTCGCATTTATCCCATTCTTGTTCAAAACAGTATTTGCCTTTCGAAAAAATCAACATCGAACCAGAAAATTCAAATCCATTGAAATATTTATACAACGTCTGTACAAAGGTTTTAAATAGCTGTTCTTGTAGGTAGTTGGCTTGGTATTCACAATTGAAAGTAAAAAAAAATTCTAATTGTTGTTATAATCCTGTAAAAATCTTCAGTATTAATAACTCATTTGTAACTTTTAAACTTTTCGTTGTGTATGCAGCCATGTTCATACACAAATAACCGTCAAAATAATTTTGCCATTACATCATGACAATTTCTAGGAAAGGGAATGTACGTACACACCTACAGGAATATAATATTTCTACTAAAGAATGATAAAATAATTAGATGCTCATATTTTATTACTATCAAAAGAAGATATGTTTCATTTTACGAAAGGACATTAATTTCAAAATTAAATTTAGAAAAGGAAACGTAACAATGTTGTTTTCAAACTTGTTTTAATATTTTTCAACCAGTTCAATAATAAGAGTGACAGCATTCAGTTCTAGAAATGTTATTCCTTTATTTTCTGTAAAATTAAATTTAAAGAAGTTTTCTGTATGTCAATAAAAGTTGCAGATTATTTCCAAGACCGAAAGAGACACACACACACTTTTATTTTCAATTCTAATTTTGATAATTCAGAAAACCGTGGCTCACAGAAATAAGTCACTGGAAAAGGGATGAGCCTACCAATTATTCGCGATGCATAATCGCAAATGCTCAAAAGAAATTTCAAAGTTTTCTATGTATTTAGTAAATCTTTGGTGGCTGAAAAATTCTTTTACAAAGTAGTGTCCCACAGGCACATAATTGACATGGAAAAAGGAATAATTTTTTAAAAAATTAACAACTTTTAAACTACTGAGTGTTAAATTCTCGTTAAACTCTTCTGTTCCATGGAGGGTAATTTTTCCAAAACCGTATGCTGAGAAAACGCTATTAAGTTCGATTTATCTTCCTAAATAACATTTCATATCGAGATTGCAATAAGGATATCATATATGACACAAGATTCCTTCAGATATATCTAAATTCTCAGTAATATAGAAACGATTTCTCACATCATTACAATGTTATCAATATTACATTTTTTTCAGGTTTTAGCAAGTTCTTTGAACTCCGTGAACTTTCCCAATTAAAGGAAACTACATTACTTGTGTATTTGTATCAATATCAACAGCTAAACCCAAAAGCCAATGCTACTCGAAGAAATTTATTATATTTTACTGAAATTTATTATTTTTACTGATAATACAAGATAGAAGGTTCGTTCATGTTAGAAGAATATTGATTGTGATTGTAAGGAATGAGAAAATTAAAAAACGAATAAGATGGATTTAGACATAAAGCCAGTTTCATTGTACGTGTCTGGGAAGAGTTTTCTCGGGAGTCTGATCCACATCATAAGTGTTTTGTCTTGAAACAGAAATAACTTTACATTGTCTAAGAATTTTTTTTTATTTTTTTTATTTAACGATGATTTTACCGAAGAAATACGGTCTTATAGCAGTCAACCAATTATATAGTTAAGCACTACCTCCTAATGGCACCATATACAACTCTGTGCTAAGCCTGAGATCCGTGGAAATATGAATGAAAGCATAATATTTCAAAAATTATTGATGATTCTAATAAAAATTAGACTCATCAAACTCTTTTAGTAT
This sequence comes from Ascarosepion bandense, assembly GCA_037127315.1. Taxonomy (NCBI): domain Eukaryota; kingdom Metazoa; phylum Mollusca; class Cephalopoda; order Sepiida; family Sepiidae; genus Ascarosepion; species Ascarosepion bandense. The sequence goes on along the minus strand of JBBBDQ010000202.1, from coordinate 10,225,498 downwards.
ATATTACATTCTCATCTGATTGGCACACACATTCTGTAATATTCATATTGGACTTTCTGGTCCGAATGCAAAACCTTACAGCATGGATTATCGAAATATCTGAAGGAGTGTATTGCGTCATTGTGCAATTTATCCTTGCAGACGGTCCCCAACTGACTGTATTATACTGTACAATCAACGAAATTAAAATCATAATGTGGCGACAATTTAAATATCGCATCTTTCATATGATTTAAAAAATATTCTGCTTCTTGAAAGTTATGCGAGCAAGCTTTTCCATTTAAATTATATCATACTTTCTACAGAAAAAATGTCAGATCAAAATTAAGATATTTTCAATTTGATGTCTAACTTTGTTAATCGAACCTTGTATCCATTATAGCCTATATGGGAAGCAGTAACACAATCTAATAAACAAAAATATTTCTTATACGCGAATGACAAATTCTTGTTTGCAATTTATCAATTTGTGTTCTATTTAATTTTTCTAATTGATTTTATATAGTTCTTTCTCTTTTCCGAGGCTAATGTAGTATATATTGTAACTCCATCTCGGAAGTAATTTTCTATAATAACTGTAAGTTTTTTTTACATTCTCAATACAAAACAAGAAAATAGAGAAGCCTCTCATCAGAAGATTATATGATGAAGTATTTCCCAACTGATGTTATAGTGAATTTAACATGGCGGAAATTGAGTGAATTTGAAAAAGAAAAGGAAGGTATTACTATTTTCAGTAATATAAATATATGCTGTGCTAAGTAAAGGTGTCAATGGTGCGATTTTTCAAAAATGGCAGCAAAAACTGGCCATTTAGGCAATTCACTGTACACATTCGTCGCATAACGGCACATATTTAGAGTGTGTACACAGAAATCAACAGGGTAGCGTAACTGTTGATCTGAATTCTCAGGATATTGCATGGAACATTTTCTAGATACAAAAATAGTCTATAATCAATACAGCAAATTTCGATATATATATATATATATATATATAAGCATATATCTATATGTGTGTGCTTTTGTTTGTGTGTGTTTCTACGACCTGTATTCGTAATGGCGGATAAACAACAAAACATCAAAATATTATTCTGCAACCAGTTAAACAATAATTACAATCTGGACATTCACTAAACAAAATAACTTTCAGAAATATTGCTGATGGAAATCCCTAAAATATGTAAAACTAATTTATTCATGACAAGAAACAGTCTTGTACAGAGAAGTTAAACATTGTACACTATATTAGTTATAACAGTCTAATTGGATAGGGTTATTTAGTAGTTTTTTTCCCCTTTTCTGTCAAAAAAGGGGGAAAAAACTACTAAATAACCCTACCCAATTAGACTGTTATAACCAATATAGTGTACAATGTTTACTTCTCTGTACAAGACTGTTTCTTGTCATGAATAAATTAGTTTTCTCTGGAATACATGCACTTCTCCTAGAAGAAGCTTTACATGTCACTTCACCGATCAAAATTGCTAAAAAATACCCAACTAACTGCCAACAATAAATAAGAAGCAGCATGAAGTTTATATATCTAAAGTAACATATTTTGTAAATAAAAAAGGCTTGCAAAAGTTGATTCTGACTTTCGAATGTTATCTTATAAGTTCAGTGTTTTTATTGAGTCATGTAATATTGACCACCGCTAGAAAATTTTGTTTTGTTCCAGACTATTAATTCAAGACAGAATACTTAAAAATTATAGATTTATCCATGCATTAAATACTGCTGCCATATTTCTTCTTGTGCCGTTAATCTGTACCTCGAGATTTATGGAAATATTCAAAGAATTGTTTGAAATTAGTCCTCATATGGCAATTTAAATTCAGTCGCATTCTCACCGTCTTGATGTGGTGTCCATTGTCATTACAAATGTTAAAAGCAAATGTTCTGATGAGTTGTTCTTCATATTGTCACTCCTACATGATTTCAAGCGTGCTATTCGACTGACAAGTAAGCTTCACAGTTTGTGTTGAACTGGGTTGATGCAATAGTCCGTTTTTCTATCATTGTTTCTTTTCTCAGACTTCTCCCTACTGGAAATATCTTCATATTTCTTGCTTCCCTGACACCTAAAATATGCAAAATATACCAAATGCAATGTTCAATGCCATCATCCGTATTTTTAAATCATGTCTCATTACTATGTATTTTTATTATGTAATGTCTTCTAATTCTCATTCACTCCTTGTAACTCACTCTCTTTGCTTGTGATAAAATTAATAAAAAATAGAAAAAATAGACGTATGCAATATTAATGTAACCTTTTACGCATCTATTGTGTTTGGTTGATCTATTTGATTATTTAAAACAATATAAACTCATTATTAGTGATTTGATACCAAAATATAAATTCTTGGGGAGTTTGAAGTAATACAAATGTTATATGTTATTCTGATTACAGTGTATATCATGATAGACGATACTCAAGTTTTGGTCATATAATTATTTGTGTGGATATAATAGAGGCGGTGATATGTGTAGCATTTTTAAGTTATATTTTAGAATTCAGTTTGATTTCTTTAAGGAATAATAGAATACCATAAGGATTAATGTGATAAAAACATTTTCATGTTGGATGTTTTTTTGTTGATTCTGCTTCGTAGGGTATCAACCTATATGAGTTATTAAATACAAAGATCTCATATAATTCCAACGAACTTGTTTAATCTCAAATACATATAAACATTTTTGCTTGTCATTTTCTTTAAATATAATTATATTACTTTATTTTTACTTTTAAATTATAATGTTATATTTCCAGAATGTTTCGTTTGCCGATTCACTATTTGCCCAAAGTTAAATCACAGAAGTTTGCTCCCACACTAATCAGAATGGATCTATGAAAAAAACAATTAAATCGTTATTCCACGCTTCTCAACACATTACTGGGTGTCGTTTATCGAAATAATCAGGACTTTTTCTTCTTCTATGTGCCGTGTCTCTTCAGGAAGTAGGAAATCATGGCTTTCAACATCTCCCTATCCCTGGTGGCACTTAGCACACTTTCTTTTGTTACCTCACACAAACCCCGTTTTACCATCTACATGCTCACGCCCTTAAAATATATCATCCGCTGTTTTCCTCACTCTTTTTCTTCTATCTAACCTGTGAGTATCAGATTCTCCAAGTCTTCATTCCTTTTTAGATGACCCAAGAACTTCAACTGTCTCTTCCTTATGCTCGGTATTAATTTATCTTTCATTTCCATCCTTTCTAAAACCTCATTATTGCTCACATGCACGATCCATAATATTCGCAGCATCATCCAGTAGTAACACATTTCAGTTGCTTCAAGTTTTTTTACACTGCCATATTGAAGGATAGACGTCACATATCAATTCAGTACTCCCTTCTTTGTTTCTAGAGATTTTTTCTGTCTCTTAATACTCGGTTTACCTTCTGGAATGAATCGTTGGCTATTCCGATTTGTGTTTGGATCTCAATGTCGCACATTCCGTCTTCCGTAAGAACACTTTGAGGTACATACATTTTTGTACCTGCTTGATTATATAATCCCGAACCTGTAATTGGCATTTTGTGCTCCTTTGATTGCTGATGACCATACATTTTGTTTTCTTCAATTTATTTTTAGTCTCTTCTTGTAACTTTCTTCGTCTACATTTTTTAAAAGATCTTGTAGTTTTCTTTCCGTGTCAGCTATCAGCACTGTATCACCTGTCTATCTTAAGTTGTTAAGATTGTAACCATAAATGACGAATCCTGTAACGTTCTTTTAAATTATTTATTTGTGCAAATTTAATTACGTTCATATACAAATATCGATATCCATGACTACACTCGTGTCAATTTTAAATAGTTTCCTGAATTTTGCAATAACAATTATGAAAATGTCCCAGAACGGCAACAAATTCAATGGATGGGGATTCTTCAATATTTTATGTCAATAAATCGGTCATTGGAAATCCTAAATTTTTCTTTGGTTTACTGCTTCATACATCTAAGTACAATATTGATCATATCGCCGCCATTCGTGCAACGTTTGCATCAGTCATTCATTTTGAAAACATGAGATGTATTCATTTTCCAAGTTTTCAAATATCGATCTGTTTGTTCTAAAAAAATAATAAACGATATTGATTTTCTATTTTTTTTATTTTAAGACTAACTGAAATTTTTGGTTTGTTTACTTGTCAAGATCAATCAGGTAACGCATATTCGTTTTACGCTGGTTGCCTCAGAGTTCGTTTTCTGGAGAAACAACTTAAAATTATATTTTAACAGAAATTTGATATTAAATGAACACAGACGTTTAACAAAGTTAACTTTGCGTAGCAACAGCTTGGAGTGTTGCAAGATGAAAGACGATGAGAAACACTTGCTATGTATCAATCGTCAATATGAATGTCAAATTTCTTTAAAGAAACAACTTTCATTTTATTTTAAGGACTGCACATTGTATCAGAGAGTACATCGATTCGATTTTCGTATGACACACATTATCACCGAAAACTATATTTCCAATAGCGTATTTTTGTATTACAAAATTTTGATACTGAATGACTTTTGAGTAAATTTAGTGACGCGACTTCATAGTGATTAGACATAAATATTTTGAAAACTTTGAAAAATATACCATAAATGTACATGTACGTATACATTCCTGCAAATTTTTCATAAACACGAACACGCACATAAGTAAAAAAAAAACACGAGAATGCATATATACAATATGTAATCTTAGCACTAAACACTCAGATGTATACAAACATATTATTATTTTTTGCATTTGTTGTATACACGTTCATGTCTAAAACATAACAAGAGGCCTTATGTAAAACATCACATCATGTTCGTTTCAAGTAAACATCTTTAAAAAGAAACAGACTAAAACATGTATCACACAAATTATACGCCATTAAATCATTTTGTAATTTGTGAGCTGTACTTGTTTGTACGTACTTTAAGCATTTATTAAAGGCAATCTATTTAACGAGTCTATAATTGTCTTTACTCTTTTAACCCAGTGGCCCAAACATAATTGAAATGATCGTTGTCTTCAGGTTCAATAAGTTTTCAGATTTCTATTTCAAAATACATGTATTTTTGTAGTTTTTGAAAATCGTAAAATAAACATCACAATTAAAACAGTATTATTATTATTATTATTGTTATTATTATTATTATTATTATTATTATTTATTTTAATGTTTCGTGTATACTAATTTCATTTCGGTCTCAACGAGATGCCTAAAATCAGAGATGGAATTATGACAGTTTCCACAAAATCTTTTGGTGGAAAAAATAGGATCGCCCATATTTTACATAGATAAATCGCTACGTAAGTTGTCGGCTTGTGAGGACAATTTTTTTTTTAACGCTTCAGCTACGAGGTAGCACTTCAATGAGAATATCGGAAAGTTTCATATACAAATGGAATTGTTGAGGTCCTTGTGTGCAACATATTTGACATTTTGATTTCAAGATCCTTGTAATTTGATAGTTTATTGAATACCTCTAAAGTAAATTTCTGTCTGCTGCGAGTGCCATATGATCAGAAAGGCACATTTTATTTGCGGTCTCTCATCCAAATGTCTGTGTGAATTGTTCTGATGTTTTCTCTGTGGGTATTGTAAGACTTATACAATTGTTACAGGTTTTATAGCTGTAACGGGGTCTGAGTGATGTTCATACTAATTTATTGCAGTTTAAGTATTAGCCGACTCTATTATGTCGGTTTTATATTAGGTTAGTGCCAATAGCGTGGAACTTGATACAAGATTGTTAAATTTTTGTTGATATTTATAACAGAACCTGCAATTTGCGCTAAAACATTCTTTTAGTGTGTGCATTTGGTAATGTCTCGTTATCAGATATTGGCCATTTTTGACAAGTGTAAAGCCTTGAAATTCAGGTGACTAGCCTTCACCATATATCCACTAAACTTAATGACGTATGTCTACATCAGCATATTTGGTATGGTCTGAATATGAACTAGAAACATGTTTATTTTCTAAAGTTTAATTATCTGGCAAATTGCATTTGTTTATGATTCCTTTTTTAAAGATTTTGCCTCTTAAGTGAGTGCATTATATTTTACATACTTTGATTTATCCACACAAAATGCCATTTTGAAATAGTTGACTTCTTTTATTACAAAAACACTTTTGACTTACTTCATGTTCTTTCATACATTTCATCATCCAGTCTTTGAAAAACGATTGTTCTAATATTTTAAGATTGCTCTGGTTTATCTAATCTTCACAGTCTTTCATTTCTAGGAATATACACATTATCTACACCAACCTTGAAATGATGCATGCATTGGCAAGTGGAAGACTTCACTGTTTTGGTATCAATTCGCTGAATGTCAACTATGATCAAGTTAATAATATTTAAACTGTATTGCACCACGGACCGAGCCAAGATGTTTATCTATGACATTCTCCTTTTAGTAAAACATTGTATATATATATATATATATATATATATATATATATATATATATGTGTGTGTGTGTGTGTGTGTGTGTGTGTGTGCGCGTTAACTTTTTAATCTTACACGGCACTATTCTTATATCAGACATAAATGAGAAAATTATAAAATAAATAATTAGTTATTATGAGAAGCTCAAAAAAGAAATTAAACGACGAAAATGTAAATGATTTGACGTTCTAATTTAATAATATAATAAAATTATACTAATTATACAATCAACTTGTTGATTGTGTAATTAGTATCATTTTGTTTATATAGTAGTATGAGTATTTTGTGATCATAACAGATTAACTAACTATTGTCTCTTATATATTTTTAATTTTCAGACTCCAATTTCTTTTACAGTTAACTCATATTGTTTATTTTTTATTTTATTTTTATTTTCTCATTTTCTCGTATAATTTTTTTTCTTTCTATTTTAAATTTATTCTATCACCTTTTATTTCTTTTCCTATTTTGGATTTATATGTTTATTATTTATTTTTTAATATATATTCCTATTTATATTTATTCTATCATCTTTTCTTTCTATTTTAAATTTATTCTTCTGTTCCTTTTTTTCCTTTTCTTCTTCCTGTTTCGTTTACGCTTCAAGATACTTACCCTTTCTTTTTAACGCTCTCCCTCTCTCTCTAACTTTTATACTCTCTCTCTCTCACCTAACCCACTTTCTTTACGTTTCAAATGTAAGGGTCTGCAACCTAACTGTTAAACGAATGTATCTCCAAACTTTTGTTGATATTGGCCGCTACGAGTGTCATCTGATTATATGTTGCATGTATATGTGATTATGTATGAATATGTCAATGTGTTCGCCGAACCGATGTATTTTTTCCTAAATTTTAAGGGAGCGACTGTTATTTCTATTCGTTTTGGTAGGTCTTTGTGAATCTCATTCGTGTAAAATCCTTTGTAAAATAAAAACGGAAACTGATGATGGTACGCCTGAAATAGGCCCCACTTCCGATTCACCATAAAATAACTTGTCTACCTTAATTTTTCTTGTATTTCCTCTATATGCATATATGTTTAGAGCTCTCTTAGAGAGTTATCCTACCACTGTATGTACAGTATACTACTTATATATATATATATATATATATATATATATATATATATATATATTCAGCACCAAGCGGATAATATACATTTAAAACACAAAGGTTATAAGAAAAGAGATAAGTTTCTTCTGTTAAAAGATTAGTTTTCAATCTTACTCGACTGTCACTTTAATATATAGAGATTCTTTTTGATATTCAATTAACCAATTAACTTTTTCGAAAAAGTTGCCGTTTTTTTTTGTAAATTCAAAACATACATGTAGACATATCTTCTTAGTCATAACTATAAGTTATTCGCTCTCTTGATATATTTTTATGGATTCTATTGTCGTAATATGTATATTGTATTTAGAGAAGTAATTATATTCATTTTTTGTTATTAGATAAAAATATTTTAGAATGAAACAGAAAACTCCGCATCTTCTATCAAGTTTTCCCCAAAATCATACTCAAAGTCAGCTAATACAAAACAGAAACAAATCTTGCAATAAATGTAATGGTGTCACAGAACATAAATTGATAAAAATTAATTTCAGAATGTGGAATTTGCATTAGATCATTGCTAAATGTACGTATCAGATTAGAAACTTTATAGAAAATCAAAATTGGACGAAAGATTTTGCAATGATACAATAAATATTAAATTATCTGAATATGCCGGATTCATAAGATATATATCGGAGAAAACTGTATAGAATCTAAAATATTATGTGTTAGGATAGTTTTTCCCAACGCCGCAATTTGCTACAAAAGATCGAGCTGAAAACTAGATCAACGAAATGGCATTGTCAGATGTAAATATTTATATGAATGATATACATGGGGCAAAATATTTTCAAACATCTGTTGTATACTTTTTTATGATCTATGCTTAAAAATTCTTTTGAACAAGTGAAGTTCTTGGGATTTTGACAAGTACATTCGTTTTTAACATTGTTCAATGGAGATGCAGAATCACGAAATATACTGTGTTGAATAACGGAATAAATTATCACATGAGAACAATTAACAATATCAAGGAATCAATTAGATACCACATGAAATAATGATATCATCAATATTTCTGTTCCACACTATTTCAAGTAAATGGTTAAAAAGGAAACGATACTGAAACGAAAGTTACTTCCACTCCAAATACTGGTACTAAAGTTACCTATTTTCGTGAAAACTCTTTTAAGAGAAAGAGCTCATGAATTTCAATCGAAATAAGTTTTCGCCTCTTAGTCATTGAATGCCAAATATTTCATTGTAAATAAACGGTTATATAATATTCACCATTCAATGGAAGGTAACTTGAAAGTTGATATATATCCATTAAAGTTATGGGGTGGTTTCAACACCGCGTTGGTAATTGGTTAAGTTTTGAACAAATTCAGAAAACAATGTTTTTTTCATTCTCCAAAAAACATAATATAGATGTCAGTGTCTTCACATTGTAATTGATATTAATCCAACGAAGTAAATATATACTACCGGCAATAATTATTAGGATACACTATTAAAAAAATTATATATTTTATACAATTTTTTAATGTTTATTGGCAAGTGAATAATTTTAAAAGAAAATAGAATGGTTCTTTTGCTGATATTGCACAATAACATATACATCAGATGAATCCATAAATATTTAATAATTATCTATACTGCAGTTTTATCAATGAAAGATAGAAGAAAATCGAATTATGCCCGGTAGTGTATATATATATATATATATATATATATATATGATTATTTAGGAGAGAATCGTTAGGGCCTTTAATTTTCTAGGATGTAAAATAGAGATTTCTTCCGCATAAAATATTGTTAATTACCTAGAGATTAATCTCTTCTACTGTAATAATTATTTTAAGCCCTACTATAAAAGATGAAATAATCACCTACATTAACGACTACCCTGCCAATTTAAATCAGAACCCTAGGACTATTCAAACCAGAATTAACCGATGATTTTTTTTTAACCCTTTGATATTTAACCACAATAAAAAAACACATAAACAAATAAGCCCACCAGAGTATCGGCTATACATATAAATCTGTCTATTGAGCACTCGCTAGCAAAACTTTATTACCGAAAACTCATAGAAAACCGAAAAAAAGAAAATTATATGGTCCAACCAGCCTTTATGTGGATTATCAAATATTAAAAGTCGACAATTTATTTCTGAAACAAGTAAAGAACATCACAGAGATTACGCTCTAAGAGAATATCAAACAGAAAACCGATGAAATTATCTATTTCTGCATTAGTAATATGAACAATATGATTAGCTTCCATAAGAAACAAGTTTTACGGAATCCGTGTTTTACGGAATCCGTGCTAAGCTCGGAATTTTACCACCATGCAACTGCAGATCAAAACAAATATCGTCCTTTTGAAGGTAAATATAGATCTATTGATGTGATTTACTAAGCTACCATCTCCTGCAAAGAGAACAAGGAAAAATATATAACGTCTACTTTGGGATTACGCCGGGGGTTTGGAAACAAATATTTCTTTCTCATAAAAATACAAAAAAACCACAAATTAAAATTTCAGACAGCTCTTTACCAAAAATCTTGGAACCGAAAGAAGAAGGCCTAAACTCACATACAGATTGGAAATTTATGGGCTCAGCAAGTACTCCTAATAATTTGTGGAAAGATTGGAATCTGGGATTTGTGTAATAATATAAGATATTAACAAAACAAAAAACAAAATTTACTTAACTAATGTAATGAATTAATTAGCGAGTGTCCTCATTGTAAAAGATTTTTGCTCTCATAAAAATATTTAACTATTAGTGTTTAATCATTATATTTTTCTTACTTTTTGATGTTGGTTAGAATTTAAATATGGATACACTTAAATTTAGTCTTACTGGCTAGTCTTGATTTATCGGACAAACTACTGCCTTCCACTCCAAAATTAATTATATCTCTCTCCTCTTCTTGATGGTCAATCCTCTTTTCTCCTTTCTTTTCGTTACTATTCTTTATTGCTGGATTATTGAACTTTTTCATTTTACGCACAAGTGGTGATTAACAATGTATGTCTCCAATAGACATGTTGAAACAACTTTTCCTCATATTTAAAATTTGATTTATATTTGAAATAAATGTATATACACATCTATTTTTGAAGAAGTTCTTGATTTTGTCAAACTTTATTATATTGTTAAGAAAATAACATATTTGTGTGATGTGAATTTTGTATGACGTCAGTCAGCTAAAATTGAAAATGACTATCGGATAATCACGAAAATATTCATCATAATTGGAGAATTATTGCTGAGATTTTTCATTTATTTTTTACTTCATGTGCCTTATGTATTTAAAAGTAAAATAGAATTCTGAAAAGACGTTATGGCGTTCTGCACCGTGCATAACATCCATGCAATAGTCTCGATCGGACAAGTTTATATAAAAAGTTGATCGAGATTTGAGGTTGATTTTTGGTAGGAATTTGCTCCAAAAAATATCTGATCAGTATGATTATTAGAAAGGACAGAACAATTATTTAGATTAAAGCTTGTAATCATCCTAAAAATAGCCATTTACCCTGGGATATGTAGATACATATAGACATTCTAATAAGGAAATAACTTTTCAGAAATGAGAATATTTAATACGTGTGGCCAACTAAAATATGATTATGGTTGATTAAAATGCGCATATAAGAAATTGTACATAAAATTATATATGTTGCTGCGATTAGCGAATATGATGAGTGAATATTTATTTTCTTTTAAAATCCACCACGAGCTAATTCTTAAACTCAACAACATAATATACGAGAAAATAACATCGGATGAATCAGTTATAAGATAATTTGCATCTGAAAAAAATTAAGTTAATCCAAAATGGGCTTAATCAGACACAGTTTCACCCATTACCGCAAATACAATTCACCCCGAGTAAGGCAGAAATGCCACTGATGAGCGGGAGGCTACATAACTGTAAAAAGATTAATTAGAAAAGAGTGAGATGCACAAACTAGTTAGAAAGGAGCAGTAGAAAGATGAGAAAGTAGGTGCGATGACAGATACATAGGTGGAGAGAAAGGGAAGGATATATGGTGGTGGGGAGAGAGCTAGAGTCCACTGGTTAATAGATGAGTATTGACATTGCATTTAAATTTCTGGAGGTTGTAGCCGTCAGGAAAGCAAGAATATGGGAGCAAGTTCCACAGGCGGGAAGTGCGAGAGAAGAAGCTGCAGGAGTAGAATTGTCGTCTGCATTTGGCTAACCTGACTGAATGGGTGGGACCCAGTTGCCAGTCTGGTTGCACGAGTAAACACCTGTTGACGAGGCACCAGTGACTTAATTTCGTCTGAGCAAAAGCCATGAAAGCATTTATAGAGAAGCCATGAAAGTATATATATATATATATATATATATATATATATATATATATATATGAAGAGCATCAAAACATACGTGGCAATATTATAGCCAATAAAACAAAAATTCTAATATATTTGCCTGGATAGGCGCTTAACCTCAATACCTCCTTAGCAATCTACTCTTTTTCGAATGTTCGTTTTAAACGTGAGCATTATCCCAATGATTGCCACGATCTGCTAAAGATAAAGATATATTTAGTAAAATATCTCCCTCCGAATGCAAGGGAAGAACGAACGTTTGAGAAACTGATAAATTATTTTATAATTAATCACGAGAATTACTTACAATTGAAAACTAAACTGAATATCTCTATGTAAATGGGACCGTAAATCTATTTTGCACCGAGAACGCACGGAATAGTGTAAAGTCAAATATAGGATCAGAAAATGACAAAAGAAAAATACGTAATATTTCATGTTCTTTTCGTGTTTACATTGAAGTCATCAAGACAAACTTAGTTACCTCTTCGATTATTTCTCAACTCTCAATAAATCGCCGTAATTTTGTTTGTCCTTTTTATATTCAGACATAATTATGGTAATCTTTTTTACCATCGTCTGTGGAGTACTTCATTCAAATGACTTGAAGGGCATAATTTCTTTTTATAAGAAGCCTTTGTTGTTTCTTCTTAACTCATCGTTGTTGGAGAAAAAAAACTGTAAAATCAATTATGTGTTCGATTTTGAGTGTTCTTAGAATTTATGGGAATTGTATTTTTTCGAAAGTGAATTATTTATTTATTTATTTGCATTTCTAGTGTACTCACAACTTCAAGCAATACTTCTAATTTAAACCAAGAGATTTGAACGTTATATCTAAATTAACAGACAAAAGGTTTCTAATACGATTCTACTTTAAACATTTTAATCTGAAATACATACAATATCACCCCAAGAGAAACGTCTACTGCGAATCCAATTTTTCATAACAGTAATTTTGAACATATATTTTTTGTTTGTGATCCAATTGACAGGGCAAAATATTTTATAATTATTCTATTCATAATGACAGTGCATAACGTGGTGTATGTGTTAAAACATTACAAGCTCAACTGCAACGAGATTGCGATTTCAAGCCTCACTGGGTACCAAATATTTAAGGTATTGTACCACTTCTAAGCTATGCCTAGAAAAACATTAAAATATTCGGCTACCCTATGCATGAACTTTTCTAAAACTTTGCCAGGTCTAACGGATTTTTAATGAATCAATGTTTTCAGTTAATATCTACTTTATGAAACTTCATATATAACTTTATTTCCATCATATGTGATTAATTTTAGTCAAAGTAAACCATCATACCGACCGACTTTGTTTTTACTGCCTTTAAAATTCTAGTTGTTATGAGAGGACGTATTGAGTAACCTAATCTATTCACTGTCAACTATCATGGCATACTGTTGATTGAATAATTCCAAGATATTTGTTGATGTGTCTGAGAGCTGACAGACGTGGCTAGGTACGTTTTACTGTCTGAAATAAATAATAAGCTTCAATATAAAAACCATGCATATATACAAGCAAATATCAAAAACGTTTTAAAAGAAATTCTTTTCTGAAGGAAACGTACAATCAGAAAACATTCGGCAGTTATTAACAGAACAGCCAATGCTACTGTCCTTTGAAATATATAGTATGATTTTATTAAAATAAATTTTTCGGAAATTGAGGTTTGAGAACGCCAAATTTTGACACACTTTTTTAACATTCATGAGAGTTTCTTTGGTGTAATTTTGTTTCAAGCAGTGTAAAAACATTTTGATTATATCATTATCGGCTGGTGATTTACATGTAACATCCATCATTTGCATGGAATTTGATAAAATCCATTATCATTGCTGCTGCTACTACTGTGAAAATTCTCAAAGACATGATCGCCCAAGCGTTTAATATGTATGGCAATTAAACTGATTGCCTAACTGCTCAAAAATAATTAAATATATTATGTCTGTAACATTTAATTTCATATGCATTATACAACGGCAGATGTGAATCGAATGCCACTTATTACCTGAGGATTTAATTTCACATACCAAACAAACCAGAACTTGGTACACTTCTTTGTGCATCAATTTTAGCGTCAATCAACGAGATTTAGAGAAGAATGACCATAGCTAAAATATGTTTTTTTTTTTTAGAAACCGATACGTATATAGTTGAGAATTTACACATTCTTGGACATGTTAGTTGCTGTTAATGTCATTCATATGAATCTTTCGGTACTTGATACTGTTGCATCTAATGCCATTCATAATGATAGTTTTTGTTTTAGAACATTTTATCGTGAGAGGATGTTGATTTTCAATCAAGATGTATTTTATCCCATATATATAATCGGTATAAACATCCACGTCATTAGTACATATTCTTCTTTAAAAAAAATACGCTGTGAAATGAAATTAATATATTGAATCAAATGCGGCTTATAATGAAAAATATCCGGTTCGCTTTTTCGTCCTTGACATTTCTTTCTCTGTCAGTGTTTGCATTTCGTTCGCTCCACTAGTTAATATTGCTGTCACGTCTTGTCCAGTGTTACATAACTATCATAAAAAGAAGCGACATTCACTTAGCACCAAGTACAAATAGGAGCAAGTTGTTTCGGCCATATTCAAAAATCCATTGACAACTCATTGAATATATATAATACGCAAACAAAGTTTATACAAAGAAAACTAATACTTGTCGATGTTAACACATCGTTAACACATGTTAACATAGTTTCAAACATTAAGCTACTCTGGTATGTACGCATCGCTAATTCAATAATGAATTAGAGCACTCTGGCTATTTGGCGTGTATAATGATAATATACGAGATAAAAATCTGCCTCTCTTCTACCGAGCACCCATAGCCCAGAGGTAGAATCACCGACTGACGCCAAATCTGTCGGGTATCAATCCTGGTTTAAAAGCAATTGGAGTCTAACCGATACTGATGAGCTGTTATACAGCGAAACAGATCTGCCTATAGATCTCTCTCTCTCTCTCTATAATATATATATATATATATATATATATATATATATATATATATATATATCCTTCATTCAGTTATAAATTTGAATACTCTCAGCTACTGTCAAACCGGTCGGATTTTAATCATGGCTAGAACCAATCGGATGTCTGACTGTACTTATGAGCTGTGATACAGCGAAGCAGATCTGTCTGTAGATGACTATATATATATATGTAATAAATTTAAAATTTAATTGTAAAGTAATCATATATTAGCATTAGTGCCCTAATAACTGTTTTTAAAGTTTGTTTTTTTGTTATTCAGATTAGAAATTACTTGTATTTTCATTTGATTCTACTAAATATGTAATACTGTCTCCTCGATTAAAGGGGTTTCGCTAGTTTTAAATCTTTTTAAAACTTCTCAAGTTGAACTCAACATCTTCAATTGTTATGACACAGTTTTTAAACAAAACGCAAATTTTTGTAATGATATTATGATATATTATTGTTATAAATTCGAAATAAATAGTATTCGCTCTACATTTTATTGAGCACTTTTTAAAAAGAAAAGTGTTTTCCTGATTTTTTTCGGATACGGAATTTTATGCCATTCATACCTACCCTA